>VBSM01003039.1:14686415-14745225 GCA_008086735.1 Cheirogaleus medius
TCCCAAGGCCAGAAAAGGAAAACAAAATAGGAGATGAAGAGGTCCTTCACTTGGTAGGTCTTAGGAAGAGGATATAGGCCCTAGAGGGAGCATACTGTGACACTTTGCTACCACTTTAGCATCTCTAAGCAAAGATAGTGCTAGGACCTAGGAGGCATCAGGTAGGCAGTGTAATACCCACAGACCTTCTATTTTAATTTTTGAGTAAGCCTGCTGGAGGAGCTGGACCTGGCAGGATATTACATGTTTACTTTCCTGCATAATTGATATACACTTATTCCCAGAGACATTAATGTGTTTTCCTCCTACTTATTCCACATGGGCCAATTACTTTTTAAGAATGGAGGATATATAGCCACCAAATTAGGGCTACAACACTGGTTTTTTAGAAGAAGGGCTATTGTATGGAAAGGAAATCATCAAATCACAAATTTGCTTGATAGGAAATCAATGTAACTATCAAAATATCTTCTTTAGAACTAGAAAAGTAGTAAAACATATCCCAACCACAGAGTCTACTGTTGAATAAACAAGTCAGCAAGTGATGACTCAGGTGGTGCTTGATACTATGAAAGAGGAAAAAGCAAAATATGCAGAAAGCTGACCAGATAGACAAAGGACACACACAGGGAGAGCCAACCAGTCAGACCTAATCTTAAATTAGAATGTACATTAATTTAGGACATAATCTAAAATTAACAGAAAAGTGGGGATTCAGTTAGACACACACTCAAAAAAAAAAAAGACACTGTAAGTGGAGGTAGTAGTGTTTCATTAATATCTGCAAAATAACATATACAAAAATACATGATGTTTGCCATAGAGAATAACCAAAATATCCTCCTGTAACCTTAATGGAATGGTTGAATAACAGGTTACCTTAATGAAGATGAGTAAACCTGTAAGAATACAACCAGAATACATGTGTGTGTGTATTTGTATTTTTTGTTTGTTTTTAAGTTATGCATTTACGTAACATTCCAAATACACAAGGAAATAAGCAGATGCCAGTTAGATTAAATATTTAAGGGTTAAAGAAAACATGCATATAATAATTGGAAGCAATGTTTAAACATAGTTGCAAGAAAGACCTTTTTCAGAAAGCCAAAATATTAAAACTTGACTGCCTACAAATTATAATTTTTGAAAGTTAAAGTCTCCATAAAAATTAGTTTCACGATAATCAGTGAGAAAATTATTTATCACATATAAACAAAGTATATATATTATTAATACATAAAATAATTTTTAAATCAATAAGAAATCTATCAAATAGAAAAAAGTATACCAAAAACATGGAAACTCAATTCACTAAAGAAGAGTTTGGAAATGGTAATGTATAAACAAACACTAAAAAACAAACAAAAAACATATTTATCCTCTTAGTAGCCAAATAATTAAAATTATCACTTTGTGAGGTGACTTTTTTCATCTCTCAAACCACCAATCAAGTAAAAAGTACCACACAATGTTATTGAGACTTCTGAGAAACACATATTAAAAATCTTAAATATATGTTAAATTTCAATAATCAATTTTAAGAACCAATTTGAATACTCAATACTGGATACAGAAAAAAAAAGTTCCAAAAAGATCCTCAAAGCATTGTTAATAACAGTAAAAATGTAAAAACATAAATACAAGGGTTGTAATAAAATATATCAAATTATGATATTCATATGATGAATTATGTCATTGAGTAATTCATCATCAATATGTTTAATCAGAGTGTTTTCTGTGTGTCAAGTCCTATGCTAAGCTTTGAGATACATCATTGAAGAAGAGAGTCACTTCTCATAGTCAACTGAGGAAGCACCAAGCACTATTTTTTTTGTTTATTCAAAAAAATGAAAATAATCAGATTTTGATGATATGAAGTAAAGCACATACATGCTGTGCTAAAGAATTAACAAGATATAAATAAATGTTTCCTACAAGGGCAGGTGAAGATGATCTCTCAGACCTGAAAACATCAAAGGGAAATCATCTGGGGAGCTTGTAAACCTGCTAGAATGTGTCTGTGACCTTGCTGTTTTTGAAATAAGAAGCTCAAAATAGAATTAGCATACATCCAGCAGCTGCACTATTACTCTCTATGTGGTTGTTAAAATGATGATGAAGTTCACAAAAGATTAATATATTTAGAACTGAATGCAAACCCTAAGACAAAGTATGGTTCTGTTCTAGAATTGAAACTTTCTATTCAGTTTCTGTGCTATTATCTAAAATGGCTATATAACTTCTCTGATGGATTGCAAAATGTGTGACCAAAACAGATTTTTTTAAATCTCTATATGATAATCCAACTACAGCCTATAATTTAGTTTGAGGAGGCCAACAAAAGACTGAGAAATTATAAGATGCTATGAGATGGAGTTTTTAAAGGAAAAGATGTATAACCAGACTATTAAGAAAACAAAATTTGTCTCTCTTGTAGATGGAAGGGCATAGTAGATAGTGTCTGATTCATATCTGAGAATTCCAACAATGCTTCTAGTTGGGTTTATGTCACAGGTGTGGTGGCTGGACTTTTTGCATGAGACTTTGCATGGGAATTTTTGCATGAAATATTGGGTAAGAGTTTTCCATGGATCAAATATGGGCTATAATTAGGACAGAAATTTGGCAGTGGGTTGTTTCCTCTTGTGTTAAAGAAGTCCACCTAGCATGGGCAAAATGCTACCAATAGAAAGAACCTGGAGATGCATCCAGAGGCTGAGATTGGAGAAAGGACACCTATGTAAATTTGAGAGGTATTCACCCTCCTCAAAAGGGTAATCCCTGAGAGCTGTCCAACAATGTGGCAAATTCCTGAATAAACAATAACAATGCCTGAAAATATGTCAGCATTTTTCATCTCAATGGTCCCTGTAAACTTCTAGTAGGTAGTTGTTGAGTAAGTGGCTTTATTACTTCTCAGAAGTCCTTCCCTTTTTGGCTTAGCTTGAGGAAGAGGATATATACTCTCCTCCTAGGAGGAGAAGGAATGCCCGGTAATCCTTATGCATTTATAACCCTTTGTAAACAAAGCTTTAGTACCTGTATCTTTTTGATCAATAAAATGTTCATTTTCTTTTATATCACCTTTAAGTCAAACAATGAGATATGATTTTAAAAAAATTTTATTATCTTTTAGCTTTCCTACTAGATATTTATTACCTATTATTCCCAGAGAATTAGAACTCTGAGTTTAATATTAAACTCCTATTTAATATTAAAAATGAATTTATATACATATATAAATATCTACACACACATCCTTACTAAAATGTAAGCCCTGTAAGAAAGGGATTTTTAGTTTGTTTCCATGAATCACCAGTCCCTGGCATGTGGAATATTCAACAAAGGTTTGTTGAATGAAATTAACCAAGGTTTCCTCTTACAACATCCTCATTAAAAATAGGGACAACACAGCCAGGTGCAATGGCTCATGCCTGTAATCCTAGCACTGTGGGAGGCTGAGGCAGGAGGATTGCTTGAGCTCAGGAGTTGGAAAACAGCATGAGCAAGAGTGAGACACCATCCATACAAAAAATAGAAAAATTAGCCAGGTGTTGTGGCATGTGCCTGCACTCATAGCTACTTAAGAGGCTGAGGCAGGAGGATCACTTGAGCCCAGGAGTTTGAGGCTGCAGTGAGCTAGGCTGATGACACTGTACTCTACCCAGGGTGACACAGTGAGACTCTGTCAAAATAAAATAAATTAAATTAAATAATATACAATAGGGACAACACAAAAATGCCCATAGTTTTTATCATGCTTATAAAAAATACTGTTTTGAAATGGCCACAAATGAAATTAAAAGAAAGGTAGAATGTATCTCTATTTCCTATTTCTAAGAAGAGGCACAAATGATAAATTTTGCTTAATATATGACATACTTAGTAAATTCAAGGGAATCAACTAAAATAACATAAGAATTGATAAAAAAAAAAAGCAGGGCAATGAATAAAAATATAGTATGTATTTAATTTAAAAAAATTATGGTCGAAACAGCATTAAGAATTAGAACAAGTTAAATTGCTCGTTGATTTCTTCCCAATACACAAGTCTCTTTCATAGTAGGTGCTTTTTATATTCACTACAGAGTATAAATTTGCATGTGTGATTATTTAACTAATGTTTATCTCTACGGCTGGTGGTAAACCACAAGGACAGGAACTATCTGTAAGTAAACAAAGAAATCCTAGGGCTTAGTGTATTGCCTGCTGCATAGTGAATATTTGGAGAATAAATAAACAAATGAATACAATCAATGCAAATGAATAAATAAATGACAAACTGTTGTAGATAGAACATGAAGACTGCAGTCTAGAGAATCAAGAAATACTGGCTTATGCACATAGCATACGTTGGTTGCACACTGTAGGATTACACGTTTCATAAATTGGTCAGGAAAATAATGATTTGAATGGCATGTGAGAGTCTGAGACATGTAAAATATTAAACATTTAAGTCAGTTTTCATGTGAAACATTTGCATTAATACCAAATGAAAATTATTTTAAAAGAACGAATAGCAAAACAAAAATAAAACAAGTACACAACTTGAATATTTTTATTTCTGAACTGCACATGAGCTATCTTTGACTTCTATAGTAAGTTTATAAATCAGTTATTCCATTGCATACTATTCTGTGATTAGGCCAAGCGAGATAAAATTTAAAAAGCCCATGCTATATATCCAATATACATAGAATTTTGTATGGTACAAAACAATACATCTTTTAGTGACAACAGTAAATGTAATTTCTATGTGGTTAATAATAATATCATTTAGAAATTGCTAAAACTAAAAAAAAAGGATTTCTTTACCTGCTTTTTCAAAATCCAGTTTTTAAAACTTTCACAATTTTTTTCTAAGCAATTTCAGGGTTTTTACTTCAGAAGAAGCCTGCATTTTATCAGAATAAAAATTGACTGGTATTAATCATTAGTGATCATTCAATCACATTAATGATTTTCATTGTGCCTTACTAGAAAATTCTCAACTAAAAACTATTTTACTTTCAAACCATTCTTAAGGAAGTGACATTTTCTACATTTTAATTAATTATTTTATGTTGTTCTTATTGATTATCTTTTTTATGGCTTACAAGTGAAACATAAAATGAGATGATGCCTTACTTATTTTTGAATGAGGAGAAAATACTGGTTGCAATAAAAAATTACCACTATTTTGTTAGAATTAACAGGGAAATCTCAGTATGTCCTTTTTCAACTTCTTACAGCAAGTGGACTCAAATAAATTGACTCAAAGTCCAAAACAATGAGTAATGTATAGCTGGAATAATCCTCTTATAAGATGAATGAAAGCTGACAACTTTAATTACAACTTGAACTCTCTTTGTATATGAATGTGATTTAATGGAAATCTGATATTCAATAAAGCTGATGTTCCTTATGATTTATAATAACCTAAGGTTACCCATATGTATTTTATAGAAAAAAAATGGAACAATACCCTATTCTAGTGATATGCAAAAATTTCAGTCAACAAAGAACCAGAGAGTCTTATCATCTGATCAAAAAAAAAAAAGTGCGATCTCAGTGAACTGAAATTTTACTATGCACTCTGAGCCCTGCCCAAACCTTTTTTTTTTATTTCTTGAAACAACACAGACTCTGCTGACATTATATTTAATCAGTTTTCCACATTTGATTTAATTTATTCAACCTCACATATGTTTAAAGTAGGGTAACAAGAAAGTTAGCCCAGGAGACACTATCTTGATGTCTCATATCTTCAAGATATGACCCAAACTTAAGTCATAAGTTATTTTTATTCCATTTTGAGATGCTTTTTAGAGGAAAATATGAATGGGAATACATTAGAAACTATAGTATAAATGAATTAAGGCTTCTTTGAGAACATAAACTGTAATCCAGATTGAAGATTTATTTGAATTATAGTTTTAAATGTATCCCTATTCCTATTTTCCTCTGGAAAAAATTATTAGAAAATATCACAACATGTTATGACTTTATCTAGCTCCATGTTAACAATCATATTCTAATTCTACATGAAAAATCATTCTCATGTTATTTTAGAAAATATGATAGCAGAAAAGTGATGAGTGTTCCAGAAAGTATATTTATTGCTTAACCTGGTTTGTCTCATTGACTTTTACAAATTTATATAGATATATAGTATTTATTTGTATTTATTTATGGGGTACATATGTTGTTTTACATTCATAGAAAGTGTAATGATCAAATTAGAGTATTTAGGATTTGCATCACCTCAAGCATTTATTATATGTCTGTGTTGAAAACATTTCAAGTCTTCTCTTCTGGCTATTTTGAAATATATAATACATTGTTGTTAAGTATAGTTACCCTACTCTTCTGTTGAACATTAGAACTTATTTCTGCCATCTACCTATGTGTTTATCCCCATTAGCCAGCCTCTATTCATCCTTCTACCACTTCCCAGCCTCTAGTAACCATCATTCTACTCTTTACCTCCATGAGATCAACTTTTATAGTTCCACATATGAGTGAGAACATGTGATATTTGTCTTTGTGTATCTTTTTTTTTTCACTTAACATAATGAGCCGTCCTTCCATTCGTGTCACTGCAAATGACAGTAACCCATTCTTTTTTATTGCCAGATAATATTCCATTGTATATATATATACCACATTTTCTTTATATATTTTTTTGTTAATGGGCACTTAGGTTGATTACATATATTCGCTATTGTAAATAATGCTTCAATAAACATGAGCGTTCATGTGCCACATTGATATACTAATTTTCTTTACTTTGAATAAATATCCAATGGTGGAATTTCTGGATCATATAGTAGTTCTATTTATGGATTTTTTTGGGCAATCTCCATATAGGTTTCTATAATGGTCTATACTAATTTACATTCCTACCAATACTGCAAAAATATTCCCTTTTCTCTGCATCCTTGCCAGTGTCTGTTATTTTTTGTCTTTTTGATAATAGCTGTTGTAACTGTAGTAAGATGGTATCTCATTGTGGTATGGATTCACATTTCCATAATGATTAGTGGTACTGAACATTTTTTCATATACCTGTTGGTCATTTTTATGTCTTCCTTTGAGAAATTCCTTTTCAGAATTTTTCCCACTCTTTATTAGTTTTTAACTGTTGAGTTGTTTGAGTTCCTTGTATATTTTAGATAGTAGTCTCTTGTCAGGTGAATAGTTTGCAAATATTTTCTTCCACCAATAGGTTGTTTTTTCACTCTCTTGATTGTTTCCTTTGCTGTGTAGGAGGTTTTTAATTTAATGTAGTCCCATTTGTTTAGTTTTATTTTTTTGCCTATGATTTTGAGGACTTAGCCATAAAATCTTTCCCTATGTCAATGCCCTGGACTGTTTTTCCTGTTTTCTTCTAGTAGTTTTATAGTTTTGGGCTTTTATGTTTAGGTCTTTCATCTGTTTTGAGTTTATTTTTATATAAAATAGGAGATGGGGTTTGAGTTTCATTCTTTTCATTCTGTGTATGAATATCCAGTTTTCCACGCACCGTTAATGGAAGATGTTATCCTTTCCCAATGTATATTGTGAGTACTTTTATCAAAAACCAGTTGGCTTTAAAAATGTGGATTTATTTCTGGGTTCTTTCTTTTGTTCCTTTGGTATATAAAAGGAACAGTTGGTATATATACCAAAGGAACAGATAATATATATACCAAAGGAATATATATATATATATATATAATCTGTATCTGTTTTGATGACAATACCATGTTGTTTATGGTACCATGTACTTGTAATATATTTTGAAGTCAAGTAGTGTGGTGCCTTCTACTTTGTTATTTTGACTCAAGATTGTTTTGGCTAATCAGACTCTTTTTTTGATTGCATACAAATTTTAGGCTTTTTTTTATTTCTGTGAAAAAAATATCATTAATATTTTGACACAGATTATCAATATATTGAGATGATCATATAGGTTTTTATTCCCTTTTTTCTGTTGATGTGATATATTATCTTAGATTTGTGTGGGTTGTACCAGCCTTGCATCAGGATGAATACCACTTGATCATGGTGTACTGTCTTTATGATATGCTGTCACATTTAGCTTACAAGTATTTTTTGAGGATTTTTTATGTCATTTTTCATCAGGGATATTGGTCTGTAGTTTTGTTGTTGTTGTTGTTATCTTGGCCTTGTATGATTTTGATATCGTGATAATGCTGGCCTCCTAGAATATGTTAGGAAGAATTGCCTCCTCTTCCATTTTGGAATACTTTAAAGACAATTGGTCTCAGTTCTTCTTTATAAACTCGGTAGAATTTATCAGTAAAGCCAACCAGTAATGAGTTTTCCTTTGTTGGGAGACTTTTTATTACTGATTCAATCTCATTACTCAGATTGCTCTATTCATGTTTTCTATATTTTTCTGATTAAATCTTGAGGTGGTATTTGCCCAGGAATTTATCTTTTTCCTCGAGGTCTGTTAACATATAGTTGTGTATTATAGTCTCTGATAATCTTTTGTATTTCTGTGGTATCAGTTGTAAACTCACCTTTTTCATTTCTTATTTTGTTTGAGTCTTTTCTCTTTTTTTCTTGGTTAGTCTAGCTAGTGGTTTATTAATTTTATTTATCCTTCCAAAAAAAAAAACAACTTTTCACTTTGTTGATTCTTTGTGTTGATAATTTAGTCTGTGCTTTGTTTAGTTCTACTCTGATATTTGTTATTTCTTCCCTTCTACTAATTTTAGCTTCAGCTTGTTCTTGCTTTTCTGGTTCCTTGAGGTGTATTATTAGGTTGTTTATTTGATATCTTTCCACTTTTTGAATGTAGGCATTTATTACTATAAAGTTCCTTTTTAGCATTGCTTTTTCTGTATCTCATAAGTTTTGATATGTTGTGTTTACATTTTCATTTATTTCAAGAACATTTTATGTTCTTCTTAATTTCTTCAGTGACTCAATGGTCATTCCATAGCATGTTGTTTAATTTCAATATATTTTTATAGTTTCCAAAGTTCCTCTTGTCATTGATTTCTAGTTTTATTGCATTGTGGTCTGAGAAGATACTTGATGTGATTTCTACTTCTTTAAATTTATTGAGACTTGTTGTTTGGTGTAATATATGATCTCTCCTGGAGAATGTTCCATGTGCTCATGAGAAGAATGTATATTCTGTACCTATTGGATGAAATGTTTGGGAAATATATTTTCAGCTGATTTGGTCTAAAGAGCAGCTAACATCCAATGTTTCTTTGTTGATGTTCTTTCTAGATGATCTTTTCCAATTCTGAGAGTGTAGTGTTGAAGTTCCCAACTATTATAGTAATGGAGCCTCTCTCTCCCTTTAGATATAGGAAGATGTGCTTTATATATCCAGATGCTCCAGGGTTGGGTTCCTATACATTTATAATTGTTTTATTCTCTTGTTGAATTGATCATTTTATCATTATATAATGATATTCTTTGTCTCTTTCTACTGCTTTTGACTTAAAGGCTAATTATCTGATATAAATATAGCTATGCCTGCTTGCTTTTTGTTCCCATTTGCATGGAATAACTTTTTCCATCCTTTTACTTTTATTTTATATGTGTCTGCCCAGGTGAAGTGGGTATCTTGTAGGCAAGATACCGGTGGGTCATTATTTAAATTCATTCAGCCAGTCTATATTATTTAAGTGCAAAATCTTTTTTATTTACTTTTAAGATTATTGATATGTGAGGAAATTTTTCTCATTGTGTTGTACATGCTTTGTTCCTTTTTTTCCCCCTCTTTTATTGTTTATTCTTGTGGCTTTGTGGTTTCCTGTAGTAGTAACATTTGAGTGCTTTTCTCTTTCCCATTTGTGGAACCACATATTATTACTTGTATTGACCTACCAGAAAATTTTTGCTTCATGTTCCCACTACTTTATGCTCTGCTGACCTAGATGTCTTAGTTCCAGAGGGAGGGATAATTCCACCAGGACAACCAATAATGATTTCATTGAATTTGATATTAAGACTGTCCCCTGGTCACTTTGTGCTCATCATTCATCTGAATTAATGGCCAAATAAAGGAGTTATGGTTCTGGCTGGGTGATTAATCCTGACTACCAAGATTAAGTTAGGCTACTCTTGCATAAGGAAGTAAGGAAGAGTATGTCTGAAATACGGGAGATATCTTAGAATGTCTCCTAATACTATCACATCCTGTGATTAAGGTAATTGGAAAATTACAACAACCTATTCCAGGAAGGACAACTAATTCCCCAGACTCTTAAGGAATGATGGTTTGGGTCACTCCATCAGATTAAGAACCATAACCAGCTGAGCTGCTTGCTGTAGGCAATGAGAATACAAAATCGATAGTGGAAGGTAGTTATAAATATCAGCTATGACCACATGACCAGTTACAGAAATGAACGATGCAATTGTCATGAGTATTTTCCCCTATTTTGTTAAGAATATGTTTGTATGCAAATATGCATAAAATATCTCTGATTTCTTCACTCTCTTATCCTCATACATGTAGCATAAGATATATTGACTTTCTTTCATCATTACAGACATTATTGACTTGTTCCCAATTGTTATGGTTACTTTTATGTGTCAAATTGACTGAGCCCTGAGCCACCCAGATAATTGGCTAAACCATATTCTGGTGGTGTTTGTCGGGGATATGTTTATAATTTGAATTGATAGACTAAGCAAAGCATGTCTGGGTGAAACTCATCCAATCCATTGAAAGCATGAATAGAACAAAAAGACAGAATAAAGACAAATTTTATCTCTCTACCTGACTGTTTTTGAAGAACATTCTCCTATAACATTGTCTTGTCTAGGATTCTAATTTGCCACCTGCAGATATTGGGATTTTTCATTTTTCATGATCACATAAGCCAGCTCCTTATAATATCTATCTATCTGTCTACCAACTTATCTATTTCCTATTGGTTCTGTTTATCTATAGAACCCTGAGTAATACATACCTGTATATATTATTTTCTTAATGTTTTGTTCAAGTGAGAGAGGCTCAGAAACAAAAAACACAAGGTAGATCCTTCTTAAATATTCAAGAAAGAGGCCACATGAAATTTGTTACACTCTAAAAATAAAAAAACAAAACAAAACAAAAACCTCTTAATGTCAAAAGAACCTAAAGAGTTTGACTGAGAAAAGGAAGACTATATATACCTTGACACATAGAGAGTCGGAGTATCGTACCCTGGGTCTGAATAAAAAGAAAATAACTCAACAGTGGTGGCTGAGAAACAGAAACTATTGCTACATCAGCACTGTCTATATCTAGTTACCAATAGCCTGAACCTTGTGGCAATAACAAACCTATTTTTGTATCTTTGTTAAAAGACTGAACACCCTTTATAGGAAGGGTGAATGTCAGAAATAATGGTGAATTTGATCTGATACTTAGAAGGAAGAAAAAGTGTACACAAAAAGCTTATCCACTGACTACACTGAAGAGGCAAGAATACTAAGGAATTAAAATGGCTTATAAATATCATAAACATTCTAAAAAGACTCTCTTAGGTAAGTAATAGTGCCTCCATGTTTCTCTTTCTCCCCAAATACAAAGTCATATAAAAAGAAATCCTAGGTAAGAGTAACCTTTCTTGCCTGTTCTCCCCATTTGCCTCTATTTGAAGTATCACCATCACTTCTAGTTCAGTGGTGTAATTCTTTTTTCCATTAACTTTAATAGGCTTTATACCAATGTTAAGCAATGGGATCATTTTACACTGACTGAGTTGATGAGAAATACCTCCACTCAATTAGTTTCTCAATACTGTAATTTTTTGAAATGAAGAAACAGGCGATCTTAAAACCCTAAGCTGAAAATTAGGTAAAAGTGTCTCTATTTTTATACTCTACAATGTTTGAAAAACTTGATAATTTTTCTGTAGCAACAGTGGAGAAAATATATTCAACACACATCTGGAGAATAGTGGATCATGTATTATACTTAACAAATGGAATATTTGTAAAACTATATAAGTAATTTTTAGCATGTTTCCTGGGATAAAGCGTCACATATTTTAGATTTTTGCTTTTGTTATTATGATTTCCCCTTAAAATTAAAAAAAAAAGTTTTATCTGATGTAAAATTGAGATCAGATTATTATTTGAATTCATTAGTTTATAAAAATTGTGCTCATTCTTGCTAAAATTTATCTGAAACTCAAGTAATATATTGAAATATTGTAATATATTAAATATATAAATATGTTAAAAGATATTATCTGTAATGTATTAAAATACTGTCTGAACATCAGATTGTGTTTTAAATATTTATGAGGAATATATTACATTGGAAAGAGTTGAAAGAAAAATCAACTATTTTTCAGCTATATTAGTCAAAAGCTCTATATGATCATACAACTTCTCTTATGGGTAGAAGACTGTAAAATTGCAAGAAATAAGAATACATAATACATTTTATTGAAGAGACAAAAGTGATCATTTTATATAAAATATATAATTTTATATCTCTTCAATTAAAAGTACAAATTTATATATAAAAAGGGTCTTGCCTTTTTATGTATACTACAAATGAATATGCATGCTTATGGTCACATAAACACATGTGCAAACACACACAATTGAAATTTTAAATGTATTCAATAAATTTGTTCAAGTTTGAGTGAATTATTTCAACTGAATATTTGTATGCTCCTCTGATAAAGCATTGAACTACTTATTCTAGAAAATCAAAATGCTTAAATATTCTTCTTGATTGTCTGAGGATAAAGGAGATTATTCCCTTTTAAGTTCACTTCTCATTCAAGAGGGTTAGAGTATAATTGCTCACATAGATTTTTCTTAAAGTAATACAAGTTCTTTTAAATTTCTGTTTTCCATGGGATTTCCATCCTTCTGTGCATAACAGGTAAATGGTGGGAAAAAAAGGAGTAGAACATATTAACTTCTTATCTTGGTTGCTCAGAAATTATGAAATATTTTTTATATATATATTACCTCACATAAGGTACCAGTGACCAACTTGGAGTGATGGAGATATGTGACCTTTCAGACAAAGAATTCAAAATAGCTGTCCTGAAGAAGCTTAATGAATTTCAAGACAACAATTTCAAGACAAGAGAAGGAATTCAGAAGCCTATCAGAGAAAATAAGCAAAGATATTAAAATAATAATTTAAAAAAATCAACCAGAAATTCTGGAACTTGAGAATTTAATTCACAAACTAAGAAATGCATCAGAGCCTCTCAACAGCACAATTGACCAAGTAGAAGAAAGAATTAGTGAGCTTGAAGACAGGCTATTTGCTATTAATAATACACTGTCAGAAGAGAATAAAGAAAAAAAGAATGCACTCCTGCAAGATCTAGAAAATAGCCTCAAAAGTGTAAAGCTAAGAGTTGTTGCCCTTAAAGAGAAGGTCAAAGAAGAGATTGGGGTAAAAGTTCTATTCAAATAAATGATAACAAAAAACTTTCCAAACCTAGAGGTAGATGTCAATATTCAAGTGCAAGAAGGTCACACAAAACCAAGCAGATTTTTTCTAAGCAAGACTACCTCAAGGCATTTAATAGCCAAGCTCCCAAGGTCACAGTAAAGAAAAAATCCTAAGGGAAGCAAGAAAAAAGAAAAATATAACATATAAAGGAGGTCCAATACATCTGGCATCAGGCTTCTTAGTGGCAACCTTACAGGCCAGGAGAGAGTGGCATGACTTATTCAAAGTGCTGAGGGGAAAAAAACCTTAACCTTAGAATATTATATCCTGCAAAAATATCCTTCAAACTTTAAGGAGAAATAAAGACTTTCCTAGATAAATAAAAGCTGAAGATTTAATCAAAACCATACCTGTACTATAAGAAATGCTAATGGGAGTTCATTCATCTCAAAAAACAAAAAGGATGTTAATGAACAATAAGAAATTATCTGAAAGTATACAACTCACTGTTAACAATTATTACACAAATACAGAATACTCTATTGCTGAAATTGCAGTGTATAAACCACTTATATCTTAAGTAGGAAGAATAAAAGACAAACCTATCAAAAATAACTACAGCAACTTTATGAGAGATAGATAGTATAGAAAGATATGGATGGAAACAACAAAAAGTTAAAAAGTAAGGGGGAGATGCAGTTAAAGGGTAGAATTTCTGTTCTGTTACTCTATGCTTGTTTATTTGCATGTTTGTAAGCAGAGTTGTTATATGTTTAAAATAATTGGTTATGAAAGGTTTTATGCAAGCCTCATGGTAACCTTGATTCAAAAAACCTACAACAGATACACAAAAAATAAAAATTAAGCAATATACTACCAAAGAAAATTACTTATAACAAAGGGAGACAGGAAAAAAACTAAGAAAGAAGGAGAGGACCACCAAACAACCAGAAGTCAAATAACAACATAGCAGTGGTAAGTTCTTATGTATTGATAGTAACATTGAATATGAATGGACTGAAATCTCTAATCAAAAGACAAAGATGAATACAAAAACAAAAGTCAACTATATGTTGTTTTCAAGAAACCCATTTCACCTATAAAGATACACAGAGATGTAAAATAAAGGCATGAACAAAGATATTCCATGGAGTTGGAAACCAAAAAAGCAGGAGTAACTATACTTCTATCAGATAAAATAGCTTTCAAGACAAAAACTTTAAAAAGAGATGAAGAAGGTCATTTTATAATGATAAAGTGGTCAATTCAGCAAGAGGATATAATGATTCTAAATAAATATGCACCCAACACTGGAGCACCCAGATGGATAAAGCAAAGATTATCAGAGCTAAAGAGAGAGATAAAGCCATAACTGTTGGAGACCTCACCACTCCACGTTCAGCATTGGACAGATCATCCAGAGAAGAAATCAACAATGAAATATTGGACTTAATCGGCACTGTAGACCAAATGGACATATTAATAATAAATATTTACCAGACATTTCACCCAACAGCTGCAGAATATACATTCTTTTCCTCAGTTCAGACCATCTGTCAGACCACAAAACAAGTTTTAAATAATTTTCAAAAGTTGAAATCATACCAAATCTATTCTCTGACCACAATAGAATAAAAGTACGAATCAACAACAAGAGGAACACTGGAAAATATGCAAATATGTGGATGAAACAATATGCTCTTGAATGATTAGTGGGTCATTAGAAAGATTAAGAAAAAAAATTAAAAATTTATTTAAATAAATGAATGTGAAAACACAACATGTCAAAACAGTTGAGATAAAGCAAAAGCATTAATAAGAGGACAGTTTATAACATAAGTCCCTTTGTTGAAAAGGAGAAAAACTTCAAATAAACAACTTAAAGAAAGATCTTAAAAAACTAAACAAGAGCAAATGAAATCCAAAATTAGTACAAGAAAATAAGTATTAACAATAAAGATTAGAGCAGAAATAAATGAAATTGAAACCACAAGGACAATACATAATCAACAAAATGAAAAGTTTTTTTTAAAGATAAACCAAATTGACACACCTTTAGCCAGACTAAGAAAAAGGGATGACCCAAATAAATAAAATCAGAGATGAAAAAGGAGACATTACATATTGATACTGCCAAAATTTAAAAGATCATTAGAGACTATTATTGGCAACCATATGCCACTCAATTGAAAATCTAGAATAAAAGGCCTAAATCCCTAGATACATACAACTTACCAAAGTTGAACAAGTAAGAAATCTAAAACCTGAATAAACCAATAACAATTAATGAAATAAAATTAGTAATAAAATGTCTCCCATCAAAGAAAGCCCAACACCTAATGACTTCATTGCTGAATTCTACCAAGCATTCAAAGAAGAACAAATACCAATCCTATTTAAACTATTCCTAAAAATTGAGGAGGAGGGAATCCTATAAAACTCATTCTATGAGCCTGTATCACCCTGATACCAAAATCAAACAACAACAACAAAAAAGAAGTAAACTATAGGCCAATATCTCTGATAAACATAGATGTAAAATTTTTCAACAAAATACCAGCAATCTAAATTCAAAAACACAATAAAGATTATTCATCTTGACAAAGTGGGATTCACCACAGAGATGAGAGGATGGTTCAACATATGCAAATCAATCATTATGATGTATCATATCAACAGAACAAAGGACAAAAACCATAATTATTTCAATTGATGCTGAACAAGCATTCAATAAAATTCAACATTGCTTCATGATAAAAAATTACAAAAAAAACTTGGTATAGAAGAAAATTACCTCAAAACAATAAAAGTCATGTGTGACAAATCCACAGGTAGTATCATACTGAATGGGGAAACACTCAAAGCCTTTTCTCTAAAATCTGAAACAAGACAAGGATGCCCAATTTCAACACTATGATTCAATGTAGTGCAGGAAGTTCTCGCTAGGGCAGAAATGAATAAAGAGAATCCAAATTGGAAAAGAAGAAGTCAAATTACCCTTTTTTTGCAAATGATATGATCTTATATCTAGTGAAACCTAAAGATTTAAAAAAAAAAACCTATTAGAACTGAAAAACAAATTTAGTAAAGTTGCCCGCTAAAAAATCAACGTATAAAAACCAGTTGTATAGAATGTCTTTTGTTCTTTTGAGTAGATGAGACATTCTATAAAAAAGACATCTGCACTAGAATGTTTATAGCTGCACAGTTCACAATTGCAAAGATGTGGAAACAACCTAAGTGTCCATCAATACATGAGTGGATTAATAAAATGTAACATATGTATACCATGGAGTTCTACTCAGCCACAAAAAACAATGGTGATATACTGCCTCTTGTATTATGCTGGATAGAGCTGGAGCCCATTCAACTAAGTGAAGTATCAAAGAATGGACAAACAAGTACCACATATACTCACCATCCAATTGGTATTAACTGATCAACACTTAAGTGCACATATAGTACTAACATTCATTGGGTGTTGGGCAGATGGGAAGGGGAGGGAGAATGGGTATGTACACAGTGTGGTGCTCACTGAGTGTGGTGCTCACTGTCGGTGGGATGTACACACTTGAAGCTCTGACTCGGGTGGGGCAAAAGCAATATATGTAACCTAAAAATGTGTGCCCCCATAATATGCTGAAATAACACACACACACACACACACAGAGTTGTATTTCTATAGGCCAATAGTAAATAATCTGAAAAAGAAACCAAGAAAATAATCCCACTTTCTATAGCTACAAATAAAATAAAATACCTAGGAATAAACATAACCAAAGAAGTGATAGAGCTCTATAATGAAAACTATAAAACACTGATGAAAGAAATTGAAGGGGACGCACACAAAAAATGGAAAGATGTTCCATGTTTATATGTGTCCATATATCAAAATGCCCATACTACCCAAAGCAATCTACAGATTCAATGCAATCCTCATCAAAATACCAATGAAATTCATCAGAAAAATAGAAAAATAGAAAAAATAATTTTAAAATTTGTATGGAACCACAAAAGACCCAGAATAGCCAATGCCATCCTGAGCATAAAGAATAAAACTGGAGGAATCACATTACCTTACTTCAAATTATACTGCAGAACTGTAGTAACCAAAAGAGCATGTTATTAGCATAAAGAGATACATAGAATAAAGGAATAAAATATAGAACCCAGAAATGAATGCACACATCTATAGTGACATTATCTTTGACAGAGGTACCAATAAGGAAAGGACAGTCTCTTCAATAAATGGTGTTGGGAAAATTGGTTATCCATATGCAGAAAAATTAAACTAGACTCTTTTCTCTTGCCATATACAAAAATCAAAATGGATTAAAGGCTTAACTGTAAGACCTGAAAAATTATGAAACTACTGAAAGAAAACAGTGAGGAAATGCTTCAGGACATTGGTCTGGGCCAGGACTTCTTGCCAAAGCACAGGAAACCAAAACACAGGAAACCAAAGCAAAATTGGACAAATGGCATCACATCAAGCTAAAGATCTTCTGTATACCAAAGGAAACCAAAAAAGTGAGGAGACAACCCACAGAATGAGAGAAAATATTTTCAAACTATCTGTCTGACAAAAGATTAAGAATCAGAATATATAAGAAGCTCCAACAACTTGGTAGGAAAAAATCAAATAATCTGATTAAAAAATGGGCAAAGGAGCTGAATAGACATTATTCAGAGGAAGACACACAAATGATCAAAAGATATATGAAAAATGTTGAGCATTATTAGTCATCAGAGAAATGCAAATCAAAACTGCGATTAGACATTATCTCATCTCAGTTAAAGTAGCTTTTATCAAAAAGACAGGTGAAGTAATGATGAATGATGGTTAAATAATGAATGATGGTGAAGATGTGGAGAAGAAAACACTCTTATACTGATGCTGGGAATGTAAATTAGTGCAACCACTATGGAAAACAGTATGGAGGTTCCTCAGAAAACTACACATAGAACTACCATATAACCCAGGAATCCTACTACTGGGCACATATCCAAAAGAGGGTAATTCAGTATATCAAAAAGATATCTGCACTCTCACATTTACTACAGCACAATTAGCAATAGCCAAGATTTGGAATGAACCTAAGTGGCCATCATCTGATGAATGGATAAAGAAATTGTGGTACATAGACACAATTGTATATTATATATCCAAAAAAATAATGAAATCCTGCCATTTGCAACAATATGGATGGAACTGGAGAATCTTATGTTAAGTGAAATAAGCCAAACACAGAAAGATAAATCTTGCATGTTCTCACTCATAATTGAGAGCTAAATATTACAAACAATTGATCTTATGGAGGCAGAGTAGAAAGATGGTTACCAGAGCCTGGGAATGGTAGTGGGGGTGGAGGGATAAAGTGAGAATGGTTAATGGGTGCAAAAATAGAGTTTGATTGTTAGATAGAATAAACAATATTTGATAGCACAACAAAGTGATCATAATCAACAATAAGTTAGGGTATACCTTAAAATAACTAAAAGAGTGGAATTGAAATGTTCCTAACACTAAGAAATGTTAAATGCTTGAGGTGATGAATATGCTAATTATCCTGATTTGATTAATTAACATTTTGTGCCTGTATCAAAACATCATATATACTTTCTAAAGATATATAACTATTATGTGCCCACAATAATTAAAAGAAAAGAAAATGGAAAAACTAGAAAAAGCATTGTTCAACTAGTACTTGTACAGTATCAATAGAAAAGTTATAGGAAAAACTGTTTCTAAAATTAAACATAATAAATATAGAATATATGCTATTTTCAATTTTTTAAAATATGTATATAGTAGGATAACATACTTTTTGATGACCACTAATCCATAAATTGATTCAAATATAAAACTTCAGAATTGTTTGGTCCATTTCACCTAATTTCAACTTTTGTTTGGGGATAGTGGTTGTGTTTTAGGATTAAATTCTAAACAGTGCATGCTTGGGTTGACAATGGAATAGAGAAAGGAGGACTCTAACTCACTGCTAAGAGGAATATAATTTGGTTTAAACTTTCTGTAAAGCAATTTACTACAAATTTCTGGGGAAAAAATCTAAATTTAGGGATTGTAAGATTTTCTCTAATAAAAAATGATTCAATAATATTTTGTAAGTGTTGGGTCACAGTCTGAAATGTCAGTTCTTGATGCACTCTTGGGCAAAGAATGACCAGATGCACCAAAGTAAGACAAGCATGAAAATAAGGTTTATTGAGGAGAAAAAGATAAGATTATACAGAAAGAGCAAGACATGGGTTTACAGAGCAAGATACATATACCTCAGATGATGACCAGGCCCATTGGCCTAGCAAAAGAGAGAGCAAAAAGGGCCTGGTTATGGACTGAGTCTTGTTTTATAGTGCCTGGATTGGTACTTCCCTTGTGGCTCAGATGTCATCATGTAACCACTTTCATCGGACAGTTGGAGTTATATGACCTGAACCTTTCTATGTGTGCAGATCTCCCATGAGCCTCTCTGAAAGCTCTAGGTCACTTTCCTGACTGTTGTACTTATGCTGCTTGGCCTGTGGGCTACAGAGTCCTCTGCATTCTTTTGCAGTTGGCGTGCTAAGTTCTAATTGGCAGATTTATAGGGTATCCACTCCTCCCCCAGTTATGGCAGTTGCTTGGGACAGAATTAAGGTGGGCCAGCACCAGTAGGGGGGCCCACTTTCATCCCTAGGAGACCTGAATCCCCCATTATCTACCTAACATAAGTACACATTGTCTTTAACTTACTATTTTTATTGAAGTTATATTTATAACAGCTAAAACTCAAAAATATATATATGTAATAACTAAAATTACAAAGAACATAAATATCCTACAAGCTATAGCCAAACCCATGAATCCACTAAAATCTACATGTTTTAATAATATTTAATGTTATGGAACAGTGTTCACAAAATATTTAGTTCAACTAAATGCATTCATAACATAATTATAAGTGAAATTGAATTTATTTTAAAAATACAGAGTAAAATTGACCTACTTATCACATAGGATCTCCTGCTCCATTTTCCCTCCCCCAGATGCAGCAAGTACTAGGTACTTAGTCTTATTTTTGTGAGCCTTTTTCCAGCTAATTGAGTCTTTTGTTTCTGGATGGATTTTATAATGACTGCTCTTCTCTCCAACTAATATGACAGAGGAGCATTCTCTAGAGTCTCCAAGAACCTCCCAGTAAAAGCCCCCTGGTGTTTCTAGAAGAAAAACATTCAAATGGATGGGAAGCTCATTCCTGTAGCCCTTAGGAGCTTTACCCTATCATACTAACTCACATTCAGCCTCCAAGGTATCATCAACATTTCCTCTTTAATATTCCCATTGGCTTCTATGATTTCTAGCAGTCTCTGCCTAAGGTAAGCAAATGTTTGACTCTTCTGTCTCCTTATATGTGCCTATGTGTGTTTATCCTTTGGCCTCTGTGATCATATGCATTCTAGAAAAGTTATTACTTGTATCTGAACAAGATTTTTCTTGTTTTAAGAATAGGAGCTTCTTTTTTTCAGCTCATGAGATATCTAAGATGAATCCCAAAGTGGTTAATCTACTATGGAGTAAGCAAACCATAAAAGTCACTTGTTTAATGTTATTCCACAGAAAGAAATCTTTCATGTAACAAACTTAATTTGAGAAAATAGAAAGTACTAATTTCCAAAGCTGAAAATAATAATGAACCATTCTAAAATCATAATTACTTACATCATTTAAATACATGTGTGCACAGCTTCTAGTTAATTGACTATACTTTATCTCTTGTATCCTTTTGACCTCATAGAAAAATTAAAGTAAGAAAATTGAGCACATGCATAGGAAACTGTAATCTAAGGCTGAAATATATTGTTCCAAACATGAGTGTTCTTTTTTTAAATAAAAACAGAAAATATGAAAAACAGGATTAGTAATATGATTGGGAACTGAGATGACTATTTTTTTCTTCATAAAAAGTGATTAATTTATGAGTTTCAATAGAAGAATGAGAATGGGGCCCCAGTCTCTTATGGTGGGACTGCAACTAGTGCAACCTCTGTGGAAAGTAATATGGAGATACCTGAAAGAGCTACAAGTAGAACTACCATTTGATGCAGCAATCCCATTACTGGGCATCTACACAAAGGAAAAAAGACATTCTACAAAAAAGACATTTGCACTAGAATGTTTATAGCAGCACAATTCACAATCACAAAGATGTGTAAACAACCCAAGTGTCCATCAATACATGAGTGGATTAATAAAATGTGGTATATGTATACCATGGAGTTCTACTCAGCCACAAAAATTAATGGTGATCTAGCCCCTCTTGTATTATCCTGGATGGAACTGGAGCCCATTCTAACTCAGTGAAGTATCACAAAAATAGAACAACAAGCACCACATATACTCACCATCAAATTGGTAATAAGTGAGCAACACTTATGTGCACATATAGTAGTAACATTCATTGGGTGTTGGGCAGATGGCGGGGGGAGGAGGAGATGGGTATATACACACCTAATGGGTGCTGTGTGCACCATCTGTGGGATGGACACACTTGAAGTTCCGACTTGGGTGGGGCAAAGGCAATATATGTAACCTAAACATTTGTACCCCAGAATATGCTGAAATAGAAAAAGAAAAAACTAAATTTATGAGTTTCAGATTATCTCTGTCTGCAGTTTATTGGTTAATTCTGATTAAAAGTATATAATTATACCTGAAAATAATATTGATAATGTCGAAGATAACAGTAATGATAATGATCATGATGGTGATAATGATGATTTCAGTTCCAGTTCCCTGAGAAGAATGGTTCCATGAGGGTTTTATAAAGAATATTTCACATCACAAATGTTTTGAGTAAATATCATCATCATATAGGCTTATTATAACATTTTATTAGAAAATTTGCATGTATTCACTTATTTAATATTCTCTATAACTATACACAATTTCCATAATTATTCCCAATTTGGAGTTATTGAGCAAGGTTTCATAGATATTAACTTATTTCCTGCAAGTTATAAATCTATGAAGCAGGTCAAACTGTGGCTTAAAGACTCCAAAATTCTTTTATTTCCCCCTCTTCCTTCTGAAAAAGTTGCCACAATAGTACTAACGTTCTATAATTAATATGAACCAGACACTATTCTAAGCCCTTATCACATTTAACCTATGTAATATAAATTTGAGTTAGTCATTCTTATTATCATTCTCATTTTATAATATAAATGAGAAAACTGAAGCACAGAGTAAAGTAACTCAGCAAAGATTGTATATCCAGTATGAGAAGATTTGAACACAGGATATCTGACTTCAGAGAATATGCTGCCTTATGAACCAATATCTAGTTGAGGTATTTATTTTATACACACACATCTCTATCCCACCCATGCACATGCACACACACACAAACACACAGCCATGTGTTGCATAACAATATTTCAGTAAATAATGGCATATATGACAGTGGTCTTTTACTGTACTTTTCCTATGTTTAGATACACAAATATTTACAACGGTATTATGACTTCTTACAGTATTCAGTATAGTAACATTCTGTACAGGTTCATAGTCTAGGAACAATAGACTATACCATATAGCCTACTTGTGTATTAGGCTATACTATCTAGGTTTGTCTAAGTACACTGTAGGATGTTTGCACAACAACAAAATTGCATAACAAGGCATTTTCAGAATCTTTCCCCATTGTTAGGCAACACATGACTCTGGCTGGGTATGTGCATGTGTATATATGTTTTTATATATATATATATATATATAGAGAGAGAGAGAGAGAGAGAGGCAGAGACAAGATATATTTAGATATTTACAAAAGCTTCAAATGGTCATGGAGAATAAGATAGATTAAAATATTATTTCAATATTCCAAAATCTTTTTACAGCCAAAATAATTAACATATTTTATGGTATTTTTTCTTGGTATACATAATAATGTTCTTTATGACTAGTATTATACTCTAAAAGTTGTCTTGTAATATCCTTTATGTTTATTATCTCTTAATTCATAAATGATATAGGCCATGCTATCCAATTTTATTGCTTATAGTTTAAAAAAGAAAATGAGCACATAAACAATAGTCTTAAGAAAGTCTAGTGTAAATTCATATGCTGCATCCTATATGATATGCCTGAAACTATATAGGCATGGAGATGTGGGGCTCAGATACTCGTTTTAAGAAAGGACTTAGATGAGTGGGGTTATGACAGCTTCGAGTTATTAACTCTTTCAGATCTGTCTCATCTTTTGAGCCAAAATAATATTGTTCATGGGATGGACCTTCACAATAACTAAGACTGCAGTAAACGGCCTAGCCTCTCTTCCATGTATGGGATCCCAATGCACTTGGATTATGAGTTTGACTGGTCAAGGAAGCCAGAACATAAGGCTTATGAAGGGTAAATTTATCAACTTAGGGATATGGAGTGAAGAATTAACTTTACCCAAAGAGAGGTTTGGCCTTTGTCCTTGGTTATTGTTAGGTAACCCCTAGGCACTGGGAACATCCTGCCTGATAGAACTGTCTTTATTTTCCTGTGGGATATGGCCACAGGAAAATCTAACAATGCAATACATTATGGAAGCTTTGAATCATGCTGTATCAGTCTAGAGATCCAGATGAAGTGGAGACTAAATGTACTAGTCTCACCTTTAGGCTAGGGTTGAGGACTGAAGACTAAAGTTTAGCCACACAGACAGTATGTGATCAAGCCCCAATAAGCACTCTGGACACCAAAGTTTTGGGTGAAATTTCCTAGCTGGCAATACTATTTGAGTATTGTAACACTTTAATGCTTAGAGGGTAACATGTCTCTGAACATGTTGAAAGCTTCAATTTTGAGGAACCCTCTCACATCCTGCCCTATTCATCTCTTCATTTAGCTGGTTCTAATGTGTATCCCTTGCCTGTTAACAAAGATGACTGTGAATATAATAGCTGTCAGGGGATTCTGTGAGCTGTTCTAGTAAATTATTGAACCTGGACTTCGTGAAGACCAGTAAATTTGTCTGAAGTATGGGTGGCCGTGGGGACCACAAAAATGATGACTGGTGTCTGAAGTGAGAGTAGTCTTGTGGGGACTGTTCTCTCATTCTGTGAAGTTTGCCTAACTCATATGCAAGGGAATACTCTCAATATGTAGAATTTAATATTCTAGCAAGGACTCTAGGGATGGGTGCAGACTCACTGCCAGATTGGCTCCTAGAAGTCTAGAGAAAATAAAAGCCCAGTCTGAGTAAAGCTGAAAAGCTTTAATTTCCATGACAGATGATGGAGGAGGAGAAAAACAAATGAAGGAGATAGGCATGCTACAGTGGCTGTATTACATGGGGCCAGAAAACACACCAGATAACTTTGTTTTATGGGAAGACCCAAAGAGCACACCATTTCCCAAAGCTGTCAAGGATATGCTGATAAAAGGGTCACCATCATTAAGAAGTTCAGTGGCAACTGAGAAGGCTAAAATTGAGGGTAGGAAAGGTCACAGAGTTTGGCTTATTAATAGCAATGGAGAGTGTGGATAATTTAAGAACCACCAGAAGCTTCAGGGAGATACAATTTTTGCAATGACTGGCAAAATCAAAGTGGCAGCTGAGATGGGTTAATCTGAAAAATGTCATGAAAACTGATAATAGAACATAGCACCTCCAGGAGCAGAGGAGATGTGTAGCCAACAAGGGTGCTGCACAATGTAATCATAATGTAATATATGATTAAATAAAGCAAGAATGAATGAATAAGTGGCTAAGAACAATAGCCTCAATAAAAGTCATTATCTCTTGTCCAGTTCCCATAGGTTTCATATCTGAAACGTATGGACTGAAGAGATTTGTAGGTCTGTAGGAAGAAAAACCCAAAAATATCATGGCAAAAATATACTGTAATAAGGGTACTAGTTCTTTTCCATGTGCCCTGGGGCTATTTGCTTGGATGACAGTGCAATGCCCAGATAAAATTACATGACATTTCAGGAACTATTAAACACAAGTCAGAGTTGACATTGCTTCTCGGATATGTGACGTGTTATCATGTTCCTCTCCTTGTTAAATTGGAGTTTTTTGTTTCAGATAAAAAATGGTATCTTTGTAAAAGTCTAGCATGTAGTGGGTTTACTGCATTAGAGAACCTACCTAGTGGTCATTTCACCATTTTCTGAATATATAAATGGAATTGGCACATTTTGTAGTTAGACTAATCTTAATATTGGGACTTTGGCTGGTCATGTAAGAGCTCTGATAGTAGGGAAGGGAAAGAAGTTTTTAAAATTTCGCCCAGCCAAGAGAGTAAATCAAAACTAATATTGTGTGGTGCAGCAAGATGGTGAAGATTAGTGCAACATGTAAAGATCTAGAGAATGCAGAGCAGTGGGTCCAGCACTTTGACGTACTGTGTACTTTGAACTAAAGAAGCAGTCTCAAAACCAAGATCTCTCTCTGACCTTCTCCCACTCTCCTGCCTCTCACCCTTTGCTTCTCCCTAAGCAAAGAGAGAGGTTTTTCTCTGAAGTTTCCTTATCTACCCAAAGATAATATCTACCAAAGAACACAAATGCCTTCAATTTTCTTACTGAAATTTTATAATTAAGAAAAATTAAACTAATATCACAGAGAAAAAGACTGATAATCAAGCACCATACTTAGAGCTCAGACAAATTTTGTGTCAGACTGTTGTTCTACAGGCCCCTTTGTCCCTCCTAAAAATCATTTACTACCCCTCTAGAAAATTTCCTACATCCCTCATTTCCCTCTACCCTACGAATAAGTGTATATAAACTTTAGACCTCTTGGGGTTTGGGGGCACTCACTTTTTAGTGATGCTGTCTTGCATGTAAATAAATTTGTGTACTTTCTTCCTGTTAATTGGTCTGTTGTCAGTTTATTTCTCAGACTCAGATGTCAAACCTCAAGTGGTGGGAGCAGGGGTTCTTTGGTCCCTACATCATCATGCAGAATGGACAGCATGATCAACAAGTGCTAACATGATAGAGATTTTAACAAACTATATGAATTCCAGAGTGTAAGAAATAAACCATGTGGCTATCAAGGAAATGCCATTTCAGTAAAATCCTCGAAAGTTCATAATATCCTTAATTTAAAAAAATCAATAAAAATAATTTTAAAATAAAAAAGTCCTAATGGTTAGGCGCATGGAGAGAGATATCCTCCAAACAAAAGTTGCTTTTGTTCCATTTTCAAAAGCAGAGAGAGACCAGATCTCTATCTGGTCCTTCATCCAAAAAGGAAAATGATATGGGTTTAGCAACCATGAAGTAAAGGCATCACTGCATATGGTCCATTAGATTAATTTATATCTCCCATTTCCAGAACTCTGCACTCTGGTGGGATAGAAGTTCTGGTCCCCAAAAAGGATGCTCTTCTGACCAATAGGCAAGAGAAAAGTCACTATAGTTGCAGGGAAACTGACCCTGGTTAGTAGGAAAAGATAGGGCTACTGTTATGAGGGCAGGAGGAACACATGCCAAACCCAGATAATACATGTGACTGTCCATTAGTATTCCCTACCCATATTGTGATTGTGAATAGATAAGTGCAGTGACCTGTGCTTGAGAAGGATATGTTTATCAAGGATTCCAACCTCTAAAATGAAGATTTGGGTTATACAGCCCTATATCAGTCAAAAGACAAGCAGAGATGATAATTGAAGGTATGTGGAATTTAGAATGGATAGTAAAAGAGAGATACAATGAGTTGCAGTACCCAAACCAGCAACAGGAAAGAGAGCTGTGGTTTGTTTCCACTGCCTCTAACTTTACATGTAGAAAGGGATAATCATTGAAACTCTTGAGGAGCTACTGCCTCAGCATGAGTGAAAAGTGGAACTACATGGGGTAAATGGTGTACTGTGTAGCACCGAGATCCTCATTGAAGAAAGGACATGTGGCAAGCATAGTTAGCTGACAGCCAATTGGCTACTAAATCCTTCAGTTCTGCCTCAGTATTTGAGATGAGGTCATATTTCTCAAGATGAGTCCAGGCAATGACTAAAAGCAAGGTTGAACTAAAAGGGTTGTTCCATTTCCACTCAACATGATATTCTGCTAGTTGGTAATCTTCACCACAGAGCTCTTGATTTAGCCGGCAGAGACTTCATCAGAGCTGCATCATTATATTTTGTCTCCCCTTGAACATTCCTACTATGTTCTTTTTCTATCAAAGGTGTTACTTTGCAATAAATCTTTACTCCTAACTTAGTCTTAGCATCCATTTTCTGGAAGACCTAATTTATGCATGTGGATTAGTATGTTTTCTGTGATGGTATTTCAAATGGGGCATATTGTGAATGATGAGATTTATTTCACAGAATAAAATATCATCAAACTCTTCAAATAAACTATCAAAGTAAAGAGTACATTTTCAGAAAGTCTCCAATTGTCACATTCTACAGCCTGTCAGTGTTTATTTTGAAGCCACACCCTAGAGGACTGAACAAGGCAGGGGTCCTACAGCCCCGCCATGTCTTCCCAACTGTGACTCTTCTAATGGCTCTTTAAAAAGATTCCTCTGGGATATCCATCAGCTTGGCTGGGATTTAGTAATACCTACACTGTAATGGAAAGCTATCTCTTCCCAATTCTCCTTCCGTATCCCTCTTTTTTCACAGGTAGCAGGTCTGCATCATGGGTTGATGGCTCTTCTGACTTACTCCTAGTTTTCACTCTTCATTATCTTTCACAAGTATTTCCTTTATTACATCTTTTACATTCTAATTTCTACTTGGTGTCTGCTTTACAAAAGACCCAAACTAACCCAAAGCCCATTCCATGATCATACTGAATATTTTAAAATTTCTATATGTATATAGAAACTCTGTGTTTTCTTTCTTTTTTTTTCATTATTTCTTTCCTCTGGAATTGTGTGACATATGTCCTAAGTATGCCATTCTAAAGCAAGGCATTTTTAATATTTGTAAATGTTCTCTTTTTAAATTTCATTTATTCATATATTTGTTTATTTTTCATAGTAAGGTATTCTCTGAAACTGGCCATTTTCTTCTGAACATATTCTATTTTGGATGACATTTCTTTAAATATCTAGCATGCAAATTGGATATTTGTTATCCTAAATGCACTCTGAGTCAGAAGTTACAATGGGATCATCAAATTCTCCACTCTGTATTCTGTACTTATGTTACTAGAGTCTAAGATCAAATTTGCATTTTTCACATCATGCAACAAAATCATATAAAAGCTACAGTCACCTAGAACTCATAGTTTTTTTTTGCTTTTGTTTTTTCACATATGCTGCCATAAAGACTTATTTTCTTCATTCCACATTTCTCCACTTGTTTCTTTAGAACTAAGCACGATCCAGTACTTTACATTTATTTATTACATTTAACTTAATTTGCTTTGGGCCATCTAACTCATCAATACTCTTTCATGTCCTGATTCTAACATCAAATATACTTACTAATATATCCAGAATTAGTTGTGCCTTCATAACCACTCATCATGCCATCTCTGTTTCAGGAACTGGTATAAATATGGAGTAGGAAAGGCTCTGTTAGCAGGTGTTTAAACAATTTCCTGCAGATTGACATCAATCTATTTATTAGCAGTTTTAGATTTGGTCCTTCAACCAACTGTGAATCTACATAACTGTACATTTATTATAATTAAATCCATAGTTTATTCTATTTTTCCTGAGCTATATACCATGTGATATAGAAGGCCACTTGCTTTGAGAAGATCTAGAGCAAGAAAGGACTCTGCAGTAGATCCAGGCTGTGATGCAAGTAGCATGCTCAGTAGTATTTAAGGTGTTGAAATTATCACTGGTAGCAAATGACGCACTGTGGAGTTAATGGCAAGTCCTATTGGTAAGATCACAACAAAAACCATAAGCGAGGTCATGTTCTTCGTAGCAGAAAGTTATGTGTCTTTTAAGACACAGCAGTTGTCACACACTTGTCCCTTGATAGAGTTAGAATGGATTTTTAAATCACTTTGGACTAGATATTCTATCAAATGTACATATTTGATATTCTTTCACATATATGTACTTGATGAAGATGCACCATAACCATTCTTTAATGATTTGTGTGGTAGCTATGGGAAAAGGAAGAAATTGTAAAATAAGTGGTAGTAATGTAAAATGATGCTAAATATTTTGAATTGGGTTCTTAATTAATTCCTAATGACCTCACAAGTTCCTGAGGGAAATTTAGGCCCAAAAAATAATGGAGTATACAACTAATAGTGGCTTAATTTCAAGCAAAGCAATGTGGTTTCCTCCCCCATACACTGGTCAACTAGGTTAAGAATTCCTTTAACTTAGACTAGACATAGTATAACAAAAGCACTATCACTTAACATATCTCTCTCCTTTCTTACCTAGTCCCATATCCAATCCCTAACATTCTGCAGTATTTTCCATTAGGAAAAACAGGTTCTTAATAAGTAGGTACAATATTTTTTTTTCCCTTGACTGTCCAGGCCTTCCTAGAATAAGGAAATATAATATAAGAAGCTTGGTGTTGCTTACCTCTGTTAGCTCATAGAAATATAAGTGTCCCAAGAGCCAAAAATAATCAAACTTCATTTCTCTTCACATAGAAGATCTTCCTAACCTCATACCTTACTCAGTCTTAATTACAATATATTATCCTTTCGGTTGATTCTCATCTATCCAAACAGTAGGGTAAGAGAAAAATGATTTAAAAAATAGGGACATAAAATAAGCTGTGGCATCTCCCTGCAGGCCCACATCATTCTTCCTTTAATAAACACTGACCTATGCTTTAACCACTCATTCACTATGCTGATTTTCTCTTGCATGTCTTCCATGTACAGTTGACTGCAATTTGGTCACATTTATGAGATTTAAAATTTGGTCTAATAGTTAAGGTCCTTTTGGGTACAAATAATTGGATTCCCAACCCAGCAACTTTAAAAATGACAATATAATGCAATCACTCATTTTTTGAGTCTCTTTCTTGACTAAAATTTAAGGATTCTGATTATAACTTATTAAAGCAACTATTTATATGACCTCATATTTGATATCAGAGATTGTTTGGGGGAAGAGGGCTGGGTACAAATGACTGTATACATGACAAGGTGGGGCTGCCTAGGACCCTCCCATTCTTTAGGGGTTTTGGCATGGAGACTGTGTCAAGGAGGGAAGAATCTCAGTATGATGGGGAACACAATGGGGCCAGGGAGTCCCCAGCAGATGAGGGCCTCTCTTTTCCTCTTGTTCTCTCACTGGCACTCATGGTGGTGGGGGTTCTTACTCCTTGGAGGCCATGTGGACCATAAGGTCCACCACCTTGTTGCTGTAGTCAAATTCATTATCATACCATAAAAAAGCTTGAAAAATTGGTTGTTGATGGCAATTCCAGCCCTAGCATTGAAGGTGGAAGTCTTGGTGTCACTGTTAAAATCACAGGAGACAACCTGGTGATCAGTGTAGCCCAGGATGCTCTTGAGGGGGCCCTCCCATGTCTGCTTCACTACCTTCTTGATGTCATCATATTTGGAAGGTTTCTCTAGATTGCAGATCAGGTCCACAGCTGACACACTGGAAGTGGGGAAATAGAAGGCCATGCTAGTCAGCTTTCCATTCATCTTAAGGATGACCTTGCCATAGCCTTAGCAACTCTAGTAGATGCAAGGATGATGTTCTGGAGAACTCAGTGGCTGTCATGCCATTGTTTCTGAGAAGGGCCATCCAAAGTCTTCTGGATGGCAGTGATGGCATAGACTATCGTCATGAGTCCCTCCATGATGCCAAAGTGATCATGGATGACCTTTGCTAGAGGGCCTTAGCATTTTGTGATGTAAAAGACATTGCTGACAATAGTAAGGTTATTTTTCCACTTCTCCTGGCTCATCCCCATCACAAATGGGGGTTATCAGCAGAGAAGGCAGAGATGGGATGCTTTTGCCTTCCCCCTTTATGTGAGCCTCAGCCTTCTCAAAGATAGTGAACATGCCAGTGGACTCCACAACATAATTAGAAACAATATTGCCCCATTTGATTTTGGCGGGATCTCACTCCTGGATGATGGTGATGGGATTTCCATTAATGAGAATCTTTCTATTCTCAGCCTTAACTGTGCTATGGAACTTGCCATGGGTGGAATCATACTGGAACATGTAGACTATGTAGTTGAGGTCAATAAAGAGGTCATTCATTGATGGTGACAATATCTACTTTACTGGAGTTAAAAGCAGCCCTGGTGGCCAATACAGCCAAATCCATTTTCTCTGGCCTTCACTTTTACCATGGTGTCCCAGGGATGTGACTGGCACTGTACAAGGAGATGTAGCTCTTATTTGAATGGAAGGAGCAGAGACCCAAGATCAGAGATTATTGATCAACACTGATTTTAAAAGTTCTGTTCATATAGCTTTCCATAGCAACATTGGTTAAAATAACAACTTAAGCAATATGGGCACTATTATTGGATTAAAGACGGGGGCATTTTTGTAAGATTTTTTTTTTTGCCAGAACTCCTCAAACAAAGATATGAATATTAATAAGAATTTGTTAAAAGTATTCATTGAGTAGAACACATTCCTAGATATTTATCAACATTTACCTCTACCTAGGGAAGCACTATGCTTTTCTACAGTTGATTTAGTGATTTTAAATTTTCTCCTTCATAAAAATAATTGAGATTATGTTTGATCTTTATATATTTGTCCTTTATCAAGAAAAAAATTATCTGCTGAGAAAAAGTTCATCACAATTATGTTTAAGAGAAATTTGATGTAATAACAGAATAAATGTAGATACATTAATAGGATTCGTAAAAATGACTTTTGTTCTAAAGGAAAAAACAAAGAAAGAATCAGTTCAGGAAAAACTCTAGAAAGGAACTGATTAAAAATAGGAAAAGGAATTTGTCAAACTAAAATATAAGCATACTGGAGCTTAAAAAGAAAGTAATTTTCACAACTCAGTGGCAATTTTCCTTACCAGTACAAATAACTCAAAATCTCTATTTTAATGTGTTATACAATGTCACAAACATTCTATCTTACTTATGAGCCCTAGGTAATTACAAACTTCTGCACACTCCATTATGCCTACTACCGTAATGGAATGATTTATTATTTTATTTTGTTTTTAATTTTAATACTTGGTTTACTTGACTATATATAAATTAGTCTGAATGTAGCATTTATCATACTAGCTGAGCATTAATAATATATTTCAATACTACTTCAAAAATGGGAACAATACACTAGAAAAGGAAACTTGAATTCTAAAATGGTAGGAATAGGAAAAAATAAGATCAATTGATATCATGAAATATTTATTTCAGTGTATTTCTAAATTAATGAGAAATTTGAACTTCTTGAAATAATGGTACATATTTTCAAACATTCTATATATTATCCACAGTTACGTTGGAATTTGGGACAGAAATGATTTTTGTTAATATTATTGATAGAATGAACCCAACATACAATGAAAACAATAGGTTTAAAACATTTAGAAAAACCCCAAATTTCAAAAACTATCTTATCCATGGCAAGAATATTATCTAGGTTCATTTACTAATTTTGTAATAGTTGGCATTTTAATTAAAATTTTATTTTAATATATGAGATAATTTAAAACAGAATTTCTCAACTTCAGCACTATTACTATTGGGGGGGTTGTTCTGTGCATTATATTTAATAATATGTTTAGTAGCATCCTTTGCATCTACCCACTAGATTCCAGAAGTACCTTAGTCACTGCAATTTAAAATGTCTCCAGATATTGTCAAATGTCCCTTGGTACATGTGTGAGTTGCGGGGGAGAGGGATTGCCCTGATTTGAGAAGTACTGATCTGAATTTATTAAATTATAAAATACTAAACATATACAATTGGTTTTATGATTGTTGTAGGTCATATTTCCAAATATTCAGCATGTAAGATATATTTAACATTTGTAAAGAAATCTACATTGTAATTGAATAGAATTTGCTATGTCTTATGAGGGGAATAGTAGATTGTGGCAAGTATAATATATACTAAAAGTCAATTTTCAGAACAGGGAACAATCAAAAAAGTTGAGTATGAGAAAATGGCAATATTCCCTCAAACATAGTAGAAAGAAAAAACAATTATTGATGGCTTCTACAAAGCTATGTTTTCATAGATGCCTTTCATAATTTATTTTAGGGGAGCTGACAAAGATAAAAAAAAACACAACTAAAAAAGCTATTGTTTTTACATCAACATGAATAAGGAGATATGATATATATTAATAAATTACAAACAATAAATATAGGTACTAAAATGCCATTTTCTGAGGCAGAATATAAATTTTCTGCTAAAGAGATTAAAATTTATATGAAAGAAAGAATAGCATACTATCCTTTATAACATGGCTATGCAATCAAAGTTATAATTTACTGCTTCAAATTAAAAATTCAAATTTTTCTTGTAGTTTGTTTCCCTGCTCAGTTACCAACCTGCTTGAGAAAGACATATGGCAGAATCTTTAAAAAAGGTCAACAAAGTGGGTGCAGAACATATTTTCAAAACAACAGAGATGCGTAATTCATGATACCACCTGGTACACACTGAAATTTTATTTTTAAAAATGTATGTCTCTCAAAAAAAGGAAAGGATCATCAATATAATTATTATCATCATTATATTGATTTTTATATTTATAATTTGATCAATATAATTTGAATATAGATTATTCCTTATCAATTTATTGCTTTTCATCTGTTTCATCTGTCATTACTTCCTGACACACAGAAAAGTGTCATTAATCCACATTCTTTCTTCTCTTTTACCCAAAAAATAGTTGCCAATACCTTTATCATGTGTTTATTTTTATCTCTATTTAATGTTCTCTATTTAATGTTTTAGATTTCTTTTAGATTCTAAAAGAAATGTTTGTTTGTTTGTTTATTTATTTATTTATTACTCCTATTTCTTCTCAATTCTCTGTCTACATTTTGGAATAGTTCTGTCATTGATGCCAATCATTTTGATGGCTATAGTAGATACTTGTAGTGCACCATACAGATACCCTCTTAGAGGATGGTACATCTATCACTCAACTTCTCAGAAGAACTATTGCTAAGATGCACAGCCATGGTCTTCACAGGTAATTTCCTTCTACTAAAGTGATGCTTTCTTCCAGGGGGGCGGTCCACAACTATTGACAGTTTCATGTAGGAATACAAAGATCCACACCTTTGACTCAATTTGGGCCATCTCTGTCCTTTAAGGGAAAATTCAACTCTAGAACTTCTTGTTTTGACTGAGGCTTTAGTTACAACCACATTGCAGAATGAGCTTCTTCTGTTGCTCAACCTCACTTTTCAGGTAATTCACCCAAGAAAATTTCCTCATATTTCTTCTATATATTATTCCCTGCAGATAGATGGAGCAGAAAAATAGATTTCTGACTTAATTATTAATACAAGAGAAGCATAGATTTAAAGAAGAATAAACTCTTAGCTTGGTAGCATTCCTATGGTAATCTTAGGCTTGTATTAAGAAAAAATTAGGGCCCTGAGATTTATAATATCTGGGTAAATTCAAGAAATAAATTAAATTCTCTTATTTCTCTAAAACAAAGGTTCTCAACTTTGGCACAACTGACATTTTAGACAAAACATTCTTAGTTTTAGGGGCCTGTCCTGTGCATCGTAGGATGGTTATCAATGTCTCTTATCTCTATACACTAGATGCCAGTAGCATCCACTCCCCAGTTGTGATAATTAAAAATGTCTTCAGATATACCTGTGTGTCCTTAGCTTCAGGAAGTGACAAATCACTCCTGGATAAGGACCATTGTTGTATACCCTTTGGACCCCAAATGTTTTTCAATGCCCCTTATTAAACAATGCTGTCTTTCTTCTTGGAACCAGCAGAAACCCCAAGAGAGGCAAGTGACTTATGAAAAAACATTGGTTAGCCTAAGCATCTTTACCAGTCTCCTCTTCTGGCAACCAGACCAACATGCTTTGACTGGGAAGATGTTGGGCCTATAGATAGAGAGGGAAGATTATATGATAAGAAGCTGAAAGACCTGGCCAATCTGTATCAGCAGGAACCAAAAGTGGTTTATGAGATGATTTACTGAAGGTGCTGTATAAGGGGATGAGATATAGGAGGTGAATATAGCAAAGATTCAAGGGCCTGCCACATCAACAAAGTTTATCAGGGTCCACTGGACTGAGAGATAAAAGGGCATTTCCTCCCACCACTAGAAATAAAATACAAAACTTGCTAGACCTTTTGAATTTAAGGAACACCATATCTCACATTTGAGATTTACGGGACAACACAGAAAACTGCAGCTTTGAATGTTGTACAAAGAAAGGAAAGGGTTCTGCAGTTTGCCTGAACTCTGTTGCTTTGCACATTGGACCATCTGTTCCAGCAGACATATGGTACTAGAGATATCTTTGGATCTAAGGTGGAGTTAGTATCAATCCCCAATAAGAGAATAACAATGTAAAACTTTGGGATATTAGAGCAAAATCATGCAAACTAAAGCAGAAAACTGTACACATTAGAAAAGTAGTTTATGACATGCTATTGATATGGAGCTTCTAATCACAAACCAAGTAACCATTCAGCAAAAGTTGGGATCTTTCTGATCTATCGAAGCATAAGGTAAACCAATCCAATGGTAATTCATGAAAGACAGAAGTGTAATATCCAGGATCAGAGATGAGAAGGATCCAAATAAATAAGTATGAACCCAAAGTAGACTGGAGTTACACTGTAGTTCAAATGGGGAGGCCCTGAGTAGAACAGGAAGAGAAAGTCTTCCTAATGGAAGAGCTTTAGATGCTGCAATGGTACATCCACTTGGTGCAGAGTGAAAAGTGGCACACAGTAAGAATATATCTGGGCTCATGGGAAGTAGCAAATGGCCTATGTTTTTTAACACAAAAATGAAAGAAGCAAAATTGGAAGACCAATAACAATTTCTGCATAAGAGATATATATTAATATATGGATCTATGGAAGTGGTCATGCAATGTAAAGCTCTTTGTATAAAGTTTAACACTACTAGGAAGTATCCACAACTACCCAACCAAATAAATAAATGATTCAGCCACTGATCTCAGTCACTGTAATAATTGGTGACTCATTGCTGAAACTGTGGGCAGGTGAATGAAGAAGCTCTGAGGAAGAGATGAATGCTATGCATAGGCACAATGAATGAATTGCTAATTGTCTAAGCTAGCTACCTACCCAACCTGTCAGTAACAGAGACCAACACTGAGCCCACGATATGAAATCATATTTCAAGGAAAGCAGCTAGTCATTGAGTGGCAAGTTAACTACATTTGCCATCTTCTACTCTGGAAAGAACAGCAATTTACCTTGACAAAGATTGACGTATATTTATAGAATAGATATTTTCTTTGTGGTCAACAGGGTGATTTTCAGCATAACAACAATCCATAGACACAAAATCCCATATAACCTTACAAAGGAATGAAAAATCCACTTTACATTAAAGCAGTAGTGGCAGCTGGCCATGAAATAGGATCCACTTGCTTCATCATATTGGTCCACTCAGAAGGTGGGAGCCTTATGTAATGGAGTGACAGCCTTTTAAAGATGTGGTTGAGATATGAAACATAAAAGAGTATTCTGATGTTATCAGGTACCATACTCCAGAATATGATGTACAACCTAATGGAACATACATTATATGACTCCGTATCTGCAACAGGTGTAATGTGTAGGTTTGGGGACCAGAGGATGGAAATAACAGTGGTACCATAACTCCCATTAGTATATTTGGGTTATTTGTACTTTCCACCACTTAATTTTGGGCTTTTTAAGATGAGAGGCCTTGGTTCTTAAAAGGTGAATGCTTCAACCAGGATAGACAGCAGGAGTTTGATTGAATTTTAAGTTATAGCTGCTGCCCTATCACTTCAGGTTCCTCATTCCAAAAGACCAGCGGACAAATAAAAAGTTGCTTTATTGATGTGGTTAATTTTTTATGATTATAAAATTTATTATATAAATGAGAGTGAAGAAGAATAGGTTTGGGGCTCAGGTGATCCACCAATGAATCTCTTGGTCATCCTATGCTTAGTTTTAAAGGTAAATGAATTATTTCAGGAGGCGTAGTTTGAGAAAGTGTTTTGGGAACCTTAGGGATTAAGGTTTGGATGTTCTCCACCAGGAAAACTGCCTAAACAAGCAAATGTGATGGCAGAGTTAGGCCCAGAGAAAGGGAGAGAAGAAGAGTTGATGAAGCCCTGGTATACCCTTGAGTTCAGCAACATCAGTAGATGATGCAGTTCCATTCCTTGTCTCTTGTTAGTGCTCTAGGAAACAAAATTAGTCAGAATTTTGGAGAAGCTCTTCCAAAATGGAACACACCTGATCAGCATGTCAATCTGAGTGGCACAGATATTCACATTTTTGGATACAATTTTCCATTTGGATCCCCTCTTTGAGATTGAAAAATTCATGTTTTACACATCTGGAAATATTGGATGCTAACATTCAAAGCTGCCTCTTCACCAGGAATTGTTCTGTACCATAGGGATTTGCCTTGTGCAAATTTAAGCTCTCTTCTGTGGTTTGGTCTTCAGTACTGCTCCCTGGATAGATTATTTGCTAAGAAGACTCACAGGACTCAGTATAGTCATACTTATAGTTGTGATTAATTATAGTATTAATATAACGATACAAAGCAAAATCAGCAAAAGGAAAAGGCTCATGGGTCAAAGTCCAGAGGAAACCAGCAGCAAGTTTTCAGGAATTCTCCCCTAGAGGAAGCACATTGGAAATGCTTACTTCTCTCAACTAAGAATTGTGACAACATGTGTGAAATGTTGTCTACAAGGGAAGCTCATTAGAAACTAAGGGTCCATGGTTTGTACTGGAGACTAATCACATGCCTCTCTCTAGCATGAACCAAAATGCCAGGCTCTGAGAAGAATAGCAGGTAGTCAGCATAAATCATATTATTTTCAGAAATAGTTTAGCCATAGTGAATTACATTTATCACTTAGGGTAGGCACAACTATCCTGAAATCCAGGTCCCCAGATGCTGGCCAAGGACCCACCTTGTAAGTAAGGCATCCACAGGAGAGCAGTCAGGCCTGCTACAATATGATTGTTCTTTTCTGTACATGTGGGAAACCTGCTGCCAATGATTAGCTCATGGAGGGATATAAAAGGGATGGCTCCTTTGCTACTCCCTTGATTTGGAATATCTTGGAAAGGCTATCTCAACTCCAGATTTCCAAGAAGTCCTCACAGCTGAGCTTCTTGCTCTATGCTATCCTCAATTTGTGCCTTCCCTCCTTCCTCACAGTGCTACTCAGCGCTCTTCCTAACACAACTCTACACACAGCCTCCCCATTCAGAATCTGTTTCCAGGCAACGTAGTCTAAGGTGACAACCATAATAGTGACTACCTGATATAGGCTGAAGAGTAAATGATAAGGTCTCGTGGCTCACAAATACTTAGGTAATAAAAGAATCCCTTGAGATATTAACTTCTAAAATGCCTGGAGATTGTGATGAAGATTGAACAAATAAAAAATTTTAAGAATCATGATTAGGATTTTAAGAATCATCATTTTAAGAATTATGATATAGAAAATTATGCCTTTTACTAGTGCAATAAGCTACCTGGGAGGTCCAATATGGATGACACACTTTATGTTTGAAATATAAAATAGAAATAGCTACAACATCAATAGATTGTTGAAAGAAAATAAGAAATATAATTCATTTTAGACTTAGGAGTCATAATAGAAATAGGGAGGATGAGGTAGACTGTTGGTAAGAGAAACACAAGCACACACACACATGCATTCACATATATACACCAACATACAAGTTGTCAAGTTCCATATACTGTCCTTGATGTTAAATTTATTAAATGGGTATGCACAACAAATTCTCTGTCACTCTAAAGCATTATATTATAGTTGTTCTGTAAATGTTAGCTGATCCTGATTTTAAATGACTGTCTCTACTTTGTGGGAACACTGGTAATAACTTATCTGTGTGTGAATAAGAAAGATGTAATCTACGTTACTAGTTAAGACCAGTGGAGGATTTGAAATCTTAAGCTTCTGATAAAAGGATAATAAAAGTAATCTTTTTAAATTTTCCTAATTTTATAATCCTCAAAATGTCTGCCATTGAATACAAATTGAACATGAGCTTGCAAATCCTCCACTAAAAAAGACGGTTTGTTATTTAGTTAAATGTAATAAAACTAAATTTATTTGGCCAAATCAGCCTCATTACTTGAATGATATTTGAAATCTTTCTCATTTGGCGATTAATTGTTTATAGCTACTTGCATGCCATCCTGTAGCCCTCTACACACTTTTGCACATGTCCTTCATAAGGCTTTTTAAAAATAATATTTGTTTTATTTCCTCATCTCTCCCACAGATCTGTGAGCCTCTTAAAGCCACTGTATCCCTAATACCTGTGATATGTTCTGCCATATATTAAGAGTCATGCTCTGAACTCATGATGTAACTAATTGCACTAGAAATAGGTTTGACTGGTATTATGTTAGACAGTTCCCCACATGCTGATTAAACGGACAATTCAAAAAAGTTGGGGAAAATATGGTAACATTTTATTGCTCTGGAAAGCTCAAGAAAAAATTTTTATTTCTTAACTTCTAGAAACATTCCTCTTCTAGTTCTTTTCTCAGAGGATACTTAATGGCCTTTATCAACTCTGCATTATTTACATTCATTCCTGTATGTTAATGAAGAAGTCCACATTTGTCACAACCCCTAACCCACAGGGTTCCAGTTTAGATTTTTCTAATGAGAGACAATGAATCATATAATTTTTGGAAGTTGGGAGAGAATCATAAGCAATTATTCACCAGCAAAAGCTGTGCACAAGTCCATGGATATTGTTGGCAGCAGACTTGGGGCTTTAATAACAGTTCTGTTTTGTCCCCAACAAAATCGTCTATTTCAAAGTGTCAGGCAGATGCTTTCTTCAAAGGCAGCTTTCCTGAACCTCTTTGACTTCTGTGTTTTGTCAGGGCCAGCAGAGGTCTCCCTGACCATTACTTACTCCAGGCCTTCCAGTGGTTGCATAAGCCACTGTTTACCTGTATTGAATCCTTTCCTGCCTGAAATACCTAGCATTTTTTTTTTCCTGACCAAATCGGACTGATGTAGAAGACAATGAGAGATAGTGAATACACATACATGCAAAAATGCTTTAAATTTGGGAGAGCTGCTTTTAAATCTCAACTTTTAAAAATATTAGGTTATTAAATATGAAATGTTTGATTTCAAATCAAAAGTTTAATTTATTATATCTCAAACAAGAAGCAGTACTATTAATCAAAGTATGCACCTAAACTGTTAACAGTTTTGGCATCTTAATCGTAGCCTGTTTATGCCAGCTGTGAAGAAGCCTGGAGAAAGAGTGGTGATGAAATCGCAAAAGGTGTTTCCGCAGCTAAGAATTAAGTATTTTTTCTTGCAAAAAGTGGTCCAAAGCCTGGAAGAAGTGGTAGTCAGTTGGCCAAAGGTCTGGTGAATACAGTGGATGACGGAGAGGTTCCAAGTCCAGGCTCTAGTTTGATCAGCACTGTTTATGCGATATGTGGTTGAGCATTGTCTTGTGAGAGGATTGGCCTGTCTCCCTTGACCAGTCTCAGCTGCTTAATTGCAAGCATCCTCAGCATTTCATGCTACAGGTTGCAGTAGAAGTTCGCTGTAATCGATTGACCAGGTTTCATGAAGCTGTAGTAGATAATATCAGTGCTGGACCACCAAACAGACACCATTAGCTTTTTTTGATGAATATTCATTTTTAGACTGTGTTTCAGCACTTCATCTTTATCCAACCATTGTGCCGAATGTTTTTTATTATCAAAAACAATCCATTTTTTATCACATGTAACAATACAATGTAGAAATATTTCACCTTTATGTCATGATAGTGAAGAAAGGCAAGCTTCCAGACAATTTCTCTTTTGTTGCTCCTTTGATTCATGTGGTACCCATCATCTATCCACCTTCTTTACCTTGCCCATTTGTTTTAAGTGGTCCAATATTGTTGGAATCATAATGTCAAACCTTGCTAATTCACCTGTAGGTTGAGGTGGATTCACTTCCACTACAGCTTTCAGCTCATCATTATCCACCTTGGTCTCAGGTAACCCACATGGCTCATTTTCAAGGTTAAATCACCAGATTAGAACTTCTCAAATCATCAATGTACTGTGTGTTCATTAGCCACATCCTCCCCAAACACTTCCTTGATATTTCTAGCTGTCTGGGCTGCCTTGGTTCCACGACAGAACTCATATTAAAAAATAACATGAATTTTTGACTTATTGATGGTTTTAGAAAAATTGCTCTAAAAAAAACTTTGAAAGATAATCACAAGCCAAAGCATGTATTGGAAAGAATAAGAATGTACCTTCACAATAAAAATAAATCAAGAAATGCCAAAATGAAATGTCAGAGATATCAACTGTCAAACTTAGTACTTAAGGAAATTGGACATTTCATTCCATACTTAATAACCTAATATAATCGTTTGACTAAGCCTTAACTCAGTTTTTGAGAGGAAATAGATGGGAAATTTGTAAAGAAAAGAGAGCCAATCATTTTTCAGAAATTTTTTTAGTGATCTGATTTTGTTGTTAATTGTTTAGAAGCACTGATATCATATCTCCCTTTAGATTTTCTAGAAGGCATTTACACAAAGCATTTAAAATATCTATGATTTGGGTAAGATTATTGAAAAATAAGAAAGAGACTACTCATAATTACATCAAAAAACCAAGAATTAGTTACATAGAAATATGTTTACTTTTAAAGTAAAATATATTGATATCTCTAAAGTGAAATTCAGATATGTATGCTGCATTTTACAGCTTAAAGTACAAAACTTATACTGTAAAAGAAAGCCAAAGAAAAAAGAATAAAGAGAATGTATTTTTAAACTCTGGAATATGACATCAGACACTAAAAGTTATCAAGTTATCATATACTAAAATACACACACACACATACTTATACATACCTATATCAATTTAAGTCTATAAAAACTGGCAATTTGTAATTCTTATTTCACAAATAACAACCAAAGATTCAGAATACTTTGAAATGACATATCGTGATTTTTATTTTAAAATTTTATATGCTTCTTATGCTTCTTGGCAGCAATTTTCTTTGAAGTAACAACCATCTGCAGAATGAGTCATTTTATACTTTTTGTTTGAAATTTTTGAATTGTATTTTCTATAATTAAATCTTATGTGTGAAACCTAAAGTTTAAGATATTGTGTTACTTGGTGATACCATCAGTATAATCAATACTTTGACAAGGTAAAATAATATTTGCAAATAAAAAGGCATCTATTTTTAGCTGTTTTGTCATTATAATGATAGAACTAGCTATGGTTCGTTTTTAAAACTATTACATTTTAAACTGTAAGTGACTTTGTAAACATTCAAAATATTTCTCTTCTCTCCCTAATGCCAACCCTTTAGAAAATGTTAAATAGGTCAATGAACTTTTATATGTTTTTAAACACCTAGTCATGTTATGGAGATAGAGGGTAGTGATGGTCGAACAACAATTTTAATGTACTTAATACCACATAATTATACACTTAAAATATTAAAATGGTAAATTATAATTTATGTATATTTTACCATAATTTTGAAAAACCTGAAAAATATTCTATTTGTTGCTCATTACGATTCAGCTTCCTTATTTATTTCCTTTTTCTCAGCAGGGATCAAATTATAATTGCTTTCAGGTAGGAAGGGTTGAAACACAAAAATAAGTGTTTTTTAAAGTAGGATGAACCCTGAAAATCGTAGACAGAAATTATTAAAATACTGTATGTAGAATAAAATCAACTGATTTATTATAGGTTACTGTATCTTCAAATTTATATAATGAATGAGCTGAAGTTAGCAACAAACTGTAAGAAACATGGATTGCCTTAATCATTTAAATATGAAGAAAGGGAATTATAAGAATTGGTATCTAACTAATGTGGAGTTAATCCTTCTCAGAAGAGTGGAAGAGAAAAATGGGACAGCAGCTCAACTCAGTAGTAAAAATCCTATGTTGTTCTACTACCAAAAAAACCTTTTTTTGCTTTAACAGTTGTGGGGTATCCAAGTCTGGTTTGTCCGTCGCCAGACTGTGCTCCCTAAAAGTGCATTCCTATTCACTTACTGTCTCCATTTTCACAGAGGTTACAGCCAGTTCTCCCACAGACATAAGGGAAACAATCTGAAGGAAACAGACATATACATGCATAGAGAAACTTTATGGCAGCTACCTATAATCCACCTGGCCCATTACTACAATCTTTAAGCATTTGAAGAGAGCCAAGAACATATAAAGAAAAGTTATGTGAACATCCTAAAAAGGGAAGTTGGAAAAGAGAGAGGGAGGTTTTCTTCCTTTCTCTGTTTGGAAACATTTAAATAACACTAAAAATATTTATATCTCAAAGGTTTGATAGAATCATTTGTGAAAAATCTGAGTGTTGTTTTATTTTGGAGAGGAGCTGTTTGACTGCTTTCTCAAATCCTACCACGGTAATTAGTTTGTTTACATTTTGTGCTCTTCCTGTAATTTATATTTTCTGAGAATCTGAAGTCAATTTTCAAATTTATTTGAACAGAGTTGAGCAAAATATTGTCCTATAATTAGTTTCCTCAGTATGTTTATGTGATTATTCCCTTGTTTGACTAGATTAGCTGGTGGTTTATCTATTTAATTGGATTCTTTCATCAAACCAGCTATTGAATTTATATTTCAATACAAGTATTTATATATTCTAATTGTTTATATACATTTATATTTATTAATTATTTATTTTTGTTTCCCATCAGCTTATTTTACTCTGTTCCCAAGTTCTTATGCTTGGTACATCATTTTTTTTCACACTCTATTTTTTAAGTTCATGAGTACTTAAGAATTGAAACCTTAAATTTTCAAATTTAACTATATCTTTTTTAGTCAACTTGTATTGAGGAACAATTTATGTACAATAAGCTGAAAACATTTAAAATATGCCATTAAATGAATGATGCCTATGAAATTATGAGCTGTGAAAATAACACAAAAGGTATGTAGGCATCTTTGTTCATCACTGAAATATTCCATATATTTTTTTGCAGTGTATCCATCTGTTTGTCCCAAGCCCCAGCCATTCAATAATCTGTCTTCTGTTATTAGAGTTTAGCTTACTTTTTCTAAAATTTTATATAAATAAAATCATAGAATTTATATTTTTTGCATCTAACAATTCTCACTTAGCCTACTGATTTTTATGTCTTATCATGTTTTCGGATTCATTAGTATTGTGTTTTTAATGCTGACTAATATTCCATCATATGTTTATCCATTCACCTGTTGCTGGAGATTAGGGTTGTTTCCAAAGAAAGCTTCTATGAACATTCTTGTATGTGTCTTTTATGGATATATTTTTTATTTATCTTGGGTGAATGCCTAGGGGTGGAATGGCTGGGTATTTGCTAGTTGTATGTTTAATGCCAGCTGTTTTCTTAAGGGTTATGTCCTTTTACATTCTTACCAGCAGTGAGATATCCATTTTTTTTAATACCCATTTTTGCAAAAGATGCTCATCAAATTTGCTACTATAGATATATAATTTTATCTATTTTTACAGATATGTAGTGCTGTGTCATTTATGTTTTTAATTTACATTTCCATAATGCAACTTCTAATATCTTTCCATGCAATTATTTGCCATTTCTATATATTTTATAGTGAAGTATATTTTCAAATCCTTTGTACTTTCTTTGTGTGGATTGACTATTATCTCGTTATTGAGTTTTGACAGTTCTTTATATATTCTAGAACAAAAATATTTTATCAAATATATAGAGAGTACAATTATTTCTCTTATTTTTATATTGCATTTTAATTTTATTAATAGCTTTTGAAGAACCAGTTTTGATTTTGATAAAATTTACATTGTCATTTTTTTCTTTTTATGATCCATGATTTTTGCATTCTAGTTATGAAATGTTTTAGAAACTCTATAATTTGAATATTAGGTCCATATATTTGAATATATTAGGTCTATAATCAATTTGAGTTAATTTTTGTGTATGTTGTGAGGTAAGAAACAGTATTTTTTTCATGTAGATATTCAGTTGATCCTTCAAAATTTGATTAAAATTTTTTTGGCCCTTTTATTATAAATCAATTTACCATAAATATAAAGATTTCTTTCTGGACTCTCAATTTTGTCCCAATTATCTATGTGTATATTCTTATGACAGTTTTAACCCTATGTTAGTTTTTATCAATTAAAAAAAAAAATCTTTATCTACTCTTCATGTTTGAATGTTATCTTTGATTTACATAGACTTTTCAGTTTATTTTTTTCATCCATTTAAAATTATTGTTCCATTATCTTCCTCACTTTGTAAATTCTGATGAAAAATCCCTGGTTATTTAAATTACTGTTCATCTCTATATTTTCCTTGGGTTATCTTAATTATTTATCTTTATCTCTGTTTTTCAGCTATTTGACAATGATGTGCCTAGGATTTTTTTCTTTGTATTTACTTTATTTGTGTTTTGTTAAGTTCTTAAACTTGTAAACTTATACAGTTCACTTAATTTGACAGATCTTCAGCTATTCTATGTTGATATTAATCTCCTGTTTCTGTTCTCTCTCTTTCTGAGACTCTAATTTTCTATATGATAGGCTCATCATACAATATTGTCTCGTATATTTCTGAGGTTCTGGATTTTTTTCTCTAATTTTTCTCTTTCTTGTTCAGATTGCTTAATCTATCTTCAAGTTTATTAACTCATTCCTTTTCCATTTTCATTTTGTTTTTATACTTATCAGGTGATGTTTCTGTTATTAAGATGGTACTTAACTATTTTATTCAATATCATTTAGTGATTTATTTTTATTAAGATGGTATTTCCTTCAACAACTTTAGAACTATTTCATTTATTTTTTATATTTTCTGATTTTCTTCTGGAAATCTCCTAATTTTTTCTTTTATCATTAAAAAAAAGGGTGGAGGCTTCTACATGAAAGATTTGGAAAACTTAGAAGCTCGTGAGTCATCTCAACAATCATGGCTTCTTTCAGGGTACAGCTGCAAAACAAAAACAAAAACAAGAAATGTCACTTTCTGCTTGTTATTTCTTGAAAATTTTAACACCTTTTAAATCTGCCTGCATTTCTTCACTTTCTACACCTCTCAGGTAACTGTTTCTTATATTCCCACCAGAGTTCTTAGTTGTTATTTTTGAGGCAGTTAGTTCGATAAGAACTTGCTGTTTGTTACAATAGTGGAACTTTTACATAAAAAACATTATGACATGTTTTTCTCCAAGACTGTTTGTTTGCCTAATATTTTGTAATTACTGTTTTGATTTAATGTTTTTGGCCTCAGAGGGAGAAAGCAAATTGCACAATAAGAATTACAAGAATCAGAGATATGACCCAGTGTCAAATTTTATTAATAATTTCAAAAAAACAATGAAGCAAGAAGAGGCAATACCATCAGTGTAGTTCCCAGGCCATTTCTTACAGCATCCATAGGCTATATTGACATATAAGGTCTCTATGTGGTGAGTGAGTCCATGTCACTTACAAAGAAGAGGCCATCTCAGTTCTAAAACATTCCCATTGTATATACCACATGTGGCATTTTCCAAGGAATCAGGCACCAGTTTTTGTTGTTGTTGTTGTTGTTGTTTTTACCTCACACTATCCTGGACAAACTAGAGACCTCCTGCTAAAAGCAATATATATTAATAAATAATTACTGTAGAAAATACTAGTAGTTTCCTAGTATCTACTTCATTAGCATGCTATCTTGTAAGATTTAAAGATTCTTTTCATAGTGAGACAAAACACAATGACACTGGGATATACCAAAGGCAGAACTGTGTCTTACTGAGAGCTCCAAAACAGTGAAGGCTTCTAGGCAGGACCACACAAGGAGTTGCACCCAGAGACATGGTAAAGAAAACTGGAGCTGCTAAGGGCAGCTCATATATGGCAAGTAGAATGGAATTTGCTAAGCTTCTCAGGCTTCCTGTGGATTAACTAATGTAAATAATTTGTTGGGCTCTGAGGCATAGGGGAGCTCTCTAATTGTCATATAACTGGTTCTTTGGTGATTAAGCAGGAGCATCATGTCTCTTGAATGTGAGAGCCCCCAAAAAGAAGTGGTTGTCAGGTGGACGTAATCAGCTGGTGAAGTAACCTCAAAACTGGGTCAAGACAGCATTTTAAAAGGAGAATATAAAGACTATACTTTCAGGAATCATTTCTATATTTTTCTACTAGAGAAATTTCTCTGAACATGTAGAACATTGGAAACCATGAGGAGGCAGTGCAGCATTCTCTTCTGAGCATGGAACCTGCTCTTGGTATTGCTTCTCTGTTACTGCCATTTGTCACTGATGATAGTTCTTCTCTTCCTCCAGAAGAATAAGAGGGAGAGGAAACAGTCTGAGTGATTTTCATTAAGAAGGAGAAGAAGAATAAGTAGTAGGAGGAGGAGGTAGAGGAGGAGATGGTGAAAGAGGAGAAGAAGATCACATGTACCTAGAAGATTTTTACCTGGGTCATCTTTATTTCCTGGGAGTGTCCACACACTAAAGAGGAAACTGCAGATCTGCTGCAAAAGAACTTCATTTCTATAAGACATTAAAAATTGATGGAAGGGAATTACAAATTCTCTTTTCCATTAGTCCAATTATCCTATCCACTAGTGATATTTGGAGTTAACCACCTACTAGGGTATCCTGGGTTAAGATGAAGCAGTTTGCAATTATTCTTAGCCTGAGACGGTAGCCAAATATCACTCTTACAACTACATTCTTCTTTGCCTATCCTTGGTGTAGATGAGGCCCTGACCTTTTGAATGTCCCCACTGAGTGTGAAATTCAGAGGGGTGAGGAAAGTTAGAAAAGTTCTAATGAGGAGCATGGCCATCCAGTCACAGAGGCTGCACAGTGGACTATCTATGCCACGGACTTTGAAAAAAATGCAGTTTGTGGTTGAAACTCATAAAATCAATGCCAGTAGGAGCCCAGTGAGGTTGAATCAATCTGGCTGATCAACACTCCAGCCCTTCAGACCTGATTGGGCCAAGAAGACAAATCAAAAGTTTGGCCACATATATCTGGACATTGGGTGAAAGTCTTGCTTCATTGCAATGGGAGTTTTAAATATTTCTTTAGGAATTTTCTTTTGTTTCCCAATACTTAATTCAGCTATAAACACAGGCAAACTGAACATTGAATAAAGATAAGCTTAAGCAACAAAGTGGCAAAGAGTTGATGTTGCAATCTTGAGTCCAAAGGCAGTCAGGAGGCAGAATTTCTTCTTCCTCCAAGGGACCTCAGTCGTTTTCTCTTAAATCCTTCAACTGTTTGGATGAGGTCCACTCACATTATGCAGGATAATCTGCTTTACTCAAAGTCTACTGATTTAAATGTTAATCACATCTAAAAAATACCGTCACAGTTACAGCAACAATGGTGTTTGACCAAACATCTGGATGCCACAGCCTAGCCAAATTGACACATGCAATTAAGCTCTTCTCCAACCCAGTTATATTCTGGTTTCTGACCTCCACTCTCTGCCTCAAGGCAAAAATGTGAGTAAACAGATCCGAATCCATATGAGTGTATTCAATCTCTGGCTTTCTTGAGTGTTTCAAGCTAATCTTAGCACTGTCATTTCTAGTGGAGGTTCTCTTTAAGGCCAGATTCTTCTTCCAAATAGGCATTCTCTTTCTGGGTTAAGCATTGCCATAATGGGTTGGGGTCTAAATTCTGGAATTGGCCTTCATTTTCAAAGGAGAGGCTCAGTTCTTCCAGAAATGCAGAACCTTAAAAGTGGTTTTCAGTGATGACATTTTGCTCTTTTCTTTTGCTTTTTATACACGTGAATGACCACCAGATTCTGTGCATCATTTCTTTCACAGAATCACTGGCTTCCGAGTTCTTTGGATATCCTGATTTAGGCAAAGAGAACAATAATCCAAAAGTAATGCTGATGTTTGTAATAGAGATACTATTAAAAATACCTGATGAACTGTCACATTTACTGGAATTAATATTTATCCACCACGTGTAGATGTATAGAAATTGTAAAATTTGTACTCAAAGTGGGGTTGCTACAAAAAGTAGGAATGATGATGCTGTGGTCTGAATGTTCTTATCCCCTCAAAATTCATATGTTGAGATTTAATCCCCACTTTATTTGTATTGAGGTGGTGTCTTTGAGGGGTGATTAGGTCAGGAGTGCTCAGCCCTCATGAATGGCATTAGAGCTGTATAAAAAACACCTGAGGGAGCTTTTTTGCCTCTTCCACCATGTCAGGATGTAGTAAAATGGAGCTGTCTATGAGAAATCGGCCCTCTCCAGACACCAGATCTGCTGGTGCTGTGGTCTTGTATTTCCCAGCCTCCAGAACTGTGAAAAATACATTTCTATCATTTATATATTATCCAGTCTAAGATATTTTGTTATAGCAGCCTGAATGAACTAAGTCAGGTGATAGGTCCTATTTAGGAAGAATGAGAGGACTTAAGGCAACAATTTTCCCCCAAAATTCCTCCACTGTTTTATTTGGCAATAAAATCAAGCATTTCCCCATGCCCTTTGTGAGGGAGGCAAATGATTCAAACTTAAGATTTAGACGTTTGCTATGGTAGAAAAGAAACAAAAGCCAATGAGGATACATTGGATAGCAGAGGAACTCACATACACAGTAGAGTCTTCTTCCTCATGGCTACGAGACACAGAACATTTCTACACACCCAGGTGTCATGTTGGGAGTCCAGAGGACATAAGGGATGAACATTAGAGAGATGATAGAATATCTTTCTATAGTACTTGATCTACCAATTTTTTTGATGTTTATACAAAGTAGGCTTAGAAATAAACTGGTGGATGGCAATGAATTTGAATAATTGATTAAACTGCAGTAGAGTTAACCCTAATATCAAAATTATTATTTTACCATTAAAGCTCAAGTGATATTTGTATTTTGATATTTTTGAGAGCAAGGGGTGTGGATGCTGTTTGCTAGTGGTTATGGAGATGACTTGTCAGCAAGTATTGAAAACTGGTAGAAGATTCATTTGATTTTGCATATCTAGATTGTGAAGATGTGATCCTGTAGCAACTTGAGGCCATGGTGTCACTCCAGGAAGGAAGCTCCATGGGGAGAAAGCTGAATCTTAATTTGCATAAGATATTATAACATAGTAGTGTTCTTCAGTACTAGACAGAAGTGTGAGTTTGTTTCATTGATATGCCCTGAGTATAATTTGAGGCTTTGAAGAAATTTATTGATCTCTCTAGGAAATAATATTTATAAACATCAATGCTGCATGGTGGAGAATGTTGTCTAGATATCCAATGGTGTCTTTGTTGTACAGATATTTTTATTCTATCATTCATTTTTCCCTCCATGTGACTATTATATATGATTTATTCAAGCATTTATACCATTAAATTATCTCTCTCTATTAAAAAAAAACTATCCTGCTGCTGTGCATATATTTTTGACACTTTAGACATTTATATAACTAAGTAAAATTCAACATGAATAGTCATCACCACTTTTAAATTCATGAATAACTGTCAAAATGAAAAGATACCTAGGCTAGAAGAGGACATTTAGGTAATTTAAACAAGGATCAGTGAACTTTTCTGTAAAGTATCAGATGGGAGAAAGTAGAGTAGGTTTTGTGGGTCATGTGTTCTCTGTTACATATTCTTCCCGCTTTCTGTAAACAGTTCTTTAAAAATGTAAAGCAAAATCAATCAAACAAACAAAAACAACAACAACAAAAAACAATTCTTAGCTAGAAGGTCATAAAAAAAATGACTGTAGTTTTTCACCCCGGATTTCTTTATTGTACATATAAAAAACTGAGATGTAGAAATTATTGTCCTCAAGAAAACATACAACTTAAGCTTCACTAAACCCTGAACTCCTGCTACTATTCTGGGTGCTATGTTGTTACTCCCCAAACACATTCTTGCTTATTCCTAAGAAGTCTTTCTGAGACACTGTGTTTATGACTATGTGAATCCTCTAGGCAGATTCCTCTCTGAGTAGCAACTGAATCTCAGTTCTATATGTTTTCTTCCCAGAACAATCAATAGACCCCTTTTTTTTAAACTATTACAGCCAAAAATCAGAATTGTTTTCTTTGTATCCCCCACATGTTGTTTACCTGTGAGACACACAACTGTATGAGTAATCACTGCATATTATTCATAGAGGACCTACTTCACAGCATTGGACTAGGTGGAGCTACACTGCTGGAGGAAAACTTAAAAACAGACAAAATTCCCTGGTGTTACAGAGATATATTCTAGAGCATACAGGGGAGTTTGTAAGTAAAGCAATACATGTAATAAAAAGTAAATTAAATTAATACATTATGTTAAAATATGAAAAATGCTATAGTGAAAAAAACAGCATACAAAAGATCAGGAATTCTTAAGCAGCCTTGAGTATTTACATTAAGGTCATCATGAATAACAACATTGAGTGTGTAAGAAATTTTAGATGCTTCGCATAGCAGAAAAAAAATATCTAATGTGGTAACATATTTGTGTATTAATTGTATTTCTCTAGCTCCATGTTATTTCACTTCCCTAAGTGTCTGGTTTGATGTGCAGACACAAAACCATTATAAATATTTAGTAAAATTTAAATAAAGGAATCTAGTTATTAGGTTTTAAACTTGGTTCAGTGTTGTATAATTTTCAAGTCAGTCTAATATAATTTGGAGGATTATGACAAATAGGCTTTTTACAACTTAAAATTTTGCTCAATAACTAAAACATTTTGCACTCAAAGGTTAAAAAAAATATCATGTGCATCTCCATGTTTTTATTGATCTAAAACTAAGTATTCTTTTTTGTTTCTTTTCTTAAATGAGAACTCGAACAAAAATAGGCCAAAGAAAATAAAAAATAAAATGGAAATTTCTACTTGTATCAAATTGCACATTTTAAATGCTTGTTAACTGAAAGACAGAGTTAAAGAGTTCATCAGCAATGAAGTGGTTTATACCAGAAATGACATGCATTCTCTTTCTAGTTCATTCTCATATGGCCCTGCTCACCATCAAGGAAAGTGGGGATTTTCATCTCCTATGTACTTGGAAGAGGTGATGAGGGTAGTGTGAGGTAAAACCCAATTTAAACCCAAACTCACTAATTCTAGAGCTTCCAAAATTAATTCCACCTCTAAGAGCGTAAGAGAAGTGTTAGAAGCCAAAATTCAATTTGTCAAAATAGATTAAAGACTCATCTCTGAAATGTTTATATCAAGGACAGAGCTTGGAAAGCATTTTGATATTATAAGGTGGGATTTCATTTTTCCCTAAGGCTGAGGGTTTACATCGTCTCAGGATACATTATTTGAAGAGAAAAATATCTACCATCATAATAAATATTTTTATTATAGTAATTTTCCTCCTGACTACAGTAATAATGAAGCCAATTGACATTAATCTATATACCTTGGGAACAAACAGTGCTTGTGTTGCATGTAAGAGTTAAAATCTTAACAGCGTTGACAAAATGCAAATTATGTTTTGTTTTATGATTTAGATTTTTCTACAAGAATAGAAACCCAAATATTGACTTGTAAGGTATGTTAAAATATATGCTGTATTATCACATTTATTTTAATATCATATATTTGTTCCTCGATCTGTCAAGTCATTTTTAATGAGGATTTTAAATAGGGATAAGGAAGCTTAACTGACTCAACTACTAAATTTATATATAAAAAAAATCCCTTTTCATATTTTGTCAAAATCAAACATCTAGTTCCTCTATTTTTCAAGTGAGGAAAAAAAGGTTTAATCTCCTTGTAAACTAACGCTGTTCATTTTTGCCTTACATCTGAAACTGAGAGTTTTAAATGGCTACACAGTTTAACTTTTACTTTCTTTGCCAAAAGCCATCAATAATGTGGAGCTTAAATATATTATAGTTGAATCTCTTCATTGTCTGCATTCTGATACTCTCCACTACCAGGTCTCTTCTTTCATAGATTACTGTGTCTATTGCTATCACAGAATATTTATTTGAGAGGACATCTTAGTGGCTCAGTGAAAATGAGAATATAATTCCTTTGTCAGAATCCAGTTCTATTCCTACGGCTTTGAAATCAAATTGGCTACTGCCTGCCTCATCGTTTGGCAGGCATCTGGCCTTTCACAGACCCAGGGCAGAAAAACTGGGCTGAAAGAAATTATATGGTTGTTTTTGTTCTCCACAACTTGAAGATTCAATGAAATTATAATGGGATTTGTAGATTTATTTTATTTAGTCCTAGTTTATTTATCTCTATGTAATCTATCTCTTGCTGTTTTCCAACATTTTTCCTTATCTAAAAATTCTTTTTATTGTAATTTAAAATTCTATTTATCTTCTTCTCTCAGGTCAAATTGAAAAATGGCAACCTCAAAATAAATATAGGCTCTGGCAAAGACTGACTACCCTTGCTAATTCTCACTGTTTAGTTTATCTTTATTAATTCTTTGACATCAGAGGAAACCACAATCCATTGTGCCTCTGACATCTTTATGTGCCTCATCTCCTTCACTTTTCTTGTTCAGAGTTTAAGTTCCCTGGCTCACAATTGTAATCTCCCTTTTCTCTCAAGTTGTTGCCCCCCCCCCACTTTTTGTTTTACTTTATTGTACTTTTTTGTTGAAATCTCAGGCCTGACTACATCAAACTCTCTAAGAACCTGCTCTACACAGATAAACATGGCCTCACATGAATTTCTCATCATACTGACTTATCTCTTATCACCCATTTCAAGAGGGCCCTTATGCTGCTGCACGTGATGCTATATTGTCCGAGTCCATTAATTCTTCCACACTTTTAAACCAACTTTATCCTCTGGCCTCAAAGCTCTCCCACTCTCCCTATTTCATTGAAAAAAGTGAAACAACCAGACAAAATTGTATGCAAGCTTTTGTTTTATCACATTAACCTTATTAACCAGAATCCCTACATCAGTGTGTATACATTCTACATTTTCTCTGATTCTGTATATGAATTAGTTGTAATTAGATAAGAAAAAAAATGTCCTGTAAAACTGCCCCCTGGCCGCTCTCCATCAATCTCATCACTGCCTGAGCTCTGCTTCCTGGCATTAGATTCTTTTAGGAGCACGGACCCTACTATAAACTGTGCATGTGCAGAATCTAGGTTGTGTGCTCCTTATGAGAATCTAATGCCTGGTGATCTGAGGTGGAGCTGAGGCAGTGATGCTGGTGCTGGGGAACAGCTGCAAATGCAGAGAGGTTTGACTGCACAATAAATGGAATGTGCTTGAATCATCCCCAAACCACTCTCCCCATCATTTATGGAAAATGTCTTCCATAAAACCAGTCTTTGATGCCAAAAAGGTTGGAGGCCGCTGCTTTAAAATATGAACTAACATGGTAATCAAACAAAGTTAATTGTACACAGAGTAGTTTTAATGATATGACTTGGTATATACATCTAAATGGGACCTTGAACTCACCTCTTGTTACTCAGAAATACTTCCTGGCTCTCCTCATTGATATTGTCTCTCTTCTCCAATTTTTCCTTTCACATAGCATAGCATGTTAGTTTTCCCCTCTAAAGAAAACAAAAGAAAAAAACAAAGCAATTCACTAAACACCTCTTTTCTTTTATCACTCCCATCTCTCTCTTTCACTTTAGAGCTTTGCTTAATGAAAGGATTGCCCATTCCTACTGTCTCCAATGAGTCTCCTCCCATTCTCTTGAATCCATGCCAATTACATTTTCACCCCTGTCCCCAAGAAAACTGTCCTCCTCAGGTCACCAATGACTCCCACCTTCTACATCTAGAGGAAAGTTCTTAGTTTTTATCTTATTTGTTCAACCAGCAAAACCCATAACTCAGTTGATCACTCAGTCCTTGAAATCTTTTGTTTGCTCCAGACACCATGCTTACCTGTTGTTTTCTCTTGTTTAACTTCCATTTCTTTTAAGGGTTCACAGTCATCTCTCTGACCTTTTAATTTTGGAATTTACCAGTGGAAGTGTTTGGACTCTTATGTTTTCCTTCCATATTCACCCATTTGATTCTTGCATTTTGTCCCAGGGTTGGTGACTCTAAATAAATATTCCAAGTTCTCTCTCCATACTTTCTTAACTGAACACCAGGCCACTTCTGAATACTTTCACTGCTTCTATTCTGGTACACAACACTGGTATCTCTTACAGGGGTTATTTTGATGGCCTTTTAAATGGTCTATATATTTTTTTGCATTCTGTGTTCATAAAGTCTATTTTCTGCACACTTGTCAAAATGGTTCGGTTAAAATACATCATATTATTCTACATCACCATTCAAACACTTTCAAAGACTTTGCATCTCAAAGTAAAAGCCAAAGGCTGGTAATAGCCTATGGAGCCTTCTATGATGTTTTCCAGTCCTCATTGCCTCTTTAGCCGCATCTTTTATTTTCTCCCTGTAGCCACAGTCTAGTCATACTGGCCTCACTGTGCTTCATCAAACAACCAAGCAAGCTGCTGTCTCAGGTTCTCTCTTCCTCCAGATAGAAGTACTGTTCATTCTTTTACCTCCAAATTTGTTTTTTGCTTGGGATTGTTTTGGCTATTTGGGCTCTTTTTTGGTTCCAAATGCATCTTAGGATTATTTTTTCTGGATATTTGAAACATGATGTTGGTTTTTTGAAAGGGATTACATTGAATGTGTAAATCACATTCAGCAGCAGGATATTTTAACATTGTTGATTCTACCAATCCATGAGTAAGAGATGTTTATCCATTTGTGTCATCTGTGATTTCTTTCATCAGTGTTTTATGGTTCTCCTTGAAGAGATCTTTCACCTCTTTGGTTCTATATATTCCTAGGTATTTTTTTCTTTGTAGCTATTAAGAATGGCATTGAGTCCTTGATTTGACTCTCACCTTGTCTGTTATTAATATAGAAATGCTACTGATTTATGTACATTGATTTTATAACCTGAGACTTTGCTAAATTTATTTATGAATTCTAGGAGTCTTTTGGCGGAGTCTTTTAGGTTTTCTTCTCTCTTGAGGAGAAGGAGAGGTCCCTAGATAGCACTTTTTGAGTCCTAATCCTGAGGACTGACCCAGCAGGAATGGGACGAATACACTGAGAGCCTGTAACACAGCTGTTCTCCTGCCTCATCCTGTTCTTCTGTGGTTGTCGCAGTCTGAGCCGATGCAAAGGGATATTCATATAGAGTGGTGGGTTCATCCACAGGCCTCCATAGGAAGTTCATACAGGGGATTGGGTGATTCCCACTCTACAGAGATGGGTGCCCTGGGAGTTTGCTGTGCTTGGACCTCACTGCAGTGGTGGCTATAGTGGCTGGGCATGGCTATTTAGGTGATGGCCCCAGATTTCAAGGCTGTAGGTGTTCACTCTGGCTCAGTTCCAGGGTCAGTGGTCACACACAGTGGTGGTGGAGCAGCTTCTAGCAATCAAGTCTGCCATCATGTGCAGGGGGCAATGCCATGGCAGCTGTGCAGTATGGGGCATTGTGGAGGTCACCAACATGCATGGTGTACTGTGCCTCCAGGCTTGCAGCATGCAGAGCCACTGGGGCCCATGGGGTGCAGGGCTGCAGCAGATGAGTGGGTCGTGGGACCTTGACCAGAGCCTGAATGAGTCATGGGATCTAGGAGGGCAGATGGGCATGTTGTGGGACTTTGGCTGGTGCCTGGATAGGTTTGAAGACTTTGGTAGGCACCCAGGCATTTCACAGGACTTCAGCAGTGACGGGGCCAGTCTCAGGACATTGGAGGGTGCCTGGGTGGGTCACAGGACATTGATTGCTGCCTGACTATGCCATGGGACCTTGGCAGGTGCCTTCATGAGTGTATACTTACACTTTTTTAAAAATGTATTTTATTTGAACCCATGGGATGTTATAAATATGTATCCTGCATCATGATTGCAAATATTATTTACACTTAACAAATCAAGCCATGAATTTCCAAAACACATGATAGAATATGGGTATGGATTCTCAATCAGGACTAAGGAATGCTGGATTCTAAACCCATAATTGATACAAGCTGGATTTGTAATCTTCAGCAAATTGTGGAAGTAGCATAAATCTGCGGTCCCCAACTCCAGGGCCACAGACCTAGGCCTATTAGGAACTGAATTGCACAGCAGGAGGTGAGTGGCCAGCAAGCTAACAAAGTTTCATTTGTATTTGCAGCCACTCCCCATCACTTGCATCACCGTCTGAGCTCTGCCTCTTGTCAGACCAGTGATGGCATTAGATTTTCATAGGAGCATGAACCCTACTGTAAACTGCACATGCAAGGGATCTAGATTGTGTGCTCCTTATGAGAATCTAATGCCTGATGATCTGAGGTGGAGCTGAGGCAGTAATGCTAGTGCTGGGGAGTGGCTGCAAATACAGATTATCATTAGCAGAGAGGTTTGACTGCACAGAGACCATAATAAATCAATTGCTTGCAGACTCATATCAAAACCCTATTAGTGGCAAATGACAAGCTGCTTCTGGTGACAGGCTTCACAGTGGCAAGTGAGTTGATGTACTTCAATTGTACAGCTACATCTGGTGGCAGGCTTTAAGTCAGAATAAGACACTTACTTTAGTCCACACATACCTCTCCCATTATTTTATTTACCACTTCCATCCACACTTTTTTTCTTGCACTGTGCACTTGTCTCTCAGTCACAGTTTTGGTAAGCCCATAAGCTAACCCTAGCAAAAATGAGTAAAAAAAACAAACAACACTGGACAGCTTCTTTGAACAGGGTGAAAGACCCAATGATGAGACAGCAGAAGACTCTAAGACTGCCAAGAAAATTAAAGCTGCATTTAAAAGAAAATACCAAGAGTCTTACTTAAATTACAAGTTCATTGCAACAGGTGATTCCCATTCTCCAAGCTGGCTTTGTATAATATGTGGTGACCTGCTATCCAGCACAGCCATGAAAGCTTCAAAACTGCTTCGTCACATGGAGACCAAGCACCTTGCATTAAAAGGCAAACCTTTGGAGTTTTTAAAAAGAACAAAACATGAACACGAAGAACAGAAGCAATTATTAAAGGCCACCACATCATCAAATGTGTCTACACTAAAAGCATCATTCTTAGTGGCTAACTGCATTGCTAAAGCTAAGAAACAATTTGCTATTGGTGAGGAGCTGATCCTGCTGGCTGCTAAGGACATTTACCATGAACTTTTAGAAAAGGCTGTAGTTCAAAAGGTGGCATGTGTTCTTCTTTCAGCTAGCACCATAACTAGATGAATTGATGAAATAGCAGAGGATATTGAGGCACAGTTGTTAGAGAGAACTAATGAGTCACTGTGGTATGCAATCGAGGTTGGCAAGTTTACAATTTTTTTTTTTTTTTTTAGA
>VBSM01003039.1:14745325-14786201 GCA_008086735.1 Cheirogaleus medius
CATGTGGTGCTTGTTTTTCCATTCTTGTGATACTTAGTAGAATGGGCTCCAGCTTTATCCAGGATAATACATAAGGTGCTAGATCACCATTGTTTTTTGTGGCTGAGTAGAACTCCATGGTATACATATACCACATTTTATTAATCCACACATGTATTGATGGGCACTTGGATGTGGAAAGATAGGAACACTCATACACTGCTGGTGAGGATATGTTTACTTTTGTTGTGAACCAATACCACAGCTGAAGAACTATTCAAGTCATTGAATGATTACCTATCAGGAAAACTAAATTGGTCATTTTGTGTCAGTATATGCACAGACAGAGTGGCTGCCATGACTGGATGGCTTTCTGGTTTCACTACTCATGTCAAGGAGACCACTTCTGAATATGAGTCTATGCACTGTGTCATCTATAGGGAAATGCTAGCTAGCCAAAAAATGTTGCCTGAACTAAACAACATTTTGCAAGATGTGATTAAATTATCAACCACATTAAAGTACATGCCCTTTACTCACATCTGTTTGCACAGCTCTGTGAATAGATGAACTCAGAACATGCACATCTTCTCTTATACACAGAAGTGAGATGACTTTCTAAAGATCGATCACTGGCCAGAGTTTTTGAGTTACGAGAGTCATTCCAGAGTTTTAGAAAAACAGTCGCCACTGGCAGCACATTTCAGTGACACAGAATGGGTCGCAAAACTTGCTTTACTTGTGTGACATATTCAACCTGCTCAATGAACTCAATCTGTTACTTCAAGGGAGGACAACTGTGTTCGAGTTGGCAGATAAAGTGGCTGCACTGGGGTGACTAGTGAACATTGGAATTTTTGACATATTTCAAACATTAGCAGAGATTTTGAAAGAGACTGAGCCAGGGCCTTCTTTCTCCCAGCTGGTGCATGATCACCTATTTCTGCTTCCAAAAGAGTTTGAGCATTACTTCCCAAGCACAAAAGAACCTGAACTGGGAAGGAATGGCTCCACAACCCATTTGTGAATAAGCCAGGTGAATCAAGTTTGTCTGTGCTTAAAGAGGATCAACTGCTTGAGATAAAAAATGACAGTGGCCTTAAAAATATGTGTGAAACAACTTCAAATCTTCATATATCTGTATTAAAGTCAAGGTGAAATTGCCACAAAAGCACTGAAAAGCCTGCTTCCATTTCCAGCATCCAATTTTGTGAAGCAGTATTTTCTGCAGTGACAGCAACCAAAACAAGATCACAGAGTAGACTGGACATAAGCAACACACTTTGGGTGTCACTGTCTCCCATCACCCCCAAATGGGACCATCTAGTTGCAGGAAAACAAGCTCAGGGCTCCCACTGTTTCTGTATTGTGGTGAGTTGTATAATTATTTCAATGTAATTATAATAGAAATAAAATGCACAATAAATGTAATGCACTTGAATCTTCTGGAAACCACCCCTCCCTACACCCCTCCAGTACATGAAAAAATTGTATTCCAATTGTCCCTGGTACCAAAAAGTTTGGGGATTGCTGGCATAAATAATTGTGGCATAATAATTTCAAATCCTTTTGAGTCTCAGTGTCTTTATCTGATAAATAAATATATTAGACTAGACCAAGGCTCAACAAACTACAGCCCATTGGCCAAATAGAGCCTGCCTTCTATTTTTGTGATGCATACATTTTATTGGAATATCCCTTAATTCACATATTATTTATAGCTGTGTTCACACTATAAATACAGAGTTGAGTATTTGAAACAGAGATCATATGGCCTACAAAACTTTCAATATTTACTATCTGGCCCTTTACAGAAAAAGTTTGCTGACCTCTAAGCTAAATAAGCTTTTAGGTATCTTTTAGCTATTATATTCCTTGTTAAATGCTATAAAATATGGCCAGATACACAATTTGGAAAAGAAAACACGTTTATGTTTCCTAAGAATTCATTGATTCATTTTGCTAATCATAGATCATAGGGACATATTTTTTCCCCAATACATAGAGCTGCTACTCAAAATTTTGTAATTGTGTATGTGAATACACATAATATTTTCCAATTTTATCTAATAGCAAAAGAATAATTAAGTGACCAAATAAATTCTAAATAATCAGGAAGGATGATTCATGACAGGGTTACCACAATTTGAGTTTTATAGGGAAGTAAGTACATTTTCCTGGGAGAGCGTCAGTGTGTTTTGATACAATTGTACACAGTAATTTTATCTGTATTTACTTACCCAGACCCAGATCAATATTAGTTGGTCAATTATTGAACTATATACAAGAAGCAGAACTTCTCCATGATGATACTGTCTATTAGATGATGAAAATTATTTAAAAGTTTAGCAGTGTTTATTCCAATATTGATAATGCATTCCTGGGAAGTTAGAGAAATGAGATGTGCAATAAAAATTGCTTGCTATAGAGAAATGGTTAACTATAACAAAAATTGAGGTGATGGACAACCATAAGTCTGCAATTGGAATTACAGTTTTCAAAAATAATAAGATAGTAAGACAATAGGGCAAAGAAGAATAGGCATAATTCTGTACATTTAACTAGCAGTAAAACTACTTTTATTTCTCTTTAACTAATTTGGCAAACATTAGCTAAATATCCCAAATGTTTCAGATGCCTTTTCTTTCAAGGCAATCCTTCAGTTCTGACTATCTGGCTATGATTGATTGCATTATTGTTCAGCAAATATTTACCCTGCCCAGTCCTGCTGCACTAATATTGAGTTTGATTAGGTGACTTGCTAATCAAACTAATAGAGGCTAATAGAATATGGGCATATTTGATGCATCCTACACCTGAGCAGAGGCTTTAAATGTGCTTCCATGTTAGACTTAACCTCTTGCATTCCTCTCCTCTAAGAGAATAATAATATTCTATACTCACTGCTTATTTAACTGTGTTCCAGGAATAAAAGATGTGAAGCTTACATGAATCCAGCCCTCAGATTAGAGTGGAGCCACCACAGCTACCTCTCTGACTTGTAGGCAAAAATAAAAGTTTTTTGTAAGCCACTGAGACTTAAAAGTTTCTTGTTACAAATATTAATAACTCAAAAGCTGATTAATACAGCAGCCATGGAAAAATGTGAACTCCATTCCTTTTATTTCTACAGGAAAATTTCCAGTATCACTTACAGAGTTTAGAAAGTTTCATTATATATAGAAATGGTAAAGAGATCACTTTATTATAAAGCAAAAGTTATATTTCTGGAAGTTTAGATAATTTCATTTGTTCATACAGTAATAATTTAAAGTGTAAGATTTACATCATTTAGTTTTATGTTATAAGTTATATTTAAATTTCATATTTGGATATCCATTCCATTCCAAAATAAATATGTAAAATACCATTTTAAGTTGTAGTTCAGACTATCAACTCTTTTATGGTCCATAAATTTATTTATATATTTGTTGTATGCTTACCATGTCATCACTTCAAGGGCAACATGCCTAAAACCAAAATAATAATATCTTCCTTTAACTTTGTATTCTTTACCACTGTTTATAGGATTATTATTTTCAGAGTGTTCATTTTAGACAGATTTTAATAATGAAATTTTCACCCCATATGCAATATGCTATGCAATTTCTATTATCTGGTTATAAATGATTGTTCAATATTATTCTGTCCTTCTCCATACCCACTAAGAATATTCTAGTCCTTCTGTATATTGCTAAACTGTTTACCTGTTATTGGGCTATTAAATTTGATAATAGGCATAAATGGTTAGCATGTTTGCTTACAACTCCTTGGTCCAAAACATTGTATGATTTAATATTAACTCTGCTCTGATTTGGATTTTTTTCATTCTTTTTTTCTACACACACACATACACACACATACTCACATCAACAATTTGGAAAAAGCTTGTGTTAAAAGAATTTGCATTTATCTCGATATGCTAGAATGGATCACAGCAATACTATTCTTGAGTCAAAGCAGCTAAGTTGACATTCATATGAGGAATAATGCAATGAATGAGCATGTTCTATTATCTAATTCATGACATAGAGACTGACCTCTTTGGTTTTTGATTTCCTTACATGCAACAGAAAAACTAATTCAGATAATTGATGTAAGACAATGAATAAATCATTTGTCATAAAATAGGTATGTGATGCTATTAGTTTTCATCAACTTTTATTTTCATGATAACATTACTTGCTGTCTATTTTTAGACTTTGCATATGAAATTATAATTAATAAGAATAAATGGAAAGTAATATTATTTTACATAGATTATTTCTTTTAACTTTTAAAATAAACCTATAAAGTAAGTAATAAATTATTATCCCCATATTACAAATCAGAATGCTACATTTTAAAGAATATAAGTATCTTGGTCAAGATCAAGTTACAAAGAATATAAGTCATGGGGCAAAATTATAAACCCTGCTTTCTCTGCTACGACACGTATTCTCTTTTTATATGTATACTACATTTCCTCTTGGACTGTGTCCTAGAAAATAAACACATTACAAAGAGAATTTAAAACAAAATGGTCTGTACAATCTCCATAGTGATTGTGCTCCTCACCGCAGTAATATAATGCTTAGTCTTCATAAACTGAATTTTAGACTTCCAGGGAAAACTACATATTTTCTAGTTTTATATTCACTAGAAAAAATGTTAGTTTATATCTAACACTGGATCTATATCTGTATCTATGCATATACTGGCAAGCTATCTGTTCTGTTCTATTATTTCTCCTTCCTCTACTCTTAGGTTCTCAAATAATGTTAAGGAAAATGTTTGAACTCTGTGAGAGAAAATAATGAGTAATTGGAGAAGGGTGAGATCTAGCAACCATAGTAACTTTGAACTATACTGCTCTAGCTATAGTACATTCTTCAGTGGCACTGATCAAAGGGGATGCAATGGAAGATCTGATCATATAAAAAGGACATATATTTTTATATACAAGTACAATATGGATATATAGCACAGAATAGAATATATAGTATTCATAATAAAATAATTTCTACTTGATTTTCTATTACTTCTGTATATATGTGTATATATACATATATGCATACATATGTATGTGTGTGTGTATATATATATATATATGCTTATGCACTTTAGGATTAGTTAGGCATTTAGGCTTTAGGCCTCGTGTTAACACAGCACCTACTACATTATTGACTTGCAAGAACAATGAGTTCCCATGGAGTCCATATAGTAAGATAGGCAGTATGGCTTTCAGGTGTTCATTTGGAAGATGTACATGAAGTGATACCATGATATGAAGATTAGTTGAACTATGATATATATGTATATATTCAAAGTGAATACTTAGCAACACAATACAACACTTTAAAACCCCCTTACTTTCAAAGAGGTTATAAAATAACTTAAAATGTAGATATTGGAGAGGATTTGGGAAGAGATTTCTTTGCTGAGCACTGCTGCAACACTATGAATCCCTTCTCTTTCCAGTCCAATCTGAGGAAATGCACAACCAGATTAGGATCCAGACTCTTAAAGAACCCAACCAGGAAACTGGTGATTTGGGTAAGGTGAGGGAGAATGTTACTAGAAGCCAGACAAATCCCTGTTTATCAAAGGCCAAAATGTGTCTGGAGTAGAGATAGTGGGTGTCTCTCCTCTAAGTTGAGCTTGAAATATCCATTAATGTCTTGATCAGAACACTTTCACATTCTGAATAGAAGTTTGTTATCAATGGAAATAGAATAATTTAATAAGTCAGGAGAAAAATTCATGGAGCATGCTGACTTTCATTCAAGACAGGGCTATCATCCTGAGACACACTTTAAAAAAGAAAAAGTGACAAAAATAAAGTCACATTTTTATTACATCCCATGAGTCATACTAATTTGATGTTCTAGCTTCATAACATATACTATTTGGAATATATGCCTCTTATTAATCTTTTAGTGATCATAGAGGTTATATTTCAATGTAATTTAGTATTCATTTTATTATCCATAATCTATGAAACAATGTTATGTATCATCAATGTGCACATATGGACAAAGTAGAATGTCTGAATTCTTATACTTTGCCTCATGTAGGGAAGACAAGCAGACCAAAAATAAATGAATGGGAAAAGAAAATGAAAATACCATAATTATACAGAAATACCATAGCCTAGTTACAGATAACCTCAAACATAAATCATGATAAGTTAGAAATACAAAAACTTATTTCTTTGGAATTAAAGACTGAGGCCAGGAAATGTACCTAAAGCAGGAATTATTAAAAAGTAAGCAGGATTTTGACAGGTAGTCCTGATGAGACAGAGAGAATAGGCATGTCATACAGAGTGAGATACACAATAAAAATTACTCAGAAATAAGACACAGAATACTTTCAAGTGGCAATAGGGACTTTGGATTGATTAAGATCCTGTGGAATTTACATATTAAAAACCTGAGGTGTAGCAGTATTGAAAATAAGTTCACAAGGTGATAGAGGGATGGAAAATGCAGAGAAACATAAAAAAGAGCTCTTGAAACATTCTGGAATAATTTTAACTCAGACATTTTTTCACTCAATGGACAATAAGGGGCCATTAATGGATTTTGATCTCAAGAGTAAACTGATGAAGCAGTATATAACAAGTATCAATTTATTGAGCTCTACACAGAATAATAAAACAAGAATAGTCTAGAGATGGGGGCCGTCATACAAAATGGAACGAACCTTTGTACTGGAGTGATACATGGAAAGGAGAAAACATGGATACAGAACATGTGGAAAAGATCAAAATTAAAATAGTTAACATTTCACAGAAATTGAAAGGGAAGGAAAAATAGAAGTCAGGTATTTTGAGCAAGTATGATTAAAAGAATAGTGGTGCTTTCAAGAGAAATGGAAATGTCAGGAAGAGAATAAAGAAGCTAGAAAATAGTAAATTAGATGTTTTACTTGTTGGGTGGGCATAAATAATCAATAGGACACCCACATACAGATGTTTGTCATTTGTTTAGACTTTTATTTATTTATTTTTTCTGGAATGAACTTTGATTTTTATTTTAAAAATTGAGAAAACCATTTCTCTGTTTTGATTATTTAGGCATTTCTCCCATTCTCTGCAATTATTATTATTTTTTTTTGCTTTTTTAACTTTATTTTTTTCAGCATATTATGAGGATACAAATGTTAAGGTTATAAATATTGCCCTTGCCCCGTCCCCCCTCGAGTCAGAGCTTCAAGCATGTCCATCCCCCAGACAGTGTGCACTGCTCCCATTAGGTGTGAATATACCCATCCCCTCCTCCTCACTCCCACCTACCCAACACCAAATGAATGTTACTACTATATGTGCACATTAAGTGTTGATCAGTTAATACCAATTTGATAGTGAGTACATGTGGTGCGTGTTTGTCCATTCTTGTGACTTCACTTAGAAGAATGGACTCCAGCTCTATCCAGGATAATACGAGAGGTGGTAGATCACCATTGTTTTTTGTGGCTGAGTAGAACTCCGTGATATACATATATCACATTTTATTAATCCACTGATATATTGATGGTCACTTGGGTTGTTTCCACATCTTTGCAATTGTGAATTGTGCTGCTATAAACATTCTAGTGCAGATGTCTTTTTTATAGAATATCTTTTTTTTTCCCTATGGGTAAATGCCCAGTAATGGAATCATTGGATCAAATGGTATCTCTACTTGTAGCTCTTTGAGGTATCTCCATATTACTTTCCATAGAGGTTGTACTAGTTGCAGTCCAACAAGCAGTGTATGAGAGTTCCTATCTCTCCACATCCATGCCAACTTTTGTTATTTGTGACTTTTTGATAAAAGTGAGGAGTTAAGTGATACCTCATTGTAGGTTTGATTTGCATTTCCTTGATGATTAGAGATGTTGAACATTTTTTCATATGTTTGTTGGCCATTAGTCTGTCTTCTTTTGAAAAGTTTCTGTTCATGACTTTTATAAATTTATTTTTAAGTGTCACTTCTTTACTCAGATAACATTATAGTGAGAGTGAACTTCCTATATGCCATACATTGTCTAGTCTTCCCCACTGTCATATCTTTGATTATATTATAATTTTGCAGAGGCTGTAAATTTATACCCAACCTATCCTAGTTTATATGTCAATTAATCTTTAATGGATTCTTTTATCTACCACATGAGTATGTAGGGAAATGAGTGTTGAAATAAAACAGAGGTGAGTTGAGTTCAAACTGCAGCTGCTAAAATTGAAAATGCTTTGACTGGAAAAGGTAAATTAATTTCTCTGTGATTTGTGAAATCACTTAAATGGTAAAAACTATGCTTACATCAAGGAGTTGATATGAAAGTGAAAAAAATTATATTTGCAAAGTAAAAGCAAATCATGTGACACCTAATAAATAACAAAGTATGGCTATTGTGTTTATTGACAATTAGAATTATGATTATCTTCACATTATGGTAATAGGAAATATTCTACTTTGTACAGCATTAAAAAATGGTGAACTACATGTTGATAGTCTTTTACTAAATATCTAGAAAATACATAATATCTCACATTCAGAAATTAACTCCTGAAGAGATTTCACATTTATTATCTGGTTAATTCTCAGAGGTAGTTTAAGGCACAGAAATTACAGTATTATTTAAATTCTAAGAATATAAAACTAAAACACAAAGAGGTTTTCAAAAAAAGCTAGAAGTATAAAACTCACTTTTAGATTCTCGGTTTCATTCCATTACTTCATATAATCCTTATGACTATAATACATAAATTATAGATTTTTTCCATTACATTAATTTTCCTGATCTAATGTATATATCCACCAATGCAAAATTTTAGCCATGGGAATAATTACAAAAAAATAAGTCAAATGCTATGAGCATCTTCTTTTAAATTATATATTTAGAAAAATGTAAAAGTGATGATATTTAATTTCTAAAATGAAAGTTGTTAGGAAATATGTGAAGATTTTTTATTTTTATGTAATTTTTATTTTATTTTGTATATTTCAGATTTTTAAATCATATATTTGAATTTATCAGAACAAACATGCACTTTTAAAGTTTCTAGCTATAACATAATTTCAAGCCAAAATGTAGTCTTTCTGATTTAGAAGTTAAAACAATGGAAATAGTTTCATATACTTTTCTTGAGACTCAAAGATCACTCAGCTAAAGTTATTTTCTAAGCTGCCATGGTACCTGTATATGTGAACTGATCATGACTACTAAATAGATAGTTATGAATATGAGATATTGAATTGAGTTCCTGCTTTAATGAAGTAAAGACTGAAGGTACATAGCATCATACCTTTCTAATAAATATATATCAGGAAATACAAATTCAAGGAGCTGGTAAAATTCTAAATTAATTTATTTCATCAGAATGTCTTTAAAAATGTAGGCTATGACAGATGTCAAGAAAAAAAAATCACAAGCATGTACACGCACTCACCCCCACACACACTTTTCAAAATTTAATCTAAGTTCTAGTAATCTATCTTTACAAAGAAGTCACTATATTTTCTATGTTCACATTTAATTATCTCCTTTTTATTTGTATAACCTAACCACAGATGATAAATAGATAGGTAGGTAAATAGATAGATATTTTATATAAGCTGAATTTCAACAATTTTATGAAATTTAATATTCAAAGCATCGCAGTAATAATTAGAGCCATAATTGGAATGATCTGTAAGTATGAAATGTAAGCAAATATTAGAGATATGTAAATACAACCAGAGCATGTTTTGCTCATCCTGAACAATTTTACAATTTTATAATATTAAAAAAATTTAAAACCAAGACTGAAAAACATGTTAGGAAAATATTAATCCCAGTACAAGGAAAAAAAAAGGTTTGAAACTGTTCACTTAATTAGGGATATATCACTTATTTGGTTAAAATATGTCTAGTATTATTCTTAGAAACATCACAAAACAAAATAAGCTAATTATATTTTATTATATTGCAGATTATTAAACACAAATCTTACTGTTTTTATTGTTAATACCAATACTTGACCATTAACTTTGAGGCAATAAAGATATGAATGCCATTGTAGTCACAAACATGAAAATAAACATTGTTAATGATAGTTATTTTTTGTGGAGTATTTTTCCTATTCCCATGGGTAACTTTCAAGATTGTATTTCTATTACACTATGAAGATTTAATTTTTAACAGTATACATTATCTTAATCTCACAAATTCTTAAACTATAATGTATACTTTTAAAATTCAATTTCCACAGAGTAGAAGAAATATATTTTATATATTTATATATATATCTCCATTAAATATATACATATATAAAATTAATATATAAAACAAATACTTAATAAACATTCAAAGTCAATATAATACTGCTTTAAATCTGAATTATTTACAAATGAAAATAATAAAAAAAATTCCCATTTCAACTATTTCTACTTAACATGGTACTATAGGTCCTAGCCATTGCAAAAAGTCATGAATACATAAGTCAGAAATATCAGAAAGAAAATAATATAAGTGTTATTTCTTCTTTAAATGTTTGACAGACTTGGCTATTTTTTCTGACATGTTTATTTGGGGAAGGAATATGAATGTTTTTGATGACAAATAAAAATAAGTATAAAGATAATATAGATATTTTAGGTATGTATTTATTATATTTTATAATACCATTTGCATTGCAATATATTATATCTTATAATATATTACAGTATATACACATTATTAGTTTGCTGGGGCTGTTATAATTGGGTGGATTAAATAACAGAAATTTATTATCTCACATTTCTGCAGACTACAAGTCCAAAATTATGTTGTTGGCAGGACTGGTTTCTTCTGAGAGTTTTATACTAAAAGAAGGATCTCTTCCTAGCCTATCTTCTTGGATTGTAGAGGGCCACCTTCTCTTTGTCTCTTCATATGATCTTTCCTCTGTGCATGGCTGCCTCCAAATTTCTTCTTTGTATAAGAACACCAGTCTTACTGGTTTAGTGCCCACTCTAATGACCTCATCTTAACTATTAATAGTTATATCTGCAAATACCCTATTTCTAAAAAAGTCACATTCTGAGGTCGTGAGGGTTAGAACTTAAATATATGATTTTGGGAAGACAAAATTCATCCCATAACATACATTTAATGTAATTTGAAGCTTATTTGTTTTAAGAAATTAATATTAAATCTTTTAAAGAACTGGGATCAATATTAATTTCTCAAATGAGAAATTACATATTGCATATTACATAATGTTCAGCAAAACACACTCATCTGAGAGAACAATAATATTTGTTAATTTTTCCCTTCTTTCTGCATTATTTCAAGATCATTAGCTTTTGGAAACTTAAATATACTGGGCCAGTAAAAGCTGGGAAATTATGTATTTTTATAAATCTAGTCTAAATGAAATAACTTTAAGCTCTAATGGCTCAGAGCGTATGATTTTTTTTTTTCAGAAATACTATCTTTGCAAATCAAAATTCTTGTTTAATAAGACCGTAAGTTATTTCTTCCACTTTCCTGATATAAAGTATCTTCTCTAATTTGATGGATTTCTCATTATCTATAAAGTCCTCAGGGGGACAACAGCTTGTGGATAAAACAAACAATTATAATTGTTATTCTTTTGAGCTATATATTATTTAGTATAAAATGTTTTGTCCAAATATAAATATTTGACATTAATATATTATTAAGATTTTAAATTTCCTATCAGTAAATTATTTGAATAGAAACCTCTTTTTTCTTGGGCACATTCTTATCAAAAACTGTGAATTTCTCATTCTCTAATTAGGTTTTTTTAATATACCCAGAATGTGATCTTATTTGGAAATAATGTTATTGCAATTAGTTAAGATGAGGTCATCCTGGAGTATAGTACATCCTGAATCCACTTTGATTGATGTCCTTATAAAAATGGGAAATTTGGAGTCAGACACACACACACACAGTGAAATGCTGTGTGAAGATTGTAGTTTGGAACACACCTTCCATAAGCATCTTCAGAGAAAATATGGCCCTGCTGACATCTTTATTTTGGCCTCCAGTACTGTGAAACAATAAAATTTTGTTGTTTAATTCACCTAGTTTGTTGTACTTTGTTAGGGTGCTCTAGCAAACAAATATAATCCCAAAATATTTCTTTAATTTTTACTCAAAACAATACACAAAGAAGCAAAAGTATGTGTTTTTGTGTATTTAAAAAATTCTATATTTTCCTCTCACTTAATGGTTAAATTGGATGAATTTGAATTAAGCATTCAAACCCATTTTTTTCTCTTCTATCATCTCCCTATGATGCAATGCTGCAGATCAGAAGTCCAAGTCATTGTGGTCTTTATCTGTCCATAACTTTTTTATCCCCTTTTAATACTTCATCTTACATGATTGGCTTATTGCTTTGATTATTTTCAGAATTTGTTGGTATAGTCTATTAATTCCTTGATGATTCCTCTCTTGAAATTCTCTCTATTCCTTCATTCTAGAATTCTAATTTGATGACTGTAACCCTTGCTGAATTAATTTTTTAAGAGTGTTAAATTTTCCCTCCTGGTTTCTATAACCTTTCGTGTATGCTCTATATGCTATGAAACGTTGCTTTGTTTTTCACATCATCAATTTGGCCTACAGATTCATCTCTAGGTTTTTATTCATTGCTAATTGTTTTAACAAATATTCTACACACACGCACACGCACGCACAATTTCAAGGAGTTCCTCTTCTTCCTTAGTGACTCCATTGTAATAATGGGCAGTGTATTTTTTAAGTGAAGTCAATATTTTATCAACTACGCTTCAATATAAAACAATGAGGAGTTTCCATTTATTTCTTTTTGCCTGCAATTATGTATTTTTTCTAGATAAATTAACCTGTTGTTCATTTTGACCATTTCTTTTATGCAGTTAATGGTATTTAAAAGTTTTCTATTTATATATTTTAAAAAATGGAATGGTTAACTTGCATAGTCAGTGAGATTTTTTTTTCAGTTTTAGAATTCTTTAAATCCAGAATCCCCCTCTTCTGAATGTGTGGCCTTGCAAGGATGCGCTGGTTAAGTTGTCAGTGTATTTAGACTCGCAGGATTTGCTTTTGTGTCACTTGATATAGCAAAAAGCAAGCAGCTGAACTAAAACCAAATGTTGACATAAGGCTTTACATTATGTGCATTTGCTTCCTGGAAATATTTATATTTTCCTTCTCTATTTTAGAATTATGTATCCAGTATGGACATTTAAAATCCCCTTCCTCTCTGCTCTTGTCTCTTGGTTTCTAACAGATATGGAATCCCATTTCTCCTCAGATTGGACAATTTATTTTTAAGGAAAATTAATAATTTCTTTCTAACATAAATTCTTCAATAATCAGTATCACTGTACAGGGAAAAGGGTTCTGAATAAGTTCAAATCTAATTGGTGGAGAGTAAGAGAGAAGCATTGTATATGGTGTATGTATTGATGTGAAGTTTTCTCTCTGATCCTTCATTCCTTCTCACCCTCTCGCCCTCTCTCCTTCTCTTCCACACCACCACCATTGCTGTTTATATGGGCAATCTTACAGAGTATTCTGTACATAAGGTGACAATACAGATAGTTATAACAAGAGCAAAGGGTGCTTACCTATGTGTGACTTCTCCCTTTACCCCTGGGTTTCCTACTGGACATGCAGCCACATGTATTAGTCCACAGGCTTCTGGTCCTACCAGATTTGATAGAGAAGGCACATTTTTGACAATTCAGTGTTCTTCTGTCCATGAGCCTTGCATTTCCATTGGGAGAGAACTTATACTGATAATCTTTGTGTTTCTGAACATTAATAAAATTTGAAACAGTAGGATTTACAGATCCTTGAACTAAAGTCAGACAAGTAAGTTAACATATGACCCATAATTCTCAGCTTTCTATCATCTTTGAAAAGCTTCTCTGCTGTTTCAGTACTCAGTGTTCAAACAGTCATCACCCCTGATAGCAACTTTCCTTCAGAAGGTGGTAAATTTGTATATTCAGACCTCTAAATAATGTTTAAATGACTAAAATGAGAAAGGACTTGGAAAGAGAAACTTGAACCAATGGAGAAAAGCAGGATTTAGCATCAATCTCCCTCATAAACCAAGTCACATACATAAGATATGTGTACAGCTAACACATCATTTTATTTGTGCTAAGGCCACTTCATTTAGGTGTATAGAGCTACTGTCAACATTTTGCTTCTATATTTCCTTTTATAATTAAAAACAAACATAAAAACCAAACATGAAAGCAATTATACCTACATTTTAAATATTTACTTGAACATCGTGTCATGTTTGCAATGCATATCCAACTTCTTAATTTACTTCTTTATTAAATTCATTTGTTCTCAAAGTGAGTAGAAAGTCAAAGATTTATGCTACTAACATATATAAAGATCGTTTTTAAATTTCCGTCTACTAATTTTTTCCCAAGTGTCTATAGTTGGTGCTAGTTCCTGAATTATATATAGTTATTCATAAAAAAAAAAAAGCTCCCATTAGGCACATCAAATTTTCAAGTGTATTATTTGGGAAAAAAAAAGTACTATGGTTTACTCATACCAACTTTAGTTCTTTTAATATCAAGTATTATAACTTTCAGTCAATCTTCAAGTAACAGAGTTAGTATTAATTGACAAATACTTGAGAAAACATAATAAAATAATTTTAGTAATTGGAGTCTGTAGTTTCTTGACTAATATGCTTTCAATTCTCTGGGGGTGGAATTAATTTTTAACACACAGGGTACATGGATTTATATGCACAAAGATAAGCAGACAGTAAATTAGTCTATGAAATGTGCCTTTTAGTTGAGCATAGAGGACACAGTGTACCTCATGTTTATACAGTTAGTCATTTTGCTTTTCATGTGGCACCTGGATCTTCATCTGTTTGATTCCATTTTTATTTTAGCGAACAAACTATAACCATGAGCACATTTGCGGCAAGAGTTGCCACAGAGTTGTGGAATTTTAAAGGTGGAAGAAACCGCAGAGATTAGCTCATTTAGCACATTAGAAATTTCTGGCTGAGATTTTGGCAGACCTAAAGTAAAGTATCTACAAAAGAAAAATATGTAAGATATAAAGATTTGTGTGTTGCCCAAAAATGTTTCAGAACAGAACCTATGTTCCTAAAATGTATACTCCTAACAAGAACATGCATGTGTCCCCAAGGCACCCTTTTTGTTCCCGTGATTCAAGCAACCACTCCTAATAGATTCTTGTTCATTATCATTACAGCCATTCCGGAGCCCTCACACAATCCTCTGAAAACAATCCACTGAAACATAATGTTGGGCTCTTTCCAATGAGAGCATAAATTTAGAGCTAACTCTATATTGGCATAGAGGTGCTTTGTTCAGTAGCAATGGTAGCTGCTATAGTAATTAAGAACTCAAAAAGTGGCAGCTCAGGTATTCAATTTAGGTATTTATCTACAGGAATGTAATTTAGAATAATATATTTTTTAACTGCTTTAGTCTCCAGAAATGATATTAATCAAGCCATTGAAGCCCTGCCAACACAATGCTAAATAGACATTACAATTTAACAGTTAGCTATAAGAAGAGTTAATGGGGTAAATCAGATAAGCAGTTTATAAGGGAACTGAAAAGACTAGAGTCATTTTCCTTGTCTCTTATCTAATTCTGCACAAGGCAGCTGAGAACAGTTTCTAAGCAGCAAACCAAATGAATTTTATAGCTAACTTTTTTTTTTCAGAAGCATATGATTTTCTCTATTTCAAAAATCAAATTCTAGATGGCCTTTTCTTTTTTAATTTTTTTGAGTGCTGGATCATTTGCCATATAGGATGGTGTAGTTCCCAATATTTAAGGGTACTACTGAAATACAAAAATCAAGAATTGGACTTCCTTTATGAGAAACAACATGACTTTAAATATGATAAAGGAAACCTTTGTTTAAAACTTGCACATATGCCTATTGTCTGTTAATTACACAACCCCCATGACCTGGAGTGACTTGAACTTTAAAAATTCTCCCTGGAACTTGTTGAGAACTGCGCTTAGGATGTTATCCACATACATAGTATCATGATGCAATAATGACCAATCCCCAGAGAGAGTTTTCAATCTCCTCTAAGCAACAAAAAGATTCTGTGTTAATCAGAGGATTTTTCTACTTCCTGCCTTATATTTTCCTTCAGATTACACATTCAGATACATTCAGATATAATCACTCATCTCATCCAGAGTGACATACTTTTTTGTCTGGTGTCTTAGTCATTTTGGGTTGCTATAACAGATTACCATAGACTGGGTGAATTAAAATATAAACATTCATTTCTCACAGTTCTACTGGCTAGACGTCTAAAATAAGGTTGCCAGCATGATCAGGTTCTGGTGAGGGCCCTCTCTGAGGTTGCAGACAGCTGTCTTCTTTGTATCGTTACATGGCAGAAACAGCATGAAAGAGATCTCTGGGGTCTCTTTTATAAGGGTATTAATCCCATTCATGAGCCTAATAACCACCCAAAGACCCCACTTCCAAGTACTATCACACTGAGGATTGGATTTCAACAATTTTGGAGGGACACAACCATTCTAGGGATTTCACCTGTAAAGCTAAAAATTTCAGCCTTTATATGGATATTCTTTGGTTATCCTTTGATAAGTAATAGTTAAATTTGTTTGTTGGTATGATTAAATGAATTGTAAAATATCAGGCTAAATTTTTAAACTTGCATTATTTAAATAGGCAGGTGGGGTCAAATAAAGCAGTTTTAAGATATTTATTTCGTGAGCCTTGGGACAATTTCAAATCATAAGAAGATGGAATATAGAGGGACATATATGGTAGCTTATTCAACATCAAATAATCCTACACCCAATACAACTTTGACCTTGTTACCTCAATTTCTTAAGACAGAGTTAACTCTGATATTTTCAAATATTTTTCTAATTTTAATTATGTGTTCAAATCAACAAATAAACATTAAGCAGTTATTTTTTAACACATTTTGTCATGTATTTGGTTTTTTTTTGTTTACTCATGGGTCATATTTTTGTTATTCTGATTTATAGAGTTTGGTGGCTTTTAGTAGTTTGAATTGTGACCATTTGCTAAAGAGTATATTTAAGATTCAAAACAAATTTGTATTTTAGAAACAGTGCTCATCCACAAAGAGTATCTTCATATACTTTGATCATGGCCTTAAATCTTAATCTACATTAAAATGATATACTCTTTAGTCTTAATAAGTGCTTCAAGAAAAAGCTCTTGATTTTATACTCAATCTTTTTTTCCTCAAAAGCAGATATTCTAGTGTCATATTGTTCAATTTGGTAGACACTTTTCACAACCGACTACTTAAATTTATATAGTTTTTAATTAAATAAAATTAAAAATTATGTTTCTCAGTGAAACTCACAGTATATTAACTGTTTAGTGGCCACATGTACCATGTGGCTACTATCATGGACAGCACAGAATGTCTCCATTCAGTGTAGAAACTTCTATTGGTAGAAGTGTTCTAATGGATATTTTCTACTATGTCTAAATTGATAATCATTGACTGACAGATACACACTGCAACTTAATTTTGCATATTATTAACAAAAACTTAATTAAAATATTTATCTAACTTTCTGAGTATATATTTCTCCTTGATTCCTTGGTTAAAGTTGGCTATACCTTTTGTCTTAACACCCCTCCTATGTTTGCTTATAATGTTAAACATTGCATGAATGATATATTCAATGCAAGTCTTTTGTAATATTCCTTAGCCTTTCTAATGTTTTATCATAAAACCTAGGATAATACTTAGTTTGGCATAGCTAACATTCTGTGAGGAAGATGAGAGATCCATTATTTCTTTTAACAAGTTAAATGGTAACAGTATTAACATAGGTTTCTCAACTCTTTATTTCTAAGCAAGGGAAAAAAATGTTTAATTAAGTTTGGGTTGGTTTTGTTTAGGTATAAGTGCTTCACACTTTGATCTTCTCTTTATATATTTTTATTGACATGTGTTTTCATTTTACTTAACTCAAAAATCATAGTACTAAAGCATATGGCTATATTTGGTTTTTCACCCACCCTATGGCATGTGATTTTAAGTTATTTTTATTTTGGGATATCTGGTTTTGACTTACACTTTGAGATATTTAGAAGTATAAAAAGTGGTTCATTTTATAAATAAATATTTATTAAGAACCTACTATGAGCCAGCCTCTCTTCTGAACAAAAAAATTGAAGGAGAGAAGTAAGTAGGTATTGTAGCTATCATAACAAAGGCAGTTATTCCTCCTAGTCCTAACACCCTGAAAAGGAGCAAGCCTAGTGATTTGAAAACATAATAAAGCCAGCATAACCAGATCACGGTGAGTAAGTATACCTACCATTGTGTTGACAATAGACTTCATAGTGAAAAAATGTGGAATAGAAGGATAAGAGGGGACTCTTGAATTTATCTAGAGAGGATCTATTAGTAGCTTGACCGGACAATTCATATTAGAGATAATGAGAAGTAGACAGATTCTGGAAATAGTTTGAAAGGTGAACCATGAGAATTTTGTATCTATAGGAAGAGCAAAATGAGAGAGTAAAAAGAGAAATTGTGGCTGTAACAAGTGATATGAGCAACTAGATGAATGGTTCATCCATTAAATGAGATAAGAAAAAATAAGTGAAGTAGCTCTACCCCTTCCCCAAGAGAGTGAATCAAAAGTAGGATGAAGAATTAAATTTTTCAGTTAATCATTGAAGATAGTGTGTAGAAATTTTGGGGGGGTATTTTTGGCATATAAAGGAGGAGACAGATTTCTAGAAGGAGAGGCAGAAATAAAAGTTTGTTTTTCTTTTTTTATGATTTTTTAAATAAGAGAAATAAAAAATCATATTAGTATGTTTTGGGGAATGAAAAATGAGCCAATAGAGAAGAAAAGTTGATGATGCAAGAAAAAAGGGAGAAAGGACAAGTTGATTAAAACAATAGCAACAACAATAACAACAACCACCAAAAGAAAAAAACAAACAAACAAGATCTTCTGGTCACAGAGGGGAAAAAAAGAAGAGTTCACCCATCATAATAGGAATACAAAAAGAACATACAGTGCATATGTTAATAGATGGGCCTATATCATAGGAATGTCTAGAAACTCTCTTCTGGATTGTTCTCTCTTCTGATTCATATGTAAAACTAGATAAATCTTTCGGTGATACTGAACAGGTCTTATTGGAGATATGAGGAGCAAGAAAAAAAAATAAATGCAGTGGTTTTCAGAAAAGAGGAAAAGTAATGTGTTAGGCAACATTAGGGGTCCATGTGAGATTTATGGCCATAACAAAATCGAAAGTGCCAAGTAAAATGATACTTTTTCCCTCCATCCTTTCAGCTGCAGGAATGTAGGACTGGATTAAATAAATAATTGGATTTAAACATAGTTTGTGTTTAAGGAAAAAAGCAAACTGTCAATAAGCCAGAGGTGGGCAAGGGGGTTAAGGGTGTATTTAGAAAATGATTATAAAATTTAAGCAAGGAGCAAAGAAAGTATATGAAATACTTGGACAACGATTATGTGAATAGACAATAGAGGCTGATGGGATTTAACAATTTGTAATGACAGGGAATAAATGAGAACGATAGGGGTTGTGATTGGGCATTAGACTGAAAGTGTGATGCTTGAATCAGATTATATCAAATTTTAATCCGTTTTTCAAGTTCAAAACTGTTAATATTATGCAGGAATAAGTGGCTGAGGCAGCATGGAAAAGAGTGTTGGAGGAGAAAGATTTAATGAATTGAGAAACCCAGGTGGGGGAAGCTGATTTTTCTAAATGATAAAATTAACCAGAAGTGAGACAGGAGTTGTGCTGGAGAGAGTGATAGTGACCCAGAAGCTGAAATCTGTAAAAATTCAAGGGTTTGACCAGCAGCCAGCAGATGCCTGCAGCACGTAGGAATACTGAGCTACATAGACTGATGACATGTGATTCAGAGATCAAGACTAAATAGGAAGGAGGTATGGCATTGAGGAAGAGGTGGATACATATACAGTACGATAAATATAAGTGTGTGACCAAAGGTGTAAAAATCTACATGATATTTTAAAATCATATAAAGTGTATGGTGTATAGCAGAATGTAAGCATGCTTCCTTTCCTTATCTTTCCTTTTCTAATCTTTTTGGCTTAACTGCTTTCATCTCCTACACCTAATTCCACCTGCAGTGTGAAATTGTCTGAGACTAGTGTGAGCTCTACCATTACATACTTGATAGCTTGGCCTTGGTCTCAGGCTACTTTCTGAACTACCTGTATTGTTTCTCTGTTACACTTCTACCTCCCATGCAGAAGTTAAAGGCACATTTGATAGGTCTCAATATGTATGTCTTTTGTGCAGCTTCATGCTGTGAAAGTCCATTGCTCTTAATAGTTTTACTTCCCAGGGTAGTTCTACTTTTCCTCCTTCAAGTACATTGACCCCTAGTCTTTTGAGCATAAAGAGCAAAAGATAATATACCAGCTATAAATATATTCAGAGAAACCAGGCTGCTTATTTCCAGACTGAGCGTGCTGTTCTCTTCCTACTACCTCATATTAGAAAAAAGAATGTGATGTAGGTCACTCTTCATTCACAGCTAAATTGCAGGAATTAGAAACATTTCTAAGTAAACCTGAAGGGATTATTTTTTAAAATCCAACTTTGAGATTTTTAAAAAATATCTGAGCTTGTTTATTAAAAATAGCTCAAGTAGAGCTGGGAGAGGTGGTTCATGCCTGTAATCCCAGCACTTTGAGAGGCCAAGGTGGAAGGATTGCTTGAGGCCAGGAATTCAAGACGAGCCAGGGCAATATAGCAAGACCCTCATCTGTACAAAAATAAGAAAAATTAGCTAGGCATGGTAGTGTACACCTGTAGTCTCAGCTACTCAGGAGGCTGAAGGAGGAAGACTGCTTGAGCCTAGGAGTTGGAGTCTGCTTTGAGCTGTGATGGTGCCACTTTACTCCAGCCTGGGCAACATAGCGAGACCCTGTCTCTAATAAATAAATAAAAATAAAAATAACCCAAGTAATACAATTAATTGCAGTTTACCTTAACTGAGGACTGTTCAAGATTTGATTAAGATATATCATAATAGTTATGGTATGGATTACTTGGTGGGAGTAGTTAAAGCTCATTAAATTACAGTGAATGGGCTTAATCATTTTATGCAATTCAATGCTAAATTTTCAGGGAACTCTGTAACAGAAGCATCTATTGAACCACTTTGGACAGGCTTAGCTTCACCTGTCCCACCTTTAGAGCCAGCAAGTTTGCATGGCGATCAAATTCACACGAGCATAAACCAACAACACCTGCCTCAGGCTTGCACTATACTGGCATTGCCCTGTTCCTGCTAAAGCATAAGACACCAAGAAAGACACTGGGCACCCACACATGTCCACCCCAGATGTGTGGGGAGGTAATGCCCAAGGGAGAATCTTAGATAAGTAAGAAGAGACAGAAACTAGCATGTTATTATTGTCCCTTCTTTCTACTAGACAGCCTCTCCTATGAGGAAATAATTTATATGGTTTAGAAGATAAGCCATGTGCCCCTCAACTCTCCTACTGTGGGAAGCATAACTGATAAATAGACCCAGCTGCTGTGCTCTAGCTTAGGTCATGGCACATACCACCTGTTAATATATGTGGCCCTGAAAAGTTTGGAAATAAGCCACACACTAATGGAGCTGCAAGAATTAGCTTGTAGGTACAGGTGAGAGCCAGAAGATTATCTCTGAAACTGGATTTTGAGGATGTTTTATTAAGCAGGCTACCAGAATAAAAACAATTTTTCCAGGACATGGGATTAAATACTGGCCAGAACAACAGTGGTTGGGGCTAACTCACTGCTAGGTCTGCATGTAGAAGCCTGGAAAAAGTGATGACCAATGTTCAATAAAGTAGAAATGCCTGAGTTTGTTCTGGCATATAATAAAGAGATAAAGAAGCCTAAGGAAAATGGTAAGGATTGAAAGGATATATTATGTAAGGTCAGAAGATATATCAGAGAGGAATGCTCCACAGGTCAGCCTACAGACACATCATTAGGAAAATACCAGTGAGATGGGCATTCGCTTCATGAAGTTCAGTCATGTTTCGCCTCTGCAGAGCAACACTGATAGTAAGAAAAGCCATCACAGAATCACAGGTTGCGGCTCATTAATATCCATGGGCATCATAAGCCCCAGAATACTAGAGGCCGGATGGCCCTGTTTAACCAGAAGACACCAGGAAGCTTTCGTTAGCACAACGACAAGTGGGATTGAAGAAGTAGCTGAGGAGCTTTGATCCTCATGCAATCAGGTGATAGTTAACAAGCATGATGTCCCTAAGTAAAAAATATGCAACCAAAAAGGGTGCCGTTTGATATACATAACACCAAAAGACAGAAATACATGAGCAAGAGAAAGAAGGTGGTTTTGTCCCATACAGACTTAGGTTTCCTGGCTTATTTCTCAGGGCTGAGCCAGTTTCTCAATCCAGAAAACTTTGTCTAAAGAGCCCTGTCTAAGATGAGTTCCTATAATATTGTGGCAAATATAGGTAGTCATCATTATCCCCGTCTTTCTTCACAAAGATCTACAAACTACATACTCGAGTCATTTTACACTGTACACAGTCTCTGACTTAACACTGATATCTGGAGACCCAAAGAATCACCATGGATCCCTTTTCAGAGAGGAGGTTTTCATGGGCCAGGTAATAAATGGAGTCCTGGCTAAAATCCAAATCACACTGGGACCATCGGGTGAGAACCAGAACCTAGAGGTCATTTCTGTGGTCTCTGAACATATAATTGAATTGATATTTTTGGCAGTTGGAAAATAAAAAGACATCCGGTCCTTACCCTTTAAAATAAGTGCTATGATAGTGAAGAAGGCCAAGTGCAAACTTCTAAAACTACTCTCGTCAAGATAATTCATCAAAACCAATATTGTATTCCAGGGAAATGGCAAAGATTGGTACTATCAAAAGCCTCCAGTAAGTACTAGGAATGGTTCCTATAATATCTCCATTTAATTCAGAAGATTGACTGATACAGACACTGAATAAATCATAGAGAATGGCTGTAGATTACAGCAGACTTAACAAGCAGTAGCCCCATTTGTAGTTACTGTGTTTTACATGGTATTATTGCCGAAACATATTCATAAATTCTCGGGTACATAATACACAGCCATTGATGTCATGAATGCATTATGTTCTATTCCCATGAGAAAAGTGGATCACAGAGAGTTCACACTCACATGAAACGGACAAAAATATTCATTTACAGTTTTATCTCAGGGCTATGTAATATCTCCTGCCATCTGTTGTAACATAATCCAAAGATATCTGTACTGCCTGTACAGAACATCACACTGTTCTATTACAGCAACACCATCATGCTATTGGACAGAAATGAACTAAAGATTTCTAGTACACTGGAGAACTTGACAAGGCAACTGGTTTCAGAGGAAGAGAAATAAAGCCTCTGGAAATTCAGAGGATAATTTTTCAGTGAAATTTCTAGGAATTCAGTCATCAAGTGCTTGCTGGCATATCTGCTGCAAGATATTTTTCCATGGATCCCTCATGTTTTTGTACTTCTTGCATACAGAGGCACTGGCAGCCTTTGTTCCAGACTAGGAAAAAGTCTTGGAATACAGAGAGAATGTCTCCCACCAGAGGAAAGGGCAGGCTTGTTTATTGCCCACTAAAATAAAGATAATGCCACCATCTGGGACAAAGGTTAGTACTATTGTAAAAGGTTTGGATCCCTAAGCTCAAAGTTCCTCAAGTGGAGTGCAAACTCACTACTTGCACAGAATCCACCTGGGTTTTTATGTGTTGTTTCTGGAGCATGTGAGCTGTCTTCTGTGCCATGAGTAACTTTTTAGCTTGCAAAGTAGGATAAGATCTCAGACCCTTCACAAGTTCTTGACAGTTTTGCTGAGGAAGATGGAATGTTGTCAAAGACATGACTCAGGAAGAGAAAGGATGAAGACCTTGTGGATCAAGATATGAAATATGATGTCATGGGTTATGAGAAGACTCCATGGAATCTGGTAGAAAAATGTTCTTACTGAAGTGGTTGGTGAGGGGGAGACATAAATGTCCCCCACTGTTCTGACTGTTAAAGAATGCTTTGAGACTGAGTGGCTAGAAGTAGGATTGAAACATGACACTTTACAAGTGATTTGGCTTTTGCTCATTCTCCTCTGGTGGCAAGGAGGGATGTCATCAGGGCAAAGGCTCCATAAGTCCTACAGCCCAGACAAAAGGAAATAAGGTTGAATCTAATGAAATCAATGTTATCAGCAATGAAAATATAGAGAAAGTCTTCATCTCTATACCATTTCTATACCATCTTGGCTTCTGGAAATTTTTCTTGTGAATACACTACTCAGTTGACAACTGATTGATCTGACTGACAGAAACTCAAACCAAATCCATTCAAGTTGCCTCATAACATATGTAAATAAAGCTATTTCCAGCTGAACTTCAAACAGCAAGATATGGTCAATTGGCAGGATTGACCTCAACCATGCACTGTAGTTACTAGACCCACTCAATTAAATTTACAAACCATTAGGGTCTACCCTGTGCTTTCAAGTGACATTTTTTCTCAAATATCTGTGTTGACCTTTCCACTGGGCTCAAAACATTAATCTAGGTAAAGAAGGATATATTAATGATTGTAGAGACTCCTCATTGACCTACAAAAAGCACATGTAGGGCAATTCTAGCATCTATTAAAACCTTGGACAGTGAGTTGAAGCTGATCTGAAAGTGTCCCATAGCCGAAATTGTGTCACTGATCACTGTAGCTAAAATCAGGAAGACTACTGGGTATCTGTCTACCCAGAGGAAGAAAAATCATCCTATAAAAAAGATACATGTACTTGTATGTTTATCGAGGACAGTTAACAATTGCAAAGGTATGGAATCAATGTAAGTGCTCATCAACTGATGAGTGGATAAAGAAAATATGGTCTGTGTATACCATGGAGTACTATACAATGATAAGAAAGAATGAACTAATGTCTTTTGCAGTAACTTGGGTGGAATTGGAGGCCATTATCCTAAGTGAAGTATTTTAGAAACAAAAAAATAAATGCCACGTGTTCTCACTTATATGTGGGAGCTAAACTATGGCTACACAAGAGCACACAGAGTGGCATAACAGACATTGGAGACTCACAAGGGGGAGGCTGGGAGGAGATAAGCGATGAAAAAATACCCATGGGGTACAATGTACACTACTCTGGTGATGGATACATCAAAAGCCCAGATTCCACCACTATACAATATATACATGTAACAGAATTCAAAGTGTACCACTTAAATCTATTATAATAAAATTTAAAAAAAACAATAAAAAATGAAAGAAAGTGAAAAAGTAAAATCATCATCACTATTCGTATCACTCTTTCTATTTAGATGACTCATGATAGAGAAAACGGCCCCTAGTTTGTGCATAAATCATGACTCATTTATTCCTCCAGGAATGTTACACTAGTAGCCAAGCATAGCCTTACTTTGGTAAGACCTCCACAATCCACTCCATAAATGTTTAAACTTCCTGACAAGAGGGATTTATGTTTGTTTCTCCACTGATGTGTCCAAGCATCCAGAACCATGTCTACTAAATATGTCTTCAATATTTGCTAAATACTTGCTAAATGTATGCCATTATAAAAATTGTTTTCTAATAGTACCTAGAAGATGTTTTTGCCTGGAATATATTTTACTAATTAAGCATTAAAATGAGCCTGGCCCAAAGTTTTATCCAGTTGTACAGAAAGAATGAATTCAACTCTCAGAACTTATTTGAATGGATAGTAGAGAAAAAAAATAAAATGCTTTATGGATTATACTCTGTGAATCTGGCTTATTTTATGCACAGTTATAATGGTTATCATAAAGCACAAACATTTACTGAGTATCCAGAATGTGGAATCTCTTGATTGGTTACTGGTAAACAGATAAGTACCATAGCTGAAAATGGCTTCAAAACTTTATTGAAGGAAGATAGTAGCAACGGCTAAATTGAGGAAAGAAAACATTTAAAAGTAAGAGCAATAGAAATTGAATGGAGCATAATGGAGATAAAAAATGTTTCTCAACAGATACAGTATAAATGAGAAGCCATTGTTTCAAGAAAACATTAAGACAATGATGTTGCAGTATTTAACTGAAAGAAAAAAATTCAAAATGACCAAATTCAAATTGAGAAAGGAGTTAGAATGCAATTTTCCCTGAAACATCAGCATGCTACAGTGCCTAAAGAGTCACTGACCAGAGTATAGGTTGGTGATCAGAAAACGCACATAATGTAATGTTTTACCACTCTTCATGTATTATAGTAAATATTAAACAAACAAAAAACTGTGATGGATGCTGTTTTAGTTTGCTACTGTGACAAAGTACCGCAGACTTGGTGGCTTATGCACAAAAAAATGCATTATCTCCTGGTTATGGAGGTAAGAAGTCCTAAATCAAGGTATCAGCAAGGTCAGTTCCCTCCCAGGGCTGTGAGGGAAGAATCTGTTTTGGCCTCTGGCCTTGGTGTACATGATTGTCTTCTCCCTGTGTCTTTTCCCATCATCTTTCTTCTCTGCATGTCTGTTTCTGTGATCAAATTCCTTATTTTTATAAGAAAACCAGTCATAATGGATTAGCGTCTCTCCAATGATCTCAACTAATTTTATCTATAATTATACTATTTCAAAATAAAGGCATATTCTGAGGTACTGAAAGTTAGGACTTCAATATAAAAATTTTTGAGGGCCCCACTCAACCCCGTAACAGATAGATTATACATGCTGGAGTTCAGAAATCAAAAGTCTAAGCAGAAATACTAAGATAACATTTGTGAATAGCAATATCTGCTAAATATGTAATTAATAATATTACATGTTCTCAAATTAAGTTGACAAGATCCTTTTAAAATCTTACCAGACTTATGCCATAGTCACTACACTATGAGCATGAGTTTTTAGGTTAAGAGTATGAGTTTTCAGTCATATGATTAAGATTTCGAATCTCTGTCTTCCAATTAAAAATCTACTTATAGTAGAGGATTCATTTTACCTTTGAAACATGTTTTCCTTATTTATATATAGTGATAATAGCAGAGATTTTGCAAATAAAGTTATTGTAAAAAATAAGTGATTCGATATTAGTAAAGTACTATTGTTGTCATTAATTTTGGTGCAGTATTGAAGGGATTGCTATTACTTCTCCATTTCCAAAATGGAAAATGTGGATCAAAATCCACTTTTACATACATGCATAATACTTATAAACAGGCTTGTATATAATCACGAAGATATTTTTTTCTATTTAAATGTTGTATTAGTTATTATATGTTGTATTAGTTTCCTAGAGATACTGTAGCAATGTACCACACAATTGTTTGTGGCTTAAAACAAGAGGAATTTATTTTCTCACAATTCTGAAAGCCAGGCGTTTAAGTGACTGCAGGGCCACACTCCCTTTCCAAGGCTCTAGGGAAGAATCCTTCCTTGCCTCTTCTAACTTCTGCTAGCTCCTAACATCCTTGGCTTATGGCAGCATAACTCTGTTTCCGTCTTCATATGCCATTCTTCCCTGCACATCCTCCACCCTAATATAATACTAATTACATTAGGAAAGATTCTATTTCTAAATGAAGTCACCTTCTTAAATTTTCTGGAGACTTGAACTTAGGGGAACACTATTCAACCCACTACAGTCTACCATTTGGTCCCCCAAAATTCATGTCTATTCCACCATGCAAATTATATTCACCCCATCTCCAATTCCCCAAAAGTATTAATCCATTCCAGCATTAGCTCTAAATCCAAGTTCTCATCTACATATCATTAACTCAAGAAATTCCAAGTTTCATCATCTAAATCATCTAAATCAAGTCTTGGTGAGATCTGGGTATGATCCAGGCAGAAGCAAATTCCTCCCTATTTGTTATCTGGAAACTAGAAAACAAGTTATTTGCCTCCCAGATACAAGGGTTGGACAGGCATAGGATAAAACATGCCCATTCTGAAAGGAAGAAAATGGAATGAGTTTAGGAGTTACTGGTCCAAAGCAAGTCCAAAACCCACCAGGTTTCAAGGCCTGAAAATGATCCTCTTTGGCTCTATGTTCTGCCATCTGGGCCCCTGGAGGCAGCCCATCCTCTGGGCCTGCTGATGCAGTGGCTGCCTGCCAACCTCTGCCACCCTCAGAGTCATGCTTTCTTTTTCTTGAAGGATAACATATGTTTGCAGCTAAGTAACTCTATGAGTTCATTTCCTGGCTGTAGAATATTGGCAAAAATACTTTAAAATAAGTACTGTATGCTTCCATCAGGAGACACATAACATCTAGGTAACTCTCTTTGATGTTACCAGCTAGTGATGTACACTATTTAAATTAATTAGTCATTTCAAAATAGTGTTCTAACACCATCATCCTTTATTTATTGCCCAGTGCACTTTCCCTAGTCAACTATGTCGTAGTCACACTTGATTATAAAACAATGAAATAAGACACTTCTCTGAGCAAGAGTGTACACATTCCTGGCTCTAATTACTATCACTAGGATTTTTTTCTTTTTTAACTAGCTACTATACAATGTACATAATTCATTGTAACAGGCTGTTGCTGTCTGTATGATTACAAATGGTCCTTCCAAAATATCAGAGACACAGCTTAAAAACCCTTAGCAACAGGGAATTTCAGATATCCACTGGAAGATGTAAACTGGGAAAGAGGATTTCAAATAAATTATTTGGACCATAAGCTCTTTATGGGATTCTCCTACCATTTTTTAAAAATAGCTATATATATATCTTCTTTCACCCTTTGGGCCATTTCCTAAATAATTCCACTGTGAAATACTGTCTCAGTACTTATTTATTTTTCTATTGATTTATTTTTTATAGTATATATTCTTTATATTCATGATGAAAACACTGAGAAAAAAGCAATATAAGATATATTATTTGTGCTCAACACAATTAGAGCAAGTAAACCAACATTTTATAAATAATGATAACAGCACAAACTAATATAAGACAAGGCAGAAGGTTGTTCCCATTTTGGCCAGTATGTTAACATAATAGGATATCATTACTACTATTAAATACAGTCAGTATGCTGTATGGCATACAGAACTGAAAAAAAAAGATGTTTATGAACAAAATAAATGCTACTTTTTGATTACATATATTTGAGTTGCTTATACATTTTTTAAATAGAAAAAAATGTTTTATCCTTTTTCATCTAAAATATCAGGGTAAAAGGATAAATTGGAGAGTACTTTTGAGGTTAGTTTTTACTTCACATAACCCCCAAATAGAGAAAAAATAAATATACTACTCTATTCCTACCCAATACTGGGTGTGAGATAGCCAGATACACAGTTCTGTAAATTGTAATAATGAGAAAGAGGTGAAGACATGGCTGTGAAGAGAAAGGAAGTAGTTGAATCGAAGGATACAGAAATGGTATCATGACGTCCATGTTTCTCTTTAATGGGGGGACTTTTTTATTCCCTGTTCAGACATTAATTTGGGACTACATTTTCACTGACAAAAAAAAACAGAGGGAGAACAAGACTATTAACACCATATAACTGAAACCATGAGAGCTGTGCAGAAAAAAGAAACAAGCAAAGAATGAGCAGATTGCATGAAAATGCTGTAGGGCCTTAGAGAAACAAAAATAAGAATGGGTAATATTCCAGTATGAAGAAAAATAGAGCAATAGGGATTTTCACCAGGAACACATGACTTTTGGAACAAATTGATAAACATTGTTTTGAACATGGCTTGTGAATAAATTCACAAACAGATTAAGATATAGAAAAGAACCTATACATGAGAAATCCCTAAGCAGATTGGCATCAGACAAAACAGTGTGAGTCACAGTGAAATGAAGAAATCTAGATCAGACCCCAAGAAAGACTCTCCTTGAAACTATGCAGGCCTATTTTCACTAGCTTCTTAATAAGAGGTAACTAGGAAAAAGCTGAAGTCTTCTGAACTAATTCCTTGCATATTTGTAATTATGAGACAAGTGTTGTAATGGCCAATTTTAGTGATGTAGAAACTGAGGCACAGCAAGTGTAAGGAACTTTGCCAAAGTGATAAATCTAAGAAATTGAAGAGCTGCATTTTAAACTTGATCTGGCTCCAGTTCCAGTACTTTAGAGTCTTCATTATAGTGAATATCAATGATAGAATAGCTAACAATAGTAAAATATTTTTTTAAAAAGCAAGACATAATTTTTATCTTAGCTTCAATAAATAAATAAAATTTTGAGTGAAATATATTCTCTCTATAAATATACATATACATAAGTATATGTACATGTACGTAAACACACACATATTTTCTTTCTTCTTATACCAATCCAGAATTGGGTACTACTAACAATGTTATATTGGTAACTAAACTGAAAGTTGAAAACTTTATACAAGACCACAGTACTGGAAAATTCTAATTATAAAACCCTTTTATAAGTATTTTGGCTTTCTGGGCCTGTCCGTAGAGAATTGAATGCTATTAAAAATAATATGTGAATCAAATGAAACACAATTAGTAAACCTACTAAGAAAATGTCACACAGTTTTTCTCTTCACTTGATTTATTCTGAGAAATTTTTATTTATTTAGAAGACTTACATACATTTGCAAAAACAAATGCATAGGGTTTTAAACTAGTAAAATTAAAATTATAAAATAACATTCATTTATTTATCCTTTACTGTACAAGATTTTCTTAATAGCAAAAACTTTGCTAAGTGTTAGGAATTCTAAATTAAAAAGGAGATTTTTCTGCTGTAGTGAAAGAAATAGAAAAGACCACAACTGGACTCACTGAGCGTGCACCATGTGAAGGAGCGCAACCTAAACCAGTACTCAGAGGAACAATTGGTTCTGATGGTACCATGGGAATCTCATGAGAATATTGCATTTGTAAACAAATAAACAAACAAAAACACCACATTCAAGTAAAATTCACAAACATAAAATTAACCATTTTAAAGTAAGTAATTTATTGAAATTTAGTGCATTCCCAATGTTGTACAATCACTACTTTTATCTAGTTCCAAATTATTTCTTTTCATTACTTCATAGTATGTCTTTTCATTACTTCAAAGTAAAATCCCTTACCTATTAAGCAGTTTCTCCCTGTTCCCTTCTTCCCATATTGCCTGGAAAACATGGCCAATCATCATCTATTTTTATAGCCAGAACTTTGTTTTTTGATTCTGCAGATGTGTTTCAATTTTTAAGTGTTTCCTGAGCCATTTGGTTAGATCCATAGAAAACAATGTAGCACATCTATTGCAGTGTTAGAGTTACCTAATTTGTAGATCAATGAATAGATGCTTAAGTTAAAACATACCACAGAATTTTTTTGAACCATTAAACAGACCGTAAATTGTATACTTAGTACATTTTTGGGCAGACCAGATGTTTTCATGGCATATATTATTTTATGACATATTCTTCCAATAACTGAGTTATAATCTACAATGTGAAATTAAATCTGAAGATTATATTAGAAACTGTTATATTTTTTTATTACTGTCCTCGTGTGCTTAAAGACCAATGACTAACCCATCACTACTGCTTCCTACTCTTGTGTTGCTAAAAATCCCTAGCAGACACATTATGCCCTTTTGGGTCTTAATGAATTTCCATCACACTCCATCAAAGGATTTGAAAATGAACTACTGAACTAAAGTACTAAAACAAAATAGTTTCTTCTCATCCTTTGATAACTTAGCATATCTTATAATTATGATGGTAAAGCTGGATCTTTACTAAATATATGTGTCCTTAAACCTATTGGAATAAAATGTTTAATTGTATTAGGCACATATTATATTTCTTATTTTTGTGTTTCTCCATGTGTATGCAAGAGTGATCAGTTTTTTTCCTCAAGATAATTTATAAAATGTTTTCTGTCTGTGAGTTGAGCATATTATCCTTCAAATTTTATTTATAGGTTTGTCTTTCTTGATTTTTTTTCTATAACAATTATTTTTAAGAAGATTTTTATGCTACTTGCCAAACTAATTCAACAACTAATTACAAATATTGCAGTTGACCAATATTTTTGACAAGTCACATAACACACAAATGAAGTCTTATAAAGAAGACATAAATTCTCACCAGATATTTGATCATTTCATATGGGCATTTTATAATAAGTTATTTAGCAGACATAATGGACAAAATACAGTTTAAATCCTAGAAGGTTATTTTTCCTCATAAATGGCTATACAATTTCTTTATATTGAACAGGTAACTTGAATGTCTGATGTGTTCATCAAAGCTTTAAATAGCTGTTTTATAGCTTTTTGTGATTTATAAACTAAGTATTTTGGAACTGGAGACTGACTTCATTTAATTGTTTGTTTTACTTGATAAAAGCTCTTACTCTAAACTATTGTTATTCTCTAGGCACAAACTTAATTACAGAAAACATCTTATGGTAAGAGACAATTAATTAACTAATCAACAGGAAGAATCTTGTAAACTATGGAATGAGAGAGAAGAATGCATGATTAGCATCTATAGCATCAGCAATGTGTCTTCTAGACGTCAAACAAGTGATGCCAGATATATATGATTGTCCCAGGTCAATTCTTGTTAAAAAAAAAAAATAAATGAACACTTAAGGTTTTTAGGAATATTTTTAGACTTACTAGAGAAAATTAATTTGTAATCCATCTTATTAATAATATGGGTACTTTATTTTGTAAACAGAAAAAAACCCATTTTTTTTCTGGTGTGGGAACTTCACGACCTAATGAAAGTTAGAGACAGCAAGATGAGTGTCACTGGCAAGGTATAACTGCAGTAGGCAAGGGTTAGAGAAGGGTCACACTTTGAGGATAACAAGAATCCACTTAAGCTCGATTAGCTGTCCACTGGAAACCTCTCAAGAAGTGAGATTCTTAAATGTAATTTGGAATTGAGTTACTGATAAGATCAAGGTCTTCTTTCTTCAGAAAGCATCCAAACTACAAAGTTACATAAGCCTTAAACTTGATAATTGTGCTATGTTATGAATGTACTGAAATGAGGAAGTATGACAATTAAATAAATTAAGTAAGGACGACTGGAAGGGCAACAGTCATTATGGAAACTACAAAAGAAAGAGCTAAAAGTGACAATATGCCCCAGTGCCTCCAGCCAACATGTTAGAGGAAGCAGGACACTCCATCTGAGTAGATGGAAACATTCAAGTTGCTAGAGAAAGTGGCTAATTTATAACAAAGAAAGGAGTTCATTACAAGGAATGAATGAAATATTATTTAGACTTTCCAAATATATTTCTCCCTTTCTCCTGTCTTCTAAATTTCCCTATAATCTCAGTGACACAGAAAAAAGTTTTGTAGAATATCGTCAAGTTAGTGGCGCATTCAATTCTGTATCTACAAAAATTGTTTATGATTTTTTTTTCCTGAGACAGAGTCACTCTGTCACCCAGGCTTGAGTGCAGTGACATCATTATAACTCATTGCAACCTCAATCTCCTGGGTTCAAAGTGATCTTCCTGCCTCAGCTTCCCTAGTAGCTGGGACTACTACAGGCACCTGCCACCACGCCTGGCTAATTTTTCTATTTTTTTGTAGAGATGGGGTCTTGCTCTTGCTCATCCTGGTCTTAAACTCCTGGCCTCATGCAATCCTCCCACTTCTGCCTCCCAAAGTGCTAGGATTACAGGCATGAGCCACCATGCCTAGCCAGTTTATGATTTTTTTTTTTTACTTAACTGTGCAACTACCTTATAAATTGCCTAAAAACGTGTGCATTTCACCATAATAAATCATGCATGCTTTTCAAGGACTGAAACTCCAAATAATCACTATTTCATAGCCTAAGATACCCTTGCCATATGGTAAGTGCAAATGTTTCCAAAGTAGCAAATGTTCTGTCAGGGAGTCTTACTGATGTTTTGATTGGATTGCTGTATTATCTGAACACGTTTGCCAAAAGAAAGCACCTGCACAATAAAGAGTGTATAGAAGCTACCAGGCTACAACAGCGGAAGGAAAGGAAACTGAATACTGACAAGTTACCTGTCACCCTCACAACTGGTGAGCAGGTTATGATAGATGTTTTTGCATACTCAATGTCTCACAATAACTTCTGAACACAAGGAAAATCTTATGTCCTTGGGAATCCAATGGAAAATCTTATTCAACATTAGAAACCATGAACGTACAGAATTTCTGCTACAAAGTCTCTCCTTGAGATATATATATATATATAAAAAAAACAGGCAAAAGAGAACAATATATGTTCTTTCACAGTTTCTCTTTTGGCTTCTAAGAATTTTCAAATTACAGAATTTCAATATAATTTATTCTAAGTCAGTATATTATTTTATATCTTTTAAAATGCAACCAAAATGGAAAGCTGAATTTGGAGAAAAGTATTCCTCAAGATATACTTGCTTAAGGTTATTCAATTTTCTCAAATCATATAGTTTTTTTTTAAAAAAATACAGAACCATAGAAAGAAGTGTATTATGACAAATCATTAGTAAAATGATTGTCAGTGTGAGTTACCTTATTTATATAATTATTCTAGTTTTTTTTCTCCTATCACGAATGATAGGGCACCCTTGAGGCTAGAAGCACCCCCTCACACATATATCCTTTCCAAGTTTTGTTATTAAAATTGCTACCAGTACCTGTAGTTACTTTTTGAATTCAAATTACTGTTCTTTGTAGTTCACACTAGAAGCTGGAGGATATATAGAAGATTTACCTCTACTTTTTCACAAAAAATTAAAGTTGCTTTCATATTTAACATATAAAGACAATGAGAAATTCAAATTTTTAGCATGCAGTCAACTAAGACCTTGTTAAATAGCTGGACGACCTAGTTGGCTCAGAAACATCCGATTAGCAGTTTTGTTTTGTTTTGGGTTAGCAGCTTTAAACATTGTCTTTACACCTTCTTTTCAGTATTAAACTAAAAAGAACATTTTAGAAATTATATGCCTGATGCTGATTTAAGTGTGTAGTTTATACATTATAAAAAATAATTGCCCAAATATTCTGATACTTTTTCAAAAATAACAATAAAATAAGAAGAGAAAGATATTCCTTCTGACTCTCTAATTCAATTATATCATAAAAAATCATTGTGTACTTCAAAAATAAATTAACTCAAGATGTTACTCAATACCCCATCTGCTATATTGCCTTAAATGCATTCCATGGAACCTGGATAACTTTAAGTTATTTTCTATCAAAAGCCAAGGGCTGTTTTTTAATGTTCGACTTTGTTTCAGAAACGACCTCATAAACTCTTTGATGATTTTCTTTTCCTTTCCTTCTCTCTTTCTTTTTCTGTATGAAAGGGAAATATGCTGCAAAATGTTTTTACCTGCTGTCTTTTATGTAAATTACTTTGATTGCAGTTTGGAACTTTTAAAGAAAATGAAACTCACATCACATTTTCACATGCAAGAATATACCTTTAGAAGAATAAGTAAAAGTATTCAAAATTGATTTTCTTTATTATTTTCTTCCATTTTCTCTTATTCATAGGCATTTATTGTTCCAATTATTAAAAAAATACGCTACTCAAAATGCTGTATTCTAAATAAAGAAAAGGAGAAAGATTATGGAAACTTTTTTACCTAAAATTATTTGTTAACTGAAGTCAGGCCTATTCCTAGCAGAATTTGGAACTCTCTATTATTATATATAAAATAGTACAATACTATCTCTCCACACGCTCAGTTTAAATCACTACTTGAATGTCTTTTTGAGCACTCAATTTAAATATGCCTTTCCTGCTATACCAGAAGCAAAGTGCATGGCATTTGGTACAAACATTATACACACACACACAGACACTCTCACATACATACATATAAAGAAAAGGAATGGAGGAAGGAAGGAAGGAAGGAAAGAAGGAAGGAAGGAAGGAAGGAAGGAAGGAAGGAAGGAAGGAAGGGAGGGAGGGAGGAGGAGTGGGGAGGGAGGGAATAATAAATGAAGTATCTTTCCCCCAATCCTGACAAACACAGAGTGTGGATATCAGATTCTTCTCATTTAAATGAAGATTATAATATATAGCTTGAAGAGATTTTATAAGAACTGTGTATAATGGATTATTTTGCATATTTAGCACAAAGTCATGTCCAATATATTTTGGTTTATTTTAATTAAAGCTGGGCCTTAAAGTTCTACTCAGATGAATTCTGAGAGGAATGAGATTACAATGTAAAAACTGAGTACAGATAGTTTAGAATTTTTTCTTTTCAAAATATCAGATTAGGTAAACTTTTTGTTAAGATGTTATTATTTTTTCTCTGTTTTTTTCCTGGTAAAAACCCAGTTGGAAAAGGCTCAGAATATAAGTGGCAGAACAGCCTAATGATTATTTTTAAAAGATTCTTTTATAATAAACAATATACAAAATTAAGTGATGACCAAATGTGACTGCCACTGGTACTTCAGCCATCTTCTAATGAACTCCCTTCTCTTTAACTGTCACAAAGATTCAAGTGACACTGGTATATCTCTAATCTCCCAGGAAAGTAGGCATGACATGCAGTAGAGACACCATGTTGTCTGTGGACAAATGTCAATGAAGAGCCCCTTCAATACCTCTCTTTCCTAAGTCTTTTCGTTATTCTAACGTTGACTAATGGAAATAACAACAAATTACAGCATTCACTATCTTGTTTAGGTGAGAGGTGGGATTCAATTTTCTTATAAATTATTACAAAGTAACACATATTTAAAATTTATGCACATCATGCAAGATGTAAACTAGTCCATAGTAATCAAAAAGTGTAAGCCTTTTGCTGCCATAACCACCTACTGAGTTTTTCAAAAGTTCTATTGATAAATAATAAATGACTCATAATTAAGGTGTACAATTAAATGTTTTGTGATATATGTGCATATGTGTATATATTCTCATAAAAACAAACACATATCAAGAAAATGAACATATACATATATATATACTCCACCAAAATGTTTTTTATTCCTTTGTACTCTGTCCTGCCCACCCATCTCAACCCTACAATTCATTGCAGACAACGTCTGATCTTTTCCTGTCATTTTAAATTAGTTTGTATTTCCTAGAATATATAAAGTAAATCATATAGTGTATGCTTTTTTGGATCTTAATTTGCTAAGCATACTTTTTTGAAATTATTTCATGTTTCTCTGTTCACCAGTGGTTCATTAATTTTTTAATTGCTGAATTAAATTATATTCCATTATATGGGCAGATTAGAATTTGTTTATCCATTCATCTATTAATAGACACTTGAGTTGTTTCTAGCTTTGGCTATTACAAATTAAGCTGCTATGATTATTTGTTGGTAGGACTTTGCATAGACATGTACTTTCATTACTTTGGATAAATACCTAGGAATGGCTGGTAGTAGAATAGGTTTATGTTTAACATTTTAAGACACTGTCAAACTGCATTCCAAACTGGTTGTACACAACATTAGTGTATGAAAGTTCCACCTCTTCCTCGTGTCAACATTCTGTATGAGCAGTCTTTTAAAATTTTAGTGGTGTACATTAGTAATTTTCTTCACTTTTTATTAAGTGGAGTTAATCAAACTCCTATGATCCGTGTATCAACAGTTTTTATAAAATTTGGAAATTTTTTAGCTATTATTTCTTCAAATAATCCCCTTTTGCTTCAGGGATCCAATCATACGTATACCATGACCCTGAAAGTTATCCCACAGTTCACGGATTTTCTGTTCATATTTTTAATTCTTTTTTTTTCTGAGATTACACTTGAATAGTTTCTATTCAAAATTTATTTAATATGTTATATTAATACTTTATTGACTAGAATAACTGAAATAATCTTAAAAACCAAGAATAAATCTGGATAACTTATTATGCTTGATTTTAATAGTATGATATGATTAATAATAATATTTGTGAAACTGCAAAAATCAAGTCACTGTGTTATTGGTGAAAGAAGGAAAATGCAGATTAATGGAAGAAAGTAGAGTTCAGAAGTAGACCCAAACTATATGGCCAGTTGATATTTGGCAAAAGTATTAATAGACTATGATGATGAAAGAAAAATCATTTCAAAATATAGTGCTGGAAAAATTTGATATACTTATAAATAAAATAACTGTTTATATTTACCTCATACCACATCTCAAAATTAGCTCAAATTGGATTATACACCAAAATTTAAATCTTAAATGTATAAAACTCAGAAAAAAAAATCACCTTGGGTCTCTCCCTCAAAACCATATGTTCTGAAGGTCCTGGCCCTCTGAACTTATGATGGGCCTCAAAGATCTCTGAAATGCCTTTGGGGTCATTTTTCCATTGTCCTGATGAATTGTACCTTGCTTTCTTTCATCCATACTGATCTCCTTATCACTTGGGTACATCCTTGGTTTTCTCTCTTATACATGCTTTCTTTTTTTTGTTTTTTTTATTCTTTACATGGCCAGGCTGAGAATTTTCCAGATTTTCATGTTCTCCTTCTCTTTCTATTATAAATTCCATATTTAAATCATTTTCTCTTCTTGTGTTTTACTATAAGCAGTTAATAGAAGCCATATAGCTCCTTCAATATTTTGCTGCTTTGAGATTTCGCCCACCAAATATCCAAGTTTATGACTCTTAAATTATGCCTTTCACAAAGTTCTAGGACAGGGACACAATTCAGCCAAGTTCTTTACCACTTTGTAAGAAGGATGGCCTTTCCGACAGTTTCCAATAATGTACTCTTCATTTCTAAGACCTCATCTCAATTGTCTTTACTGTCCATCTTTCTACCAGCACTCTGCTCATGTCCCCTTAGGGAATCACTAAGAGGACTGAGATATTCACTATAGCTCTTCTTTTCTTCTCAGCTCTTACCAGAATTGCCCTTAATGGTCCATTTATGACAATACAGGATTTTTCCAGTATTAACTTAAAAACTATTCCAGCCTCTATCCATCACCCAGTTCCAAAGCCACTTCCTCATTTTGAGGTATTTATTATATTAAACAGCAACATCCCACTTCTGGTACCAATTTATTTCTTAGTCCATTTTGTACTTCTATAACAGAATAACACAGACTGAGTAAATTATAAACAATAGAGAATTACTTTCTCACAGTTCTGGATGCTGGAAAGTTCAAGTTCAAGGCACCATCAGATTCAGTTGCCTGGCAAGAGCTTCATCTTCTAGAGGGGATAGAACACTGTGTTCCACATGGCAGAAGGCAGAAAGGCAAGCTACCCAAATGCTGCATGATGCCTCTTTCAGAAGTGCCCTAACCCCATTCAAAAACCGAGGAGCCCTCATGATCCAATCACCTCCCAAATACTCCACCTCTCAACACTGTCATTCTGACAACACCTAATTTTTGCAAAAGACCCACTGAAACCGCACTATTGTCCTTACTCTAGGAGAGGGGACTACCAACATACTTGTATGCAGCAGTGACTGAGTCCTTACAACAGTACCCAGAATAAATGCAATGAGCATTCTGTTTATTTTCTGTAACTCCTGAGCTCCCTTCTTTTTTGTGCAAAATAGCCTCATTGATGCCAATTCTAGGCCATGACAAATTATTTTATGGAGTTAATAGTTAAATTGTATAAAATGTATGGTTCTAAACTCTTTTATGAATAATCTGAAAGGTCAAATACTTCCTGGAGATATACTTGATAAATGAAGGAACAGAATCCTGAGGAAAATTATCTCATATACAGGATTTAGAAAACTCAGATGTTCTTAAAAATTACTCTTTCTCTCTCTTTGCTTGAGAAGATAATTACTACATCAAATTTTCCAGGGAAACAACTGATATAAATTCATTAGCTTAAGTCATTATAGAATAATCTTGCTAAACTTCATGTGATACTTGCATTTATACCACCGAAGAGTCAAACAATAAATTTTATCAGACTTAAAACAGAAAGGAACCTGGCTACATAAAATAGCTTCAGGTAGGCATTAAGGTTTCTCTTCACTGTGAAGCCTGAGAACTCTTAAAGCATTATTCGGTCCCAATCATTATTCAGTCCTTTCTTATAAGACTTAGAGTAATTGCGGTATGTCTCAAAGTTGTTGAATTTCTGCTGTGCAGAGACTTAAAAGCTGCCAGCACTGTTCTGGTAGAAGAATCAATAACAAATAAATAATATTAATAATAATGATAGAGTGAAATTGTGCTTATCAATACTCAAACTGAAAACCAGACACCCTCAAAAGAAACATCAAAAGGAGAGTTAACAGTCATGAAAATCCATTCCTGATGATAGGAGGAAAAACAGGGGCTAATGAGAAAAAATTATTTTTTATGAAATATTTTGTTTTTATTTTAAGGAGGGAAAGAAGGAAAACAGGGTAGAATCTTATCTTCTCCATATCTTGTAAACCACCATAATTTGTGGAAATGAAATGTGCACTTTCAGCGCATAACTAATATTTACCAATAATGAAACCTATTTCAGGCCTCATCTTTTGACAGAACAATCATAAACTGATAACATAGAGAAACATTTTGTAAAATGGGCTTATGTCTCCCTCTCCTTCTGTTCCCTCTCCTGTGCTCCATTAAGAATCTCATTACAGAAGCTTTTTAATTTGATCAGGTCCCATTTATTTATTTTTGTTGCTGCTGTGATTGCTTTTGGGGTCTTCTTCATAAATCCTTTGCCTAAGCTAATGTCTAGAAGAGTATTTCCAAAGTTTTCCTCTAGAATTCTAATAGTTTCACACCTAAGGTTCAAGTCTGTTACACAGCATGAGTTGATTTTTGTGAGAGGTGAAAGGTGTGGGTCCTGTTTCAGTCTTCTACATGTGGCTATCCAGTTTTCCCAGCACCATTTATTGAATACGGATTCTTTTCCCCAGCGTATATTTTTGTCTGGTTTGTCAAAGATTAGATGGCTATATGAGGATGGTTTTATATCT
>VBSM01003039.1:14792284-14840279 GCA_008086735.1 Cheirogaleus medius
GACTCCGTCCTCCCGTTCCCATCTTTGTTTGTCTCTTTATTTCTAATCCTCACCTCCAAACTCTAGGTGCCGCACGTCGCCGGCTGGCTCCGGCAAATAAATAAGAGAATCTTATTAAGTAAGCATCGTAATTATAATTTTAGAGTTGCATTGACTAAAATGTATATAAGTTAGTAATTTGTCCAAGAGTATATAACCAAAATTGTATCTCAGATATGTCTAATTTCCAAGATGATGTACGGTCTGAATCACTACACCATCCTATCTCATTTCTGAATGGTGAACTATATTCATCCATCTCTGAAACAGAGGAATTGTAGCATTCTAAAAATTGACAGTTTGGCAGAAATTCTAAGTTGGAACATCATAATTAGGGCTAAAGAAAAGAGAGCTACACAAAAAAGAGTTCGAGTTTATGGTCAGACAAGAACTTTATATTTTGTTTCTCTCCATCTGTGTGATCTTTGATAAGCAATAACTTCTCTAAGTCTTAAGTTCTTCAATTTCTATAAATAAAAAAATCAAACCTACTTTACATTTGTTTGAATAAATTCAAGGTAATATCTACAAAGTATGCATTTCATACAGTGCATTCAGTTGTTAAAATATAGTCTTGATTTCATTAAATACAAAATAAAATTTAGGTAAAAATTGGTGTCATTATTTATTATTATATTTGAAAAAATTTATAAAAGTATGTTTAAGGCATTCCATTTGATTGTTGATAATATATCCTATTCATTTTTGTGCCGCAACATCTAGCACAGTCACTGGAACATGTAGGGACTTGATAAAAGTTTGTTGAAAAAATATAAGAAGTTTGCTTGTACTAGTCAAGTTAGATGATGAGAAATGGCAAAACTAAAAGACAAAGTTTTTGTGAAGAGAAGTATAAGCCTTCCATGATCTAATCCAAATGCTCTATAGCCACAGATCATAGAGATGAAGCTCCAAATAAAGTGATGAGGAATATAAGAGTATATTAAGGGAAAGAGCTTTCATATTTCTCAAATCCAGGGACTATATGCTATTTTTCCCAGGTTCCCTAGAAAATGGACCCTGAGATGGGAAATCATCAATAATGCTAAATTAGTGAGGTATAATCCCAGTGAAATAGAAAGAAGGGAAAGAGACATAAACAGGCTATAATGGAAAGAGAATTATAAGATGGTGTGTTATTACATTAATTGCTTCTTCAAGTTGAGCCTTGAAGAAACTCAAGCAATTGCTTGGCTCTTCCACTTGCTCAGCTACCAGGATCTGTCAAGATGGGTATATAGTGAAACCATGCCTCGAAATAGGTCTTTACAGTGAGGAAAGAAAAGATTGTTTATTTTCCTGTTCTTTCTTATCTTGAATGCCATAAGTTTTTCCCATGAGTGAGTTATTCCTCTATGATTCTGAGATTTCATCAGCTGGCCCATTTGGCAGTAGACTGGAAGCCGAATCCCACTCCCTGCTACTTACCCTTTCACTGAGTCTGGGTGTGGCTAGAGCATTTAGGCCTGTCTCAGGTAGCAGAACCTCAGGGGTCTGCAAGGAGTTGGTAGGCGCCAGCAGTTGCCGGCGTGGAGCAGAGATGAGGATTATGAGGACAAGCAAAGCTGAAAGAAATGGAGGAGTTCGCTGAGAGGTGAACAATATATTTGCAGCCAAAGATTTCTGTCAGAGAAATGACAACTCCACATTCCAATACTTAAGAGCTAAGTTTCCTGAAATATATATATTTTAATAGAAAAACCATTTTAATAGAACTGGAGGGTGGACACCATATTTTCTCATCTTTCAATTTTCAACCTTCAGAAAGAAGAAAAAAAAAAAAAACGGCAGCAACGTGAATCTGAATCAGTGCGTGATCAGCATATTCAGATATTCCTTGACTTACAATGGGGTTATGTCCTGATAAACCTATTGTAAATTGAAAATATCTTAAGTCGAAAATGCATTACATTTACCTAAACTGTCGAACATTGTAGCTTAGCTTAACCTACCTTAAATGTGCTCAGAACTCTTACATTAGCAGACAATTGGGCAAAATCATCTAACACAGAAGCTATTTTATAATAAAGTGTTGAGTACCTTATGTAATTTATTGAATACTGTACTGAAATGTGGTTTCTACTGAATATGTATCATTTTTGTACCACCATAAAGTCAAAAAATTGTAAGTCAAACCATTTTAAGTTGGGGAATTATTTGGCATTTAATTTTAAATGAGCCAAATCATTTTATCTTAAAAAAAGAGTTATGATATTTATTCTTGGGAGAGGGTAAAATAGCCAGAAATATGTTACATTTTTTTCTTACAGAGGAGAATTATATATTCTCATCTGTATCAAGTGAGCTATGGGAAATAATTTACCATTTTTATGCCTTAATTGCCCAACTGATACAAAGAAGATATTGCTTGCTTCCAACTTACATTATATACATAACCTGGGGGGCTGTTCATAAAGTAAACCTAGGTCAAAATCACCTTTTTTATCATGTTTCTGAATCCCCACAGGCCCTAATTCTTTGAAATTGGCATCATAGATAAAATGCAGAGTTGACTCTTTTTCTTTTCCTGCATTAATCGTTCATAACTTGCACTCTGCATCTAGTGGGGAAAAAAGAAGGTTGGTTTTCTTCAGGTTTCTTTGCTTTTTTAGTTAAATTGAAAATGCAACGTGTCATATTATAAATAAACACAGATCAAAGCTCCATTGGACAATACCAAATGTAAAATCTTTTTTTTTTTTTCTTTTCAAGGTAAAGTAAATCAGAATCCTATTATATTGGGTTTTGTTTTCTCAAGATCTGTTTTCTAGGATCTCTGATTAAATGGGGAATTTGGGACTTCTCTGCTTTACTGATCATGCAACAGTGAATGAACTTTTGGTGGAAGTGAAGACAAAGGAGTTCCTATTTTCTTTCTAGTTTCCTTAGGTTATTGATTAGATTCTTCAATACACATTTTACTCTTTTACTAACAAACTTATTTAAGCCTGTGATTTAAAATATTATGATAATCAAGTATAATCATGTGCTAAAAAATTGTCAGGAATAAAGTATGTTTTATGTAAAGGTGCCATCAGAGAGATGTAATTCAAAGTAACAAGGAATTTGTCAAAAGTAACTTATACTCCTGAGTAACTTTAATAACTTAAAATGAATAGATACATTACTAGTAAAATATATTACTAGAAGTATTTTCAATATTTTATCTCCAGTCTCTCCATTATAGACTAAATAACTTTTATTGAATTCAATTTGAAATATATCTTTCTGACTCAGAAATGTCCAATCTTCCCACCTATATGTTTTATTAAATTTCAGATATTAGTAGTTTGTAGCAATATCATACCTGTCTGTATTAACGATGAGTTCTTTACTTCATACTGTTTTGGGTTCCTGCTTTTTCTACATTTCATAAATCTGATGTTATCCAAATGTGGTTTGCTTGTCTATCAACCTTATATATTTTTCTTTCAGCATTTCCAACATTATATTTGAGATGCAGTAATATATAATTTGGTAAAGTGATCCTAAAATATAAGGTAAAATTACCTTAATGTAATTATAAAAAATGAACACCTATCAAAGGTTTTACTCAACTCACTTATTAATCAGAATAAGATGTTAAACAAATTCAAAGAGCCTTTGAGCTCTCTTTGTTTCCTCTGAGAAATAAATTTTGTATAAGGGATAGTTTATGTTTACCATCATTAGGACTAAATGGCCGAAGTGCAAATTAACATGCATATAATCTCTACAAATTCACAAGTTAAGTACAAGAAATGTGGAGTGGAATGATTTTTTTTTTTTTGAGACAGAGTCTTGCTCTGTCACCCAAGCTTGAGTGCAGAGGCAAGAATATAGCTCCCGGCAGCCTCAAACTCTTGTGTTCAAGTGATCCTCCTGCTTCAGCAGTCTGTGGAGTTGCTGGGACTACAGGTATGTGCCACCATGCCTGGCTAATTTTTTAAAATTTTTTGTAGAGACAGTGTCTCACTGTGTTGCCTAGGCTGGTCTCAGACTCCTGGACTCAAATCTTCCCACCACAGCCTCCCAAAGTGCTAGGATTACAGGTGTCAAGAGTGAGCCACCACATCTGGCCAGAATGAATTTTAAAACTATTTTTTGTTTGTATGTGCCTTATTTATTTATTTTTTATTATTATTTCAAAATATTATGACAGTACAAATGTTTTTGGTTACATGGATCACTTTTGTTATGCTTGAGGCAGGGTTATAAGTGTGTCCATCACCCAGATAGTGTGCACTGTATCCATTAGGTAGGTTTTTGCCCATGCCCTCCTCAGCCCTCCCCACTGCTTAATTTCCGCTGAGTTTTACTTACCTCTGTGCACATGTGTGCTCATCGGTTAGCTCCAATTTAATAGCAAGTACATGTGATGTTTGTTTTTCCATTCTTTAAATACTTCACTTAGGATAATGGTCTCTAGTTCTATCCTGTGCCTTACTTATTTTTAGATCAGCTTCTCCTGACATATGTAATGGCTCTTTCTGAAGGGAGACAATAATCTAATTAAAAAATATTATTACACAATCCAACATATAATTATTGTCTATGATGTGTCAGGCACATTACCATGTAATCAAGATGGAGGAATAAGAGAGACTGAACAGTATTTCTAAGGAGCAGAATCTTAACTTTATGCTCTGATATCAAAGAAAATTGCATGTCATTAAATTAAAGATCTATTTTAATAGACTATCTATCTATCTTCTATCTACAAATGCAGAAAAATGAAGTCATATTTCAAGAACTCAGTATAATTTAAAATTAGATTCTAGTCTTTGTAACCAAACAAAGCAGGATCAAAATATCTCAACCACAGAAATATTTTGTTTTCATAGTGATAAAAATTTAAAAATGCCTTTGAGCATTTAGAGATCTTAACAAAGGTATGTTTATTTGGAATAGAAAAAAAAAGAAGTTTTGCCTTATAACATGGGTTACATAACCAAACCATGATTGAAAAGTAATACTGTCCTTAATAATTTATAATTTTATTAAGATCATGATTGAAAGGTAATATTGTCAGATCATAAACACTTGAAAGATACAGTATTTCATTAGCAAACACATTTTTCTTTATTTCTTGATTCAGGGGTAGGGAAATAGTTTTCTCATAATTTAAGAACCTTATTCTATCTTTTAAACTCGACAATTTTGTTCCTCCAGATATGGCATACTAATGCCAATGTTTCAAAATCCTAAGATGTTGGATTCTGTGCAATGTATGCTTAAAACCAATTCTACATACAGAACAAGTCAAATGTTAAGATCAAACTAAACCAATGTGAATATGCTGTTTAATTTGAGAGGATTTCCTCTCGAGGCAGAATTTATAGATTCTCTCCTTATATAGAAATCCATAAATAATCTTTAAACTTAGAGCTAATTTTCTGACATTCACACTAAAAATGTAACTAAAACATCCTATCTCTTGACTGACATCCAACTTATTCACTAAATCTAATTTAGAATATATGGATGAATTGGTCTTGATGATATAAAAGTTTCATCTTAAAATTTAGTGTCTGGTAAAAGAAACAGGATTACGCTCTATATAAAAAAACTTATTTAATGCCCACATGCTTCAAAACTATGAATAATATTTTTATCACAGTATTATTAAAACTAGGCAATCAATAGATGCTTAAACTAATTAATATATTTTTGGTGCTCACAGGTTACAATCACTTACTTCTTCTGGTGGGCAATATGATATAACTGGCCAGTAGTTGCAGTAGGCAATCATAAGAAAATGATACATATAGAAAGCTATGGGCAATCTTGTTTAACACTCCAAACAAAAATTATTCAGTTTTAGAAAATTAATTGCAAACTTTCAGACTTATATAGTAGCTGTTTTCCACCACAGTTTTATATAATTATAAATAATGCATCTATGAAAGTCTTATATTTTAATTAATATATTTATTTTTATTAGTATTCTGACTTATTAAAATGTTTGTAGACTCAATTCAATTCACGAATTTGAAAGTCTCCTATAGTTTCACTCTGTATACCTACATCTGAAAACTTAAATAATAAAAAAACCAGAATAGCATGCAAAATATTATTTTTCTGAGAAAATAACTTGACCAAAGTAACAATAGAGTTATATTTCTTAAGTAATACCAATTTATAATTTTTCAATGAGAGAAAATATATCATTTATTTAAAATTTAACAAATTTTTAACTGCAAATAAGCAAGGAAAGGTGCCTAAAATTCAGCCTTTACTTTTGAAACTTGTATTTTATGAAAAACATGTATGGTTACATTAATACACATTTTCTACTTTAAATTTGGTAGACATGGTTATCAGGGTAGTGCCAGCTGGTTAAGTACCATTAAGGAATTAGTAAAAAGGGTGAGTTATATTATTTAATCATGAATTTACAAAATAGTTAGCACAATCATAAAAAATTATCATAACTGTTTAAAGATATGATACATAAATTACCAAAAAAAAAGTGCCCCTAAATTTCAGTAGGTTTTGTGTTCAATTAATTACTAAAATCTACAATGAAATTGCTTTTGTGGAATTCTCTACAAATATGGGAAAATAAATTAAACCAGATTGTGCTTATTAGAGCAGTCATGTGGAAATAGAAGTGACCCCCAAAATTAACATACAAGTTTTAGACATACCCTAAATTACAAATTAGCAATATAAAATGAAAAACACATTTCATCATGGAGGCACATATCCTACGGCCAGACACAGGTCCCCAGTATCTCTTCCTAAGTATTTTCCATAAAATGTAATATGAAAAATGGAATGGAGATGAATTACTACCATTTGTTCACATCTTGGCTGAGAAACACTTTCAAATACTTGATCATTTTGAGGAACTGTGTGAGCTCTCTGTATATTCAAGCCAGCTCCCTTGGAAATCTCCCAACCTTCTTAATTATCTGGCCCAATTCATTAAAATAGCATGCTGTGGTAGTATCAAAGACATTGAAGACATTCAACTTTAGCAAGAATCTAGTGGGAATGATAGATAAATGAATAGGAGAGTCATGTGATTTTATTAAAATATATTTCTGTTTAAAGTATAAGTTGTATGAAAAAATCTATATGATATATGCATTTGATTACCTAAAAATCATTTCTCAATTTCATTTCTTTATGAATGACCATTATTGTTTATAAAATAAACATCTGAAACATTGATAGGAAGAATGAAGTTACCCTAACTGCCTAGTCAATATCCTTTTTCTTCACCTTTCTTAAATAGATTCAGTATATTTGCATTGGCTATGGGCCTAATCATTAGTAATTACTTCCTCAAATTCATTTACAGGTGGAGGAAATAATGGCATGAGATGCCGTTGTTCAAAGAATGTGAAAGTATATGTCTATGACATTTGTCTACCTTCTCATTCTGTCTGGCTTGCTGACACAATGCATTGAAGTAGAATTGTTACCCTGAGCACAAAAGGACAAAAGCCCAAGCCAATTTAAAAGAGCAGGAAGCTAAGAAAAGATTGTGGGATACTAATGAATTATGAGTCAGTCATTTGCAGTATAATAGAGGCCATGGTGCCACCCAGGTCCGCCCCACCCCAAGAAATCGAGGCACTCATTCTCCCAGCTGCTGAGAAATCTCAGCTAAGTCCCACTCCTGGACTTGCCCTCAGCTGAAGTGAAATATATTTTCCAAGGCCAACTTTCCAGTGCAGCTAAGATCCAATAACTGGTTGATGCAGAGATGATGTGGTATAAAACCCCATCCTCTCACTCCAGGTTGAAAGAATATTTGAGTTACATTCCAGCTACAGTGCTCCTATACAATGGGCTAGGACCTTGAATGCAACTTTGTCATCGTATAATTTTTCTTCTGCCCAAACCTCTTCCCTTTATATGAATACCACATCCAAGTGTTGATCATGACAGTATTATGAAGTAACCTTTCTGCATGCAAATCTCCCACAAGTCTCAATGTCTGCAACTACTTACGGTTTATTAATTCCTAAGTTGTAAAAGGGAAACATCTATTTAATAAGCATCTGCTATGTTTTCATCTTTACAGCTAAACAAAATAAGTGCTCACAGTGTATTTTTTCTAACCTATAACAAAGTAACTACTGTGCATAAATTATTTTATTATTTTAATGTTCTTAAAAGAATTATACTTAATTTTAATAATTCAGAGATCATAACTTATAGGATGTAGTATTACATTTTGAAAGTAAATTTCATAATGAATGCAAAATATTTTTGACAAATTTAATGTAAAATATTAAAAATAAAAAATAAGGATGGTATTAATATTACTACTATTTTATATCAGAAACACTTTAGTGTAATAAAGTAAAACTTGTTCAAGGTATTATATATTGTGGAAAAATTCTCAAGAATTCTCTCAACCCCTGAAAGCCATGTTTTGAGCATTCTGGGTTTTCTCTTGAATATAAAAAATTAAGCACTTTTAAAACTTCTTAAAATATATTTTACAAAGCAAACTACATATAAATAATGACATGTACAAAAGAGGTGGGGTGCTGGGGAAAAGGTAAATAAAAGTAGACATGAAAAATTACCTGAATATTGACATAAAAGGTGTATTTATTTAGCCAAAACTAAAGAGGGTAAATTAGATATAAAACATATAATGTAGATTAGAAAAATGTATAGACCTTCTAAACTTCCTTCCAATGTAAGCAAAATTCTCTTCTAATATAAATCATCCTATATTTTATAGACAAACCTCTATTCTAGGTAATGTTCTAAAGACTTGGTAAATTATTTATATTAACACTATTTAATTCCAAATTCAAATACATTTTTATTCCCTTGTTATTCACATAGAAAAAATTAATCCACAATGCTATACTTTTTCCATGAATGCCACCAGAATGAAAACATCACTTGGTATGTATTTCCTTAAAAAAAAAAAATACTTTGACAAACAGATTCTCTTCTCTCTCTGTCTCTCTCATTCTCTCTTTCTTGTTCTCTAATAAAAACACTAAATGTCTTGTAAATGATAACATGATTTCCCATTACAATACAAAGAAAAATTAAATGGAAATGAGTAGTTAGGAGAAACCATTTTTTTCTGTCATACTTCCATAGAAAAAATTAGCATTAGTGGTTTCTTTTGTTTATCCTTTCTCCTTAAAAAGATAACTGAGCATTTACTGACTGTGAAAATAAGTGGATGACAAAGCTGACAAACACAGTCTCTAAGAAGCTGATAAATAGGTAAGCAGATTGTTATGAGAAGAAAAATTACCTCTACTTTCTTATGAAAATATTATAAAGGATGACCTTGAAGTAAATGCAGTCTCTATTGCAATAAATAAGAAAAGCAATAATGGTCAAGTAAATATTAATATTTCTATTGTAGTTTTTTGTATCAATGGCTATTTATTAAATTATACCATAGGTTAATTTATCTCATAGTCAGTTTTAATTAAAACATCTGTTCACACTCCAAGGTAGGCTATGAATGATTAATTTGCTTGCCTGGCTTTCGTTTCTGTGTAGTTTCCAATCAAAGATATTCATTAGGTATAATGGCATCTTAATTTGTTCAAATTAATTAATACATATTATCAAATAATCAAAAAAAGAACTAAACATGAGCAATAATATGAAAAGAACAAATAAATGGAATCAAAGAAGACCTCCTCAGAGAAAATCAGTAGAGCTTGCTCATCACTCGAGCATCTCTCATGGCAGGGCAAGTGTACTATTTATCCTTGCTTATTTCTCAAAGGAGAGCCTGGTGGTTTTATTCCAACAGGAAATGAGTCAACACAAATAAGATTAAAACATTGGGATGCATAAATATGTGATTAAGTTCATGTATAAGGATTTATTTATTTCAACTACTCTTACTTAATTTTTATATCGTTAAATTAGCATTTTCTTTGAAAGAAGTCTGAAGATTCTTAACTTATTCTGAAAATAATGTGTTTTGACTTGTATTAACAGCAAATAACAAGAAGAAGAAGGAGGAGGGGGATAAGGAGGGAAGGAGGAAGGGGAGAAGGGGACGAAGAAAAAGAAAAAGATATAGACTCTTCAACTTAGGAAATAAACTGAAAATAACCAATTTGCTTGATCTATGATTTCAAATATAGCTACAGAAGTTATATTTGATATATTTTGTCATATATTGTAAATAAAATTACAACAAATTTAAAAAGCTAATTGGTTTTTATTAGCAATTCTAAAACTATGAAATAGAATGAGTGTTCCTCTGGATGCAGCAGAAGAGTTGGTTGTTGTAAATTGGGAACAAAGAAATAGAATAATAAAATATAATAGATTCATTAAGATCAGGTTACTTCAAGATACTTTCCCCCTGAAGGTTAAAGCAGATAGGACTTCCTTATTACAATGGTTCAGGTTGTCTGGGCCCTTTCCAATTAGTTGCTGTGATTCTCCTCTTTTCAGGAAAAATTGGTCTGTCTGGGGCTTTATCTGCTTGCTTAAAGTTTCAGTCTGATTACATGGATCTTAGCATGAATGACTCCATTTTGATTTTGTCTGTAAGAGACTAATGTAGGAGCTCAGAGCAAGACAATGACCTCTCATAAATTTTATTTAGCAGTATCAATAAGCCAGGATTATTGAAATAAATACATATTTTAGAATAATGCAAAGTAATACACATTTTGTAAATTAAAACATATTTGTGAATAAAATTATACAATAATTATATTTTTCTTTTAAAAAACAAAGGTTTATATGTGTATCATACTATATAATTTGAAATCTTTACCTATAATAAAGTTCAGTAATTTTTGAAGACCTTTCTACCTATTTTTTTATTTATCTAAGCTTCTTTTCTTACTTCTTTGAACATCCCTACTTAATATTTGTTCATTTGAATAAATATTATATTTAAAAATCATAGTGTAATCAGGTAAGTACAAAATAAAAATGCAATTACCAGATGTAATTATTTTACTTCTAAAATATCTGAACAACTAAAGTAATCCCTGGGAACTGACAAAGAAGGTTGCATCCTATCATTAAAATGTTAATGTAAATAAATTATTATATTATATTTGATGCGGTTGGCTCACAATTTCAGTTATAGATAATTTTAGCAATACACAGGATAATTTTAACACTTGTTTTGATTTAATGGCTTTTTCCCACAATTGCTTAATGTATGTGGTTTCAATTTTTTCATCTTGTAGGACTTTCCCTCACAATCATTTATAATCCAAGGTTGTCAGCAGCAATTTGAAAAAAAAATGCAATTATCCTCAATAACTGCACAGCTGAATTTATGAACTTGACTTACATAAATTCCTCCAAAATTACAATAATTACCTTAAGCTTTTTAAAATTTAAATTATCATTAATATACATACAATAATTGGTATACATTTCTTATTTTCTATTCAAAGTTTTCCAGTGGAGGCCAGGTAAAAGAGCGTCCTCATTTGCACACTAGAAAGAGAACTTTGCCATCAGTTTATGATCTAATTAGTCCATCTACATATTTATTACACAGGAGACAGTATGCCTGACAGGAGAGAAGCCATAAGGTAAAAAACAGTTTGCAGCCTGTCTTCTATGCCACAGTAACTATCACCTCCTGTTCCTTCTGTGCTCCAGGCAACATGAAAGTGGAGTGAGACGAAAAGTTGCAAACTTTGGCCCCTCAAGAGAAAAGAAAACCATCTTAGACATTCAAAGAAATCCAATGTTTATCTGTAATGAATTTTCATTTTTATTTTTATTCTATAATATTTCAACAGAATCTGACTTTCTTTTTCTATGTATTGTCTATAATTCTGAGAGATTTTACTGTTATTATATTCTTTAAGTTTACAGGTGATATTCTAAATTAAAAGTTCTTATGGATGGAATAACTTTTATAAGAATAGGGAGATTTCAATGGAAACAACATATAATTTAAATATCAATCTATGATGGTGATAAGGGGGATGTTGCCAGGTTGGGGACCTATCTAAGGAAGACTTTAAGTATGTGTTAATGAGCTGGATTGTCATTGCTTCACTCAAGCAACTTTTACAGGCTGGAACAGATGGAAATGTTATTTAAGTATATGGCTGTAGCCCAGATATAAAATTAGTTATTGGACTCAGCTTTGTTTTTATTGTGTGATTTTTAAGTTATGTGAGCACAACTTTACTGCAGTAAGTTTTAATTTATTACAAGTGGAATTCCACTACATTGTACTTTTTTAAAAATGAGATATTTCATTTCAATTTAAATGAATGTGTTAAATGAAAAAACTTAACAACAGTAGAAAAACTCTAAGTTACATGGCTAGGTGGGAGAAAAACAGGGATATGCAACTGTCTTACTGTAGTGTTATTCCTTTTTTTCCACCTTTTTTGATACCTTGTAGTTATATATTCTGATGATTTAGATCAGCATAGGAGAGTTTTTCCCCCGCCAAAGCCCTATTCCTCCTGTCTAATCTAGTGGATCCTCTGCTGTGAATTCAGCCATTACTATTGAACACATTTTGTTTTTTAACCACTTCGTTACCAGCGTCGACTATAGTTGACAGCCACGGCTGAACGCGCACAGCAACTTTAGCCAACAGCTGTGATATGAAGGCGCACAGCCGAGCGTCAACTTTAGTCGATAGCCGTGATATGACTTTTCTAATTTTTCATTTATCAAAATAAAATTGTGAACATTTAAAAATAACATAATGAAAACATATATGTATATGTTACCTATTCTGATTTACATTATAAGTAAAGCTGCCTGTAAAGTAAAACAAGCTTTCAGTGCTTTAAAGCTTTCCTCATCACACAAGAGCAAAACGGATTCGTCGTCAATGCATGGCACTAAGTATCCTGCGGACTATGAGTGGCGGCTGTGGGCAAGGTTTCAGGGCCGGTGAGCGCGGTACCGAAGTTAAACTAAGCAATTAAATGGAGTAAGAAGAGTTAGATAATAGCTACTTGATTGTTAAGATCCGTATGGTAACCCTATATTAACAAACAACAATAAAAAAAAGAACATTAAAGATGTAAAGAAAAGTATGAAGTTTATGACAGTCTGTGGCAGCTTGAAGCAGTTAAAAGTCTCTTTTTGAACTTCCTTTACCTCGGAAAAAGAGTGAGAGGGCATTTAAGGTAGATATTTCAACATGGGGCATTGCTCAGAGATTTAAATTTTCCGCTTACATTTCAGAAGCATAATTAACATGTCAACATTAACATTTTAGGTATTCCTTCTTGGGTCACATATTGTACAGTTACCAATTTGGGGGCATTTAATAAATGCCTCTCCACAGTATCTCTTAAATAAAACACTGGCTCTGGCAAAATTTCCAACAATTGCACATGCTGTATAATTTATTTTTTTGATTAATATAGGCATAATTTTGTATTCTGATGAGATAATCTACTTACCACTTAGGCATGTAGTTAAACCATTCTCAAATATTGCACTTATTCTGGCTAAAATTAATGTCAGTTTTTGGTAGTGAAGTAAGAATAGAATTGTAATTCTTAGCATGCTATTACACACACGTATATATGTATGTGTGTATGAATGTGTGTGTGTGTTCTTTTCATTTTGTTTCTGTAAAGGATCTTGATATCCAGATAGTATACATATTATGGTTTAGAGAGAAAGTGAAGTAAATACTGCAGAAATTCCTATAAACCTAATGTGTCAAATAAAAATTTATAACAAAATCTAGTATCATGCTCTATGGTACCCATTAAAATAAATAATTTCAACCCACAAATTGCTTCCATACATGCCTTTGGTAAATAATTGATAGCTGTGTCTAGAATATTTAGGCTTTCATATACCAAATATTTTGGAGAAAATGTTATTTTTCATTTTTAAGACATTGTCTCTAACACTTCAAAGTGATAACCTCAAGTTTTGGCTCAATAAGTGAATCTAACATACAGAGTTTCTGTAAGTGAGTTTGTTCATCTCAGCAAAATTTATATAGGGCAATAATGAACATCTGAGAAAGTGCAGCACATCATTTAACACAATTCAATCTTTTGGACTAGCTTGAAATGGAAGATGAATTACCTTTTATTTCTAGAGCAGAATCCCATTTAGGGTTTAAGGTCAATAAAACACACATCATGATTTATGTATCTTTACTGTTAAATTTTTACCCAAAACATTTCAAATAAATAAATTTTAAAAATCAAATAATCATTCAAGCATATGTTATGCTATATATATATATATATATCTTTAGATTGAGTGAGGACTGTTTGAAATAATGAATATTGGAATTTAAGATATTGGTTTAAAACATGATATTTCAAGAGTAGTTAAGCCAGTAGTGATGGAATCTGCATTAAATATTTCTCTTCCTGATCTTTGGTCTTTACTCTAAAATATATATGGCTAAGATGAATCCAATACATCTATCTGTTTTCCACTTCTATCTCCTGAAAATCATCATCGAGATTTTACTCATAATATGTTGTCTGCAACTACAAAATCTGTGAGCACTAGCTATAGATCCATAAAGAAAAAGCATATATAATTGTGAGCATTTGAAATCAACTGGAAATTCTACATATTTTCATTATCATTTCTTCAGTTTTCCCCCATTTTTATGACCTTAACTTCAAGAAAATTTAATTAAACTTCTTTTATATGTTTAGGTTTAAGTTCTGTGCTTTAATTTTCTAAGAGAAATCAAATATTATCAGGGGTTTACTAACCTGTATTAATCCAATAATCTCAAGTACTCTCTAGATTATGAATAGTAAACTTAATGACGCATTCAAATATCACTTACAAATTTGGTAACATTTCCTACAAATTAAAATCTCAAGTCAAAATCTATAAAATATTCTATATTGGAAGCACATAAATCCATTAGATTTGCACCTAATATGACAAATTATCCCAAATATTGCAAATGTTAAATAACATGCACACACACACACACACATACAAACATATAGTCTTAGTCTTTTAGTGTTGCTATAACAGAATATCATAGACTTGAGTAGTTTATAATAAACAGAATTTTATTGGACCACAGTTCTGGAGGTTGGAAAGGCCAATATCAAGGTCTCAGCAAGATTGAAGTCTGTTGAGGGCCCATCCATCCCTCCCTAGATGACACCTTGAATACTGCATCCTCCAGATTGGAAGAACACTGTTCTTTACATTAGAGAATATCAGAAGACTGAGAGAGAACTCAGTCCCTAAAGACCTTGTTCAAGGCATTAAAACCACCTATGAAGGCAGAGCCCTCATATTCTATTCATCTCAAAGGTCCCACCTCTTAATAGTGTTACAAAGGCAACTAAATTTCAACATGAGTTTTGGAGGGGCCAAACATTCCAACTATAACATTTAGAAAACAAATCATACTAATGTGTATTCAATACATGTTAACTTTATAGGTGCTAAGGACACCTATCAAATAAGGGAGAAAATTATGAAATGTGTTCTAAGCAATTTGAAGTTCTTTGTAAAATGGTTTAATTTAGCTTTTTCAAGGAATTTGAGACAACCTTTTCAGATCACTAATTTTCCATAGTAAACAGTAAATTTGGTTGAGATGAAAATATAGAATAATAGATATTCTAGAGTAATTTTCTACTGATGTAGAGCACCATACTGGTCTACACTTATAGGTTTGTATAAAAAATAAAATAAAAACATAAAACCTTGAGACTTCCAATTCTGATAATAAGGCAATGCACATATCCTGAAAAACTTCCTTTTATGGAAATGTATGAATATGCTTACTAAAATATACAAAACAAATTTAAAGGCATTTTTCAGCCTATAAGAAATGAAGGCTAATTATTCCCACATACCAAAATGAAGTACATCTCCAGAGATAAAAGCTATTATTTAAGCCAGAAATTGCCCCAGGAAATTGGAATATTTCTGCTAATTTAGAGAATCCTTTTGAATAACTTTATGGGGTCAGCAGGAAGGTTCTAGTGCCTACAGAAGAGGAGAAAACAAACTGGAAGCCCATAGTAGTCTAAATCACCCTTACGGCTATGAAAGTATGAACCAGGGAAAAGGGATAAAATAACTCTCAGGAAATAGAGAGACAAAGAATATAACTTGCTTCAACCACAATCTGGATAGAATGGGGAAAATGATTCAAGTATTTATACTAAAAGTTTGGATTTCATGCAGATTTGAGGATTGAATTCATCCCACATATGTAGCATCGTTGAGAGAGAGAGCACGCACGGACATCAAGGGCAACAGCAACAAAAAGCATCAGGCTTATTATTTACATTAAAGTGATTCACAATTAAAATATTCCCTAGATCCTGACAAAAGCAATATGCCTAGCTTTGTTGAAGAAGAAAATATGCTACCAGGAATGTTAAGGATTCTGACAAATAGAATTTATACAACAATTATCATGAAGTTCTCTCAATGCTTGACTTATGTATTTTGAATCAATAATATCATTTAAATATAAGTTTTACATTCTATATATTTTGCATGTTATTACAGAAAGAATATTTCTTGGGTGGAAATATTCAACTCGGGTAGGAGATAGTATACAGGATTTGTAAGAACATAAGGGTGCTTTTGAAAAAGACCAAGCTTACTGATGCCCTATCTTCCTAGTGCAACTTACAAAACAAAATATGGACTTTGTTAAAAATAGAAAAGCCTAGGCCAGACAACAAAGAAAAATTAAAAGAAACATTTAACTCTGACTTCTCACCTTAAAAGGTTTTTTTTAAGTTATTATATTAATTTTAAGCTAAACTGGCAGAAATAAAAAGCTGACTCTTCCTGAAAATAACAGAACAGGAGAAGAAATGGCAAAACAAAGATGAAGAGGTTGTGGATGTTACTCAGGCCAAGCACTTTCACAAGCAGGGCAGAGATAAGGTTTGTAGGAGCAAATAGCGGAATTATTGATTATCAGTAGGTTCCTAGTGTCTGCAGCTTCAGAATATCCATAGCACCATCAAAACCTGAAATGTATTGCCTTGCCTGAGGTCTGAAGTCTTTTAAATACTATTTGGTACCCACATTTGACTCATTTTCTAAATCTTAATCACCCCAGGTCATGCCCTGAGGTGTTGGAATTTTAAGGGAACAACATGAGTCTTCCGTTCATCACTTAAATTCAAAAATATTCCTCATGGTTTGAAAAGTCAAGACAAAATTGTCATTTTTATTATAATAAAAATTCACTGATGAATGTACTTTATATCTGAGGGTTTAGTCATTCTTCACTAGACACTTAGACAGATTCTTCCATTCAGTCATGGAGATAGTTGGAAAACCATAAGCTTTACATGAGAAAAGGAAGGTCAATTTTACTGCTAAAGAGCAAACCCCAAAAGGTGGCCTTTGTAGAAGAGGATATTATGATAATTTTGATATAAATTAAAATAGTGAATATGAATTAAATCATATCTATAAAGTTGTTGACACTTTTCATTGGCATTTTATAAGATTTAATAAACATTAGCTAAAATTTTGTGATTGTGTCAATTTAATGGAACTGTATAGGAGAGGATACTCATGTTGTATTTGAATATTTTATTCTTTCTATGTTCAATAGAGAATTTAAAAATTTGGTATTAAGAGGGAAAGCAACAAATAAATTTACTAATAGGTCCGGAGCTGAAAGGGAGACACCAAAGCCTCATGTGTAGCAAAATGCTGTTTATTTGGAACATCTGGGTGAAGATAGGTGGAGGCTGCAAAAGGCATCCAGGAGAGAAAAGGGAAGAACCTTGGGTTTTATAGAGGGTTTTTCTAGGAGAAATAAATAAATTATTTTCAACAACCAGGAGGGACAAGGAAAGTAAATTCCCCTCTTGCATTCCATTCCTTTATCTCCCTGGGGAGCAACCAGGGGGGATAAGCTTAGTCATTATCAGGAAGGATAAAGTTCCCCTTTTGCATTTCATTCCCTTATCTCCCTCTATGTGACTATAATTGGAGATAGGGTCCCTAGGGAGGCGATTAAGGCTCCTTGAGGTCATAAGGGTGGGGCCCTAATTCAGAAAAAAACTTGACTCTTTAAAAGAAGAGACACTAGATATCTTACTCTCTCTTTCTCTATTGCTCTCTGCAGGCTCACAGAGGAAAGAGTATGAAATCATGTGAGGAGAGAGAAATCAACTGCCTACAAGCCAGGAAGACAGGCCTTACCAGAAGCCACCCCCGAGGGCACCTTGATCTTGAACTTTTACCTGCTAAAACTGTAAGTATAAATTTCCATTCTTTCAGCCGCCCAAACTGTGGTATTTTGTTATGGCAGACAGAGCACACTAATACAATGTCTCTGTGCTTTCCTGCTTTCCCGCTTTCCCATAGCACGGAGGTGGAAGTGCAAGTTCTCAATGTCAGAGAATTTCTATGGACTCAGGTTTAAGGAATGATTTCTGAGAGACATACACAGTAAAAAACAAAACAAAACAAAAATACAATTCATATGAGGCACTGAATTAAGCAGGAAAAGCAATTGACTTCCAAACTATTATCAAAAATGAAACTCATTCTACTTCCAGTCGTAGTAAAAAATCTGCTGATAAATTCCCCTTTTTTAAATAACATACATTCTTCCCTGTGTGATGACTCAACTGAATATGTCCACATGTTTTTGATGCTGTCCTGAGACAGGAGAAGTGATGAGCAAAGAAAGAGCAGTGTGTTCTGGTAATAGAGAAAGATCTACTGACTGAACTTAAATTGTTTTATTTGACTGTCAGAATCAAAATATGAAGAATTTTCTGACAGTGGGTTTTTAAAATAAAGGTATTGAAAATTGAAAGGATGAGAAATGTAAATAGCATTTACTTAATGCTTACTCTAGTTCTATCTGACTTAAGTGTAGTATCCCAACCTTCACAGCAACTCTGGGATCAGGTCGCTGATATTAAAGATGAGAAAATGAGCCCCAGAAAACTTGAGGAGCTTTCTAGGTGACACAAGTGGTAAAATATACAGAATTTTTCTAGCACAAAAAACTGTACCTCACCTCTGTGTTTTTAATTACCATCGTATACTATGTATCTTTTATTTTTCATTGGAATTTCTTTCCTTTTAACATTTTTAAAGACTAATTACTTATGCTTATGCAATATTGTATTAATAGTGACAACCCAAAATAAGTGACTGAGGGAAAGAGCTCAATCATTTCATTCAAAGGAAGTTTATTAAGCCAAAATTTGAGGATGTACCAAGGAAAAACACAAGCCACAGAAGCATCTGTTTTTTCCAAGGCAGGATTTTGGAAGTCAGTATTTATAGGGGGAAAGGAATTCAGAAAGGAAAAGGAAGAGGGAGTGGAGTAGGCAAATGATTACACTGTTGTGAGGCCCAGGAAATCTATATTTTACGTAAAATAAGGTAAATGAAGAGAAAAATGGAGTGAAGAAGAATCAATTATGTCGATGTCCTTGGGTAGGTAGAAACTGATTGATCTTGTCTGTCACTGTTCCACACGGGGCGGGGTGGGGGGGGATCAACTTGGAATCAACATTATTAGTGTGGAATTGAGCAGACTTTAGTTTTAGGGGCTAAACTTAAAGCCTGTAGACATAAAGTTACAATTTGCAATGTGCTTGTTTACAGGGGCTAGCAAGGAATTTCCTTATGAAAGATCTGTGGGGGCAGTCCTTGCAGATGCCTGAGACCTTTCAACTTTTTCTGGGGATCTAGCTAATGCATAATGTTAATAACAGCTATTCATTTGGAAGGCATATTCCATTATTCAGCCTCCAGGCTTAGCCTTCCCTTTTGCATAAGGAATTAGGAGGCGGTCCTGACATTTTCATTTTCCTTTACATAGGTAAACATGTTTAGTAAAAAGCACACTTTTTATTATAATCATGTAGAGAATTAATATCTCATAATTCTTTAAAATACCTAAATATGAGTAAAAAAAATCTAATTTATTAAGAAGGTTCTCAAGACCAAGGTACAAAGTGCAAGACCAAAATGGCCTTAACTTCTTAACTTCTGCTCAGCCTTACCACATTTTAGACAGATTTCTTCCTGACTATAGTCTCCTAACCTCTCTTTTCTTAGAGCATTTACTTTAGAAAACTTCTAAATGTAAATTTTCTCTGTCCCTTAGGCATGCAAATATTCTCCAAGCCTCTTGCCAGATTTATAACTCAGGAATGTCTTTCTCAAGGACTTGGGAGCCATGCCTTTAAAATAAAAAAATAATAAAAAAAAGACTTATGCACAAAAAGAAAGATGGAGGGTAGGGCCCTAACTTGCCTAAGTGCCAATCAGCAAACACAGGCAGTCTAATCACATTGACCAACCCCCCAACATCATTCACTACAGCTTGCTCAGCACTTAAAAAAGTCTCCCACCTTTTATTTCAAGTGGAATTGAGTTCAATTTCTCTCTAATATTGCAATAGTCTTTAATAAAATTTTCTCTGATTCTGTTAAAGAAAAATACAGAGTCAGACAGTAGTTAATATGATAAAAAAATAGATTTTACTTCATAGTTATAAACGTGGGGAGGGGAGAAAGACCTTAGAATAGAACTGGCCTCATTTCTAAATACAGCAAGGAGGATTGGGGATTTATAGCCAACAAGCAGGTTTGGGGAGGTGGAGGAGGAAAGATTTGTCAACTGATGGAATACAGTAGCCCCCCTCCCTTATCCTCCATTTTACTTTCTACAGTTTTAGTTACCTGTAGTCAACTGTGATCTGAAACTATTCAATGGAAAATTCCAGAAATAAACAATTTATAAATTTTAAGTACAACATAAAAACACTATTCTGAGTAGTGTGATGCGATCTCATGCCATCTGATCTGGGGTGTGAATTATCTGTCCAGCATATCCATGCAGCCTATGCTCCCCACCTGTTAGTCACTTAGTAGCCTTCTCCATTATCAGATCAACTGTCCCAATATCACAGTGCTTGTTTTCAAGTTATCCTTATTTTACTCAATAATGGCCCCAAAGTGCAAGAGTGCTGATGCTGACAATTAGATATGCCAAAGTGATGATATAAAGTGTTTGCTTTAAGTGTAAAGGTGAAAGTTTTCAACTTAATAAGGAAGAGGAAAAAAGTATATGCTGAGGTTGCTAAGATCTACAGTAAAAAACCTTCTCTCAGTGAAATTGTGAAAAAGGAAACAGAAATCAAAAGCTTTCTGCACAGCAAAGGAAATAATCAACAGAGTGAGTAGAAAACCTGTAGAATGAGATAAAATATTTGCAAACTATACATCAATAAAAGGCTAATATCTAGAATCTACAAAGAACTCAAATCGGCAAGAAAAAAACATCAACCCCATTAAAAAGTGGGCATAAAACATGAATAGCAATTTTTCAAAAGAAGTGAGACAAGTGGCCAACCAATATATGAAAAAAATGCTCAACATCACTAATCATCAGGGAAATGAAAATTATTAATACAACCACAATGAGTTACCACCTTACCCCTGACAGAATGGTCATTTTTCAAAAGTGAGAAAAACAACAGATGTTGGCATGGGTGCAGAGAGGAAGGAATGCTTATTATACACTGTTGGTGAGACTGAAAATTAGTACAATTTCTATGGAAAACAACTTCTATGGAGATTCCTCAAAGAAATAAATGTAGACATCCCATTAGATCTAGCAATCCCACTGCTGGGTACCTACCCAAAAGAAAGAAGTCATTTTATCAAAAAGACATCTGCACTCAAATGTTATTGCAACACAATTCAAAATTGCAAAGATGTGGAATCAATTTAAGTGCCCATTAATTTATGATTGGCCTAAGAAAATGTGGTGTGTGTATATACACACACACACACGCACGAACGCACATACACACCATGGAATATTACTCACCCATAAAAAGGAATGAAATAATGACTGTTGCATTAACTGGGATGGAACTAGACACCATTATTTTAGGAATGGAAAAACAAATGCCATATATATTCTCTATATTGGGAGCTAAAGATGGGCACACATGGCCACAAAGAGATGTAAAGGACATCAAAATCAAAAACCAAGAAGAGGGCAAGGTGAGAGGGGATGAGGAGTGAAAACTTATCTATTGGGTAAAATGAACAGTATTCTAACGATAGGGACACTAAAAGCCCCAACTTTAGCCTTATACCTTACATAGTATCCATGTAAGAAAAACATTTGTATCCTCTTAACATTTTGAAATAATATATATATATATATATATATATGTTTCCTTTATTGTTGCACTCAAACTACAAAAGATATGGCCACAGCATAAGTGCTTAAACTTCATCATAGGTATTTATATATGCATAGTACATCTAGGGTTTATTGCTATCTGCAGTTTCAGGCATCTACTGGGGATCTTTGAAATATTCCCTGCTGATAAGGCAGAGCTACCGTATTATTAAGAGATGTCAAGGGTAGGAAGAATCCTTGCTAAACTGACTTAGCAGGATGCTTGTTGAAGACAGGCCAGTGTGATTAGGTATGTCCCAGGGGATGGTGAAGGATGAGGAAACTGTTCAGATATCGAGGGTGATTAGACATTGAGGGTGGCAGATTTTCATGAAATCGACTTAGCAGAATTCTGCTAAAACTGAACTCTGCAGGCCTGAGTACAAGGACAAGGCCTAGTCAAATAAAAGGCTTTGAGGAGCCTCACTGAAATTTGGTCAGAGAGTCTTTGTCACCTGTTTAACTAATCTGGAGCAATCTTTCATTGGCGCCATATATTCCAGAAATATTCCAAAAGGTTCCAGTTTTGTGGTCCTTTGAGAATGCTTGTTCAGCTTCACAAAGAGTAGCTCAAAATATTCTGTCATGATCGATTATCCACACAATATCGTGAAAGACATCCAATTCACTGATAACACAAGTATATTGAATTTCTACTTCCTACAAGTTAATTGTTGCATTGATTTTCTCATTTTTAAATCCTGACACTAGTGTCATAGAGACATGCCTGTTTAACTCATACAGGGTAGCATACATACAAATTAATCCTTGAGTAATAGTCATAGTTTTGCATGTGCACCAAGAATGGTGGTGTTGTGATATCACCGTCACTCTTTCTCAGGGTGTGCCTAAGATTTTTGCTACACAGGTACTAGTGTTTATGATGTATGTATAATGGTAGAGATGTGATCTTCTTTCCATTTTGAGATTAGATTATGTGTTTCATATTAGTTCATGATGGGTAAAAAGTGATGGGCATATTTCATCTTGGTTTGTCTGAACATCTCTGAATTTTAGAGATTTGAAATTAAGTGTCAACACCTGCCATTAATGGGGTCAGGGAAATAGATCACAGTAAATGACATAAAACAAAAATATTCTTCCTGTTTAATTATATCAGTTATGCTTAGCTGTAAGTATAAAGTACCAGATTACTGCAAACACAAGACTAAGAATGACAGATGACATTAAGCTTGCTATTTTATATATACCATGCACTAGTCTAGAGATCTAATGATCTACAACATGATGGCTATAGCTAATAAAATTGTATTGCATTAGAGATTTTTGTTAAATGAGTGAATTTTAGCTGATCTGAAGATAAAAACTATAACTATGTGAGATGATGGGTATATTAATTTGCTTCACTATAGTAACTATTTTAAACCATTTTACTATCTATATGCATCCCATAACACGATGTTGTAAACCTCAGATATACACAATAACATGTGTTTTTAAAAAAGTAAAAGTGGCTTCCAGTATCATTAGAGCCTCCCATATTTTTCTTCCTACTTAGTTAAGATCAAAGAAAATCATTAAATTTAAATTTTAATTAGGTTAAAAAAGTTTTTTCAAATATTAATGATGTTCCTTTGATAATATATTTAGAAATATTTATTATATTATTTTTCAATAGACATTCCACTCAAGGTAATGTAGTGGATTTAAAGACAAATTTAGAAGCTCCTGCCATCAGGAATTCTGACATGAGGCAGAAACTACATATTCAAAAAAACAACATAGCATGTGATTACTCTATAAAGGTGAACAGATAAAACTATTTAAATTTAGAATTCTAATCAGCTTCAAGCTATAACCAGCCATACAAAAGTCAAATAAAATTTATGTTTTTATGAAAAGGAAATAACATCTTTACATGCATCAAAGTCTAAAGTATTAATATTAATATATTGTTTTTTACAATTTGCTTCATTGAATTTAAAAAGCAGAAACTATTTTAATGAACACAGATGTACAGGTTAGTTTGTTCATGTTTTCTAAGGATTTGAGCTGGATAAGGTCATTAGAAAGAGGAAATAATATATTGCATATTTTAAAAAATGCATTGTTATTTCAAATGTTCATGTATTTTTTGAATAATGGTGTGTTCTCTTGCATTTGAAATATGCAACTTGACAAATTACTGAAATTTGCATATGAAGCACATTGATTTAACTTTCTGGAAATAGCCTTAATATTTACTGACTCATTGCTACTTTTCTTACCTTATTTTTCATCCTAACCAACCAAAGATTTCTTAAATCGTTCAAATTGGAGTTCAAAAATAACACTATCAGAATTCCTTTGGATGTATATTAAAACAAGTTCTACTTTTTGGCCTCTGTCCCTTCTCAGACCTATTGAGTCAAATTTTTTGGAGTGATGGTAGGATTACTGTATTTTAAATAAGTATGGACAATAATTCTTTTGTTCAATGAAAATTGAGAACCACTAATGTGTATGTTGTCCTGGAGTGACAGAAAAAAATTGTTTACTAGGATAAAAGTAACCTTTTAAATATAATATTCAACTCATAATTCTTTGTTCTTCTTACTGCTTCTTTATAATTATTAAAAGTGCCTAATTATTAGCATTGTTTGTAATTGATGTTATATTTTTAGATTTTTCTTAATTTGGAAGGTTTTAAATTCAATTATGGTTTAGGAAAAAAGTACGAATAAACTAAGCTTCATTTTAAATGTATTATTCATAAAAATGAGCTCATTGACATTTTTGCCAAATTCCACTGGGCATCAACTTTCCTAGCACTGTTAATCAAGGTTCAAGTTGTGCTTTGGTAATGGATATTGCTGAGATACCTTTGCTTTACCTCAAACAAAAAATACTATTTAAAACAAAAGGATATTATGAGAGTTAAGAAAATACTATATCAATTTAATATACATAATGATTAAAGAGTAATTATTGAATGTCTTAGGAAAATAACAAAATGCTATGTTATCCTGGGCTTATCAGGAAGATATAGAGTGAAGTATCTACCCATATGGCAGCTTTGTGCCAAGAACCCAAATAGTGAACTGGTTTCTACTGGAGCATTTGTAGTCAAGAGCAATTCAAGAAGGCTCTTACAGTTTCCTAGTAGTGTACATACATGTATAAATTTAGTGTAGTCTAAGTGCACAACATTTATAAAGTCTACGGCAGTGTACAGTTGTGCCCTAGGCCTTTACATTCACATACCACTCTGTCACTGACTCAGCCAGAGCAACTTCCAGTTCTACGAGCTCCATTCATGGTAAGTGCCCTGTATAGTATATCCTTTTTTATCTTTTGTACCATATTTTTTTACTGTACCAGTTCTATGTTTAGATACACAAATACTAGAATGTTACAATTGCCTACAGTATTCAGTACAGTAACATGCTGTACAGGTATGTAGTCTAGGAGCAAGAGGTTAAACCATATAACCTCTTGGTTAAACATATATACATGTGTAGTACACTATATCATTTGGGTTATGTAAATATACTGTATAATGTTCACACATCAAAGAAATTGCTCAGTGATGCATTACTCAGAATATATGTTTGTTGGTAAGCACTGCATGACTGTACATGATTTTTATTACAGTGGGTGACGCCTATGCTAAGTATTTCTTCTCTTTTCAACTTCTGTATGTGTCAATGAATGAAGAAAAAAAAACTCAAGAGGTCTTTCTTGATCTTTTTCTTTTCCCCATAACTTTATTCACATTGCCTAAAAGGTAGAAAGAGTAAGTTACAGGATACTAAAGATTCCTATTAAATTGTTTGCAACTCAGTAGTAAAAAAATTACCAAAATGCTTTATTTAGCTTGGTGGATCAAAAAAATTTCTTTGAATATTTCAGTTTATGGTGGATTATAGTATATTGGCATCTCAGATTATAGATACGCTTGGAATTCACTATACAGTTAAAGAGGAATTCCATTAAACTATTTGTGGAAAATATGACTGATGTAAACTTAATACTAAAATATTTTAAATACAGAAAACCATTGCTATAAGTGTGAAAATATGCACATATATTGTGTTAAGTTTCTCCAGAGAAATATAACCAATAAGATAGATATAGATATAGATATATAAATATATAAGTGAGGATTTGTTATGAGAATTGGCTTGCGTAATTACACAGGCTGAGAAGTTCCAAGATAGGCTGTCTGCAAGTTGTAGAAGGAGAGAAGATGATTACGTGGTTCAGTCCAAGTCAGAGAACCAGAGGAGCCCATAGTGTAACTCAATCTGAGGCCGAAGGCCTGAAAACCTAGGAAGCCAATGGTGAAATTTTCAAAGTACAAAGGCCAGAGTACCTGGATTTTCAATATCCTAAGGCAGAAGAAAGAGTGTCTCATCTCCAGAGGAGAAAGTCAATTGACCTTTTATTCTGCATTTTTGTTCTATCTTAGCCCTCAACCAATTAGATGGTACCTTACTCATTAGATATGAATTTGATTACATTTGGAATGTATATTTCTCCACTTTAACATAAATTATAGAAATATTTTAGGGATTCGGAATTAAAAAAAGATAATTTAAAGTTTCATCACAAGTTAAAAGATATAATCACAATACTAATCACCTATATTTTCCCCATTTTTTACTTTAAATATTTAATCAAATATTTATGTCATGAAGTACAATAAATTAATATCATGCTTATTCAGATTTTAGGATCAAATAAACATATCTAAACAAAAATGCTAAAAAAAGTTATATCCTATTGGCTAAACAAAGTATAAAGAAAGTATTATCAAAATACAATTGAATGTTAACTCCAAAGGGACAGGAATTAATATATTATTCATTGCTATGTACTGGCACTTAGAATACTGCCTGTTTCATAGTAGATAATCAGTACTAGTCATTGTATGAATAAGTAAGCTAATACACCTGTTAGAGTGGTTATCATCCAAAAAATAAATAAAGGCAAATGTTGGTTAGTATGTGGAGAATTTAGAACCTACATATACTGTTGGTGTGAATCCAAAATGGTGCAGCCACTCTGGAAAATGGTATGAAGTTTTCCCAAATAAATTAAAAATAGAACTATCGTATGATCCAGAAATCTTACTTGTGGGTATTTATCTAAAATAATTGAATTAGGATCTCAAAAAGATATTAGGCTCCCTTCTTCATTGCAGCACTATTTATAATAAAATAGCTAAGATATGGAAATAATCAAAATGTCCATCGATGGATGGATGGATAAGGAAAATGTGGTACAATGGGATATTATCCAGCCTTAAATAAGAAGGAAATACTACCACATGTGAGAACATGGATGAATCTTGAGGACATTATGGTAAGTCCCTAAGCCAGTCATAAAAGGACAAACACTATATGATTCCACTTATATGAGATATCTAAAGTAGTTAAAGTCACAGAAGCAGGGAGGAAAATGGTACTTGCCAGGGGCTGTGGGATAAGTAAATGAAGAATTGTTTTTAGTGGATGTAAAGTTTCAGTTATACAAGATGAGTACAGTTCTAGTGATCTGCTGTATAACATAGTACCTATAGTTAACAATATGGTATTGTACTCTTAAAGATCTGTTAAAAGGTAGATCTTATGTTAAGTGCTCTTAGCATAATTTAAAAATAAGAATTATTTCCTTCTTTTTAAAATATTGTGTTATAACAAGCAGCACCTATTTATTAGATCACAGTTTTGTAGATCAGCAGTCTGGGCCAAGTGTGACGGAGTTCTCTGTTCATTGTCCCACAAAGCTGAAATCAAGGTGTTGGTTGACACATTGCAACCACTGAGGTACAAATGTATTGGAATCTGCTAGGCATGATGCTGTCTCAGCTACTGAAGGTCATTCTCATGTCTTTGCTACTTTGCTCCCTCCATAGTTCCTCTCACACTCTTGGACTTTGAATCTTAATTCAGGAAGGTTCTAATCATTTTAAGAACTCACTTGATTAGGTCAGGACCACACTCCTATAGATTAACTGAAAGTTAGTAACCTAATTATAGGAGTGATATCCCATCATATCTCCAGGTCTCCTTCACATGGTTTATACACAAGGGGCAAGGAATTTATCTTGTGGGCTTTCTTAGAATTCTGCTCACCACATTATTTGAAATTTGCTTTATGTTTCTGTCATTATTTCCTCTGTGAATTTGTATCATTACATCTATTACTCTATTTTATAGTTTTCTCTTGAAACTCTAATAATACATATATTCCTTCCTAAAAGTATCTTGTGAACTTTTATGTTGTCTTTTTTCTTTTTATTCGCTTAATTTTTATCTTTATTTTTTTTAATTTCAAAATATTATGGGAGCACAAAGGTTCAGGTTACATATTGTGTTTGCCCTGCCCAAATCAGAGCTATAAGCATGTCCATCCCCCAGACGGTGCACACCGCACCCATTAGGTGTGAATATACTCATCCCCTCCTTCCCCGCTCTGCGCTGCCCAACACCCGGTGAATGTTACTACTATGTGTGCACATAGTGTTGATCAATTAATACCAATTTGATGGTGAGTACAAGTGGTGCTTTTTTTTCCCATTCTTGTGATACTTTACTTAGCAGAATGGGCTCCAGCTCTATCCAGGATAATACAAGAGGAGCTAGGTTACTATTGTTTTTTGTGGCTGAGTAGTACTCTATGTTATACATAGACTACATTTTATTAATCCACTTATGTATTAATGGATAATCTAATTGATTTAGACAAAAGATAGCTATTTTGTATTAGTATACAAAAAGGCTTCAATAATAGCTCCTTATTTCTATAAATGGATAATTTCTTTATAACCTATAACTATCTAAAAAGTCAAGTATTATAAAAGGGGAATTATATATATATCATAAATATATTTATAAAGGGAAATAATGTGTTTTAGTTTTTTCTACTAGAGAAATGCACTTGCAATCAAGATATTAAACATTATTTAATAAGCTTTAAAAAATACTGGAGTTAAAATGAAAAATTAAAGATGGAATTTAGAGAAAATAGAAAAGATTGTTGAAGTAAAAAGAGAATAGGCTGAAGTTGAAAAAAAGTAAGATGAATCTAAATGAAGGTACATATTAAGGAAAATAAATTTTGAGACACATTATATAGTTTCTGATGATCTACATAAACTCTTCCAACAACTCCAGATAATTTTATTGTGTCATCCATTAATATCATGTATTAAAAATTGTTTAGCCAATTAGTGATTTATCGTTCTATAACCTTTAGTTGTAACATATCCAAACAATACATTTAAATATAACCAAAATGATCACCAACTTCCCATTCCATCTGCACATGTCTGGGATCATCTACTTCTATGAGTTCCACATGTTTAGATTACATATTTAAATGAGATAATTTAGTATTTGTCTTTCTATGCCTAGCTTATTTCACTTACCATATTATCCTTCAAGTTCATCCATGTTGTCGCATATAATAGTATTTCATTTTTGAAGACTGAATGGTATTCCACTGTGCATATATACCATATTTTCTTACCCATTCAGTTGGTGATAGACATTTAGTTTGATTCCATACTGTGCCTATTATGAATTCTGCTGCAATGAACATGGGAGTGCAGATATCCCTTTGACATATTGATTTCAATTCCTTTGTATAGAAACCCAGAAGTAGGATTTCTGGGTCCTATTGTAGTCCTGTTTTTTGTTTTTTGAGGAAATTCATAACTTTTTCCATAATGGATGTTCTAATTTATATTACTACCAACAATGAATAAGAGTTCTTATTTCTCTGCATCCTCATCAACAGGTTTTACAGTTCCTGATAGACAGGAGGAATAAGTTTTAAGATCAATTGCACAGCAGTGTAACTAGAGTCAATATAATGTATTGTATATTTCAAAGTAACTAGGGAATAAATTTCAAATGTTTCACAAAAAATGATAAATAAGAGAGGGGAAGGATATGTTAATTAGCTTGATTTAGTCATTCCACATTATTTTACATGTATCAAAACATGTATCCTATTCATAAGTGTATATAATTATAATTTGTCAATTAAAATAATATTAATAAAAATATATAAATGAAATGAGATTCTGAAATAAGGAGGCATGTAATTCCCTTTAAAGTTAGATACAATTGAGTAAATGCAACTAGTCAGGGACAACCCTTCTTTAAAAATTAGCATGAATGAGGCAGTTTGATATTGTAAAAAGGACATGACATGGTTCTCATTTTCTGCCTACTGGAGATGCCTAACACAATCAGCTCAGTCCTGAGGGGTAGGTCCCAATCAGGATGTAACTCTTTTGTTCAAGAGGAGTAGTTTATATCTGTGAGCATCAGGGAAGTCCTTGAAAAATATAGTGGAAATAGTAGAAAATACCAAGTCGAATTTATGAAACAGGAATAATGAAAATGATTCTGAGTCGAGTAGTTGCAGATTGAAATAATTTCAAAATTCATACTGACAAGAATCTACATCAAGTTCTGATAAAGAAGTAGCTCAAAATTAGTTTAAAGCAATCACATTAATAAGACCTAAGATTATTTTACTTCTTTATATATTCAAAGACCTTACCTATCCCATCTCAGGGTGAAATGAAAGTATGGAAATTGAACAGATCTTGAGAGAAAAGAAATCTAGAACAGATGATGGCCTCAATATTTCCTTTATAGCCCATCAAAAAATTTTATTTTTTATTCACAACATTCCTTCAATATGTTGCATTAATAGTTCATTGTTAGAAAGGTTACAAATATAGTAATTCTATAAAATGTATAAAGACAGATTCTATAATATATTTTTGTCATCCTATGTCCCTCCAGAGGTATCTCTCTTCTATATGTACTGTTCTTTGTAGGAACCAACTTAATTATCACATGAAAGAATTTGTTCAATAAAAAATCACAAGCAGGTAAGCCATACCTATAAGCAATGGCATCCATTTCTGTCTGTGAGCACTGTACATTCTATTAATCCCAAATGATTTCCATTTTTTGAAAATTTTATATCAGGAGAATTTAGTGTTGATATCAATTTTCACACTGAATATCTTCTTTGTAGTTGAACTTAACTTAAAAAATGGAGGTATCATTGTAGTAAAATATGCGTACCTTTTTAATTCAACTGTGCAGAAACACTAATCTCTGTATGATTTCCGTTTGTAGACAGTAGTCATTTCAGATTCCTATGAATTCATGAAAAAATTGGTCTATGATCAAATTTAAAAAACCCCTTTATATCATCAAATAGTTTTTTCTCAGTGTTAGTCAAAAAGAAAATCTGTCTAATAAGATACTGATATACCCATCTTCAAAAAGGTACATTGGAAATATAATTACATAAACATATTAAAAACTATCGATATTTGTGTGATTTTTCTCTAATTCAAAAAAATAAAGTTTCAATTTTCTTCTAATTATTTACTACATTAAAGAATTTTAAACTGTTTTTAAAGACTAACTGAATATAAAATTTATTCAGTTCTGCTTGAAATGAGACATCAGAAACAGTTTTGAAATTATTATTTAGACTAAATTCACACAATGGACTAGAAATATAGTAACTAATGTAAAGATGAATTATATTTTACAATTAATTTATAATTCCATTAATTTACAGATTAAATTTCATTCTTTATAATACTGTGGTTTATTTATTATTCTCTTTTATGATAACTAAACATAAATATTAACATTTAATGTTTTTATTTTCTTCTATAACAAAATATATCTTCTTTTGTAAAGACAAATTTGAAAAATTCATTTTACTGCTGGTATTAGTCAAAGTGCCAGCGGAAAACAGATAGTGCACTCAATAAAAATCATTGAAGAATTATTTTTAAAGTTGGACAACCAAAAAATAAGTGTAAAACACCAAGGGACTTACAACAGTGAACACCTGGAACATATAACAATGAAAATATTACAACTAAGTTAAAAGGCACATGAGTAGAGAGCAGTTACTGAAACCAGTAAGATCTAAAGCTATGAGAAAAGGCATCTAAAAAATGGTTACTGACAGGAGCCAAGACCTGAGATGGTGAACACAGCCACTTTCAACACACAGTCCAGCCGGGAGGGATCAGAGGCTACACACACACACACACACACACACAAACATACACAATTTCCCCCATGCTGTTAGATGAACTCAAGAAAAACAAGAGAGCAAGGATTCACTTCAATGAAGTCCAGGAAGCTCTATCTCTTGAACACAGATAAGATAGAAAATTTAGAGAATGAATCTTAAGAACAAATTAAGTTTTGCTTTGATCTTCGTTATTTCTTTTCTTCTACTAGGATTGGAAATTGTTTGCTCTTCTTTTTCCAATTCTTTGAGCCTAATCGTTAGGTTGTTAATATCTAACCTTTCTGTTTTTTGGATGTGAGCGTTGATTGCTATTAGTTTTCCTCTCAGGTATGCTTTTGCTGTATCCCACAGGTTTTGGTAACAAGTCTCACAGTTATCATTTTGTTCGAAGAAACTCTTGATTTCACTCTGAATTTCTTCCTGGACCCAATAATCTTTTAATAATAGGTTGTTTAGTTTCCATGATTTTGTGAGGTGTTGAGTGCTACTATAGGAATTGAACTGTAATTTTATGTCATTATGGTCGGAAAAGATACAAGGTATAATTTCTATTTTCTTGAATTTTTGAACATTGTGGAGGGGACGAGAATACCTCTAACCCTTTTTAGGGAGAGGCAAAGAAATATAATGTAACCAAAATGTCAGAAAAGAAATTCTTTTATCAGGTGGTGGGCAGGTGTGGGGGAGGGGAAGAGTGTATACTTACATAAGGGGTGTGACATGAACCTCCAGGAGGTTGACATGCTTGGAGCGCTGGCACGGGGGGAGGGGAGGGTTGGCAGGGGCAATGTATGTAATCCTAACAATATTTGTACCCCCACAATATAATGAAATAAAAAAATAAAATAAAATAAAAAAATAAATAAAAATAAAAAATAATAAAAAAAGAACAAATTAAAAACATATAACTCCTTTATCTCTATAGCCATTTTTACTTAATATGGTCAATAGCACATGCAATACCATCATCCTCAACATCAGCATTTTCAGACTGTATTTAACATTTCATATTTCCTTTATATCACTAACACAAAAATGGTGAAAATTTGCAATAAATATACACATACACACAGATATATAAGTTATTAGTTAACTTATAATTTTTAAGTCTTAATATTTGAACCAAAGCATTTATATTATTGGCTCCCATGCTCAGTCTTCTAAGGAACATTAAATTTATTTAATTGCAAGTGACAACCAAGCCACTGAAAGATTATGCCCAAATGATGATTATGGTTTATGAAGAATATTGAATACTGAATATTTTTATATATAATAAGTGATTGTAAAATTTTAGAAGAGTGTAGAGATTATTTAGTTCATTTAGAACTAATAATCTCTAGACTCTATTTAGTCTAGAGATTATTTATTATCTGTTGGAAGATAAAGATTGTGTTTCTCAAATTTTAGAGACAATAATTTAATTGCTCCTATTTAATTAAATCTCCTTCATATCCTCATTCTCCTGCTAGAAATTTTTTCTGTGTTCTTATCACCCTCTAATTCTGAGCCAATCTCCTCTTGTCCTAAGCACAAAAGGTTGACTCCCGTGATTTCTTCTCATTCTCAGTAAAGTTGCTCTATAACAGCCCCCATCCATTACCTTCTAGTTACTGAGCAAATGGTGACACTTTATATTTTCCACATGATCTAGAACCCAGTTTCTCTCTCCTATTTCAGGAAGTGGCTCCACCAGTCTTCTTTTATTGTTCTACATTTCACATCTCTTCTCACCAGGTCAGGGCAGGTAGACCAAAGGCCCAGCAGGAAGCTGAAGCTAAAGCGGCATTTTCACAGTCTTGCAATGCTGGAAAAGCAAAAATATGGTCCAGTTGCAGCAAAGAGAAGAAATGTTGGTAGACACACTAAGAAGTCAGGCAGATTTTTGAGGTAAACATGAAAGAAAGCTAAAATAATAAAGCTTATAGAATATGATATTTGCTATCCTTATAAACTTAGTGAAGGGGTAAATATTTATTTTCAAAGGATAGAAAATATGTGTAAAGGAAAGATCAATGAATTAGACTTACCTAAAAATAAGAACTTCTATTCATGAGAAGACACAGCAGAGAGAAAAGGTAAATCACTGACTGGGAGAAAAGATTTTGCAATTTATAATATCAAACTTATATCCAGAATATATAAGAGGCCTTCTACAAATGTATAAGCAACAAAGATGATACAGTTAGAAATAAGCTAAAGAAGCGAATACATCTATGGCTAAAGAATATATTCCCATGGCCAAGGAGAATATAGAAAGGTTTTCAAAAATAATAGGCAGCAAGGAAATGTGAATTGAAACTCAAAGGAAATATCACTGCACAACCACTGCAATGACAAAAATTGAAAAGTATTATCAAGGTAAGGAGAAATTTTTAACTCTTATATGTTCCTGATGGAAGTAAGTATTGGTACAAACATTTTGTAAAATATGTTGGCAATGTTTTATACACTTCTCAAAATAAATTTAATATTTTAATAAAAAATATTTGAGAAAAGGAAGAGATGACATTTTAATCTTTTTATAGTTATCTTGCCACAACTAACCACTTTTTAAATCAGCAAGGACCTTCTTTTTTCTCTTACTGATACTTTGTTCCCAGGTTTTTGAGGTTGAAATTGGCTATGTGATTCTTCTCCCCCAAATATGCTACCTCTCTAAGTTTTTTAAAATAATTTCTAATTCTCATATAGTCAGTATACCCCGGCCTGTCCCCAAATTAGCCAAAATTAGACTCCTTCACTTTCTTAATCTTTGAATTCCATCTTATTATTTTACATTATATACTAAGTCTATTATTCTGAACTATTCTGCAAGCATTATCTACATCCAAATTTGATGGCCAGTCAAGAACCATCTTCATTCATTTTATCTGGAGTCTTCAATTTAAACTTCTTTCAGGTGACCACAAGATATATTAGAAGGAACATCAACAGACTGGAATACAGAGGTACAAATTTGCTCTGATACTAAGATACAGTTTCAAAGGCAAATGTAATTGTTTAAATTAACGTGATCATACAAAAATATTTTGTGTTTATAAACAAATTGTAAGGTATTAATCCAAAGATCTCTGGAATATTTTATTTAGTTTTAAATAATATGAGAGAGGCTTACCTCAAGTATAATTTAAGAAATCTATTATATTAGCTGTCATTAACATCAAATATTCATTTAGTACTAATAATGGTAATAATGACAGTGATAATCAGCAGGGTGAGGAGTGTGTGTGACACAACTTCAGAGCTAATCAGTTAAATCTCTTCTCCAACCAAGTGGAAAAAGAATCCCAAGGGAAAAGAACTATTTTAATTTCTGCCCTAAGTATGCTTATGGAGGGAAGACTTGTTTCGATTTCATTACTATGAAAATAATTGTTTATGTATCTCTAGGAAAGATGTTTTGTTTCAGAGAGAGAGAGAGAAAAAAATTTATTGTGTCATGGTAGAAAGTGGAGGAGATTTATCAAAAGGACTAAAATTTTACTTATTAACAATGTTTAGGTTTATGCAACCTTTTCTAAATAAATCATAAACTCTCATAAGAATTTGAGTCTTCCTCTCCACAACCTTCTGATCTCAGAATGCTGATCCCCAATCTTAAGAATCATTTAGAATCTTAATCTTAAAAATAAAAAAGTTTAGGAAACTCTAATGTTATAAAATAATTTCTGATGTAATGTTCAATTAATATATAGCTTTAAGTATCTAATGTATAATTATAACACACCTCCCTGAACCTGAAATCTCCATTTGTAAAATGAAGGGTTTTAGAAAATGCTAATTAATATTTAGAAGTATACTGAAAGCTAGTAAAATGAGCAGGCAGAATGCTCAAGAATTACTAAGGAACAGATAATATTAAAATAAATGTAATCTTTAAACTTCCCTTAAGCAGCCTGAGTATCTGACCAGAATGGCCTGACAATGTTTCTGTCTTTGACTATTAAAAAGTAGACTTTCTGAAAGTAAAATAAACAGGCAATCAAGTAAAATTTTCAAGGGCATGATTCACCATTAAAGATAAATAGGCTATGTATGGTGGCTCAAGCCTGTAATACCAGCATTTGGGGAGGCCAAGACAGGAGATTGTTTGAGGCTAGGAGTTTGAGACCAGCCTCAGCATCTTAGTGCGACTTCATCTCTACTATTTAAAAAAAAAAAAATTATCTGGGCATGGTGGTGCATGCTTGTAGTCCCAGTTACACAGGAGGTTGAGGCAGGAGGATTGTTTGAGCCCAAGAGTTTGAGGCTGCAATGAGCTATGATCATGCCATTGCACTCCAGTGTGGGTGACAGGTTGAGACCCTATGCTAGAAACAAACAAACAAACAAACAAACATTTTTCTTTTAATTTAATAAGATGAATCAAGGTAAATAGGAGTCTGTATTTGCTCAATCTAACAGAACCTAGGGCAGCCAGAATGACCAAACAAAACAAAATATAACAAGAACAATATGGTTTATCTACAATGAAATAGATGAATAAACAGAGGCAAGTAAAAATTCCTTGGTCTCATTATGTCGTTTTCTGCCTCTCTCCAGTATGACATGGGATGTATTTTGGAACGGGGACTCTTGTATGGTGCTTCTCCTATTCTGTTTCCAAATAGCAGATGTGCTTTTCATTTCTTTGCCACAGTCAGTGTTCAGTGTGTGTTCCCCCGTCCTTTTCCTTTTCTGCAGCAACAATGGAGAGTTCATTTAGTCAGTTTCATTTTTAACTTTCAACAATTCTCTTTTAGTCTCATTGCTCTCTTTTACTGCTGATTTTTCTGTTTCTTATGGATGCAATATTGTCTTCAGTCTCTGCACTTACTAATTATAATTCTTTAAATTCTTTTCTATTTCTTGAATTATCTTTGCATTATATTACTTGTTTTATCATATGATTATTAAAAATAATTTTCTGATATGTCTCTTTCTTTTCACTTCCAGCCCTGTAGTTTACCATCCACAGAGCCACTACAGTGAACTCTGAAAGACTACGTAACGCAGATGATGGCACTTTCTAGTCTAAGCCCTGCTGTTATCCCTCCATTATACTTCAAATAAAATCCAAACCCTTGATCTTGGCCTATAAATCCCTTCATGATCGTACTCTTCTGGCCATTATATCCAACAATCTCTCTATCATTTCTGTCACTCTATTTCAAGCCCTCTGACTCCATTCTTGTTCTTCCAACAACTAAGTTCACTGTTGCCCTGATCTTTGCACTCACAGTTTCTTCTATGTGGAATACTCTTCCCCTCATATCTTCATCTATCTCAATTTATACAAACTTCCACTAAAATATCCTCTATCATAGAGTATGCACTAGTCAGGGTTTGCCAGAGGAACAGAAACAATAGTATTTTTATATATGTGTATGTATGTGTATACACACACACACACACACACACAATCTTATCTCTCTCTCTCTCTCTATATATATATATATATAGAGAGAGAGAGAGAGAGAGAGATTATAAGAAACTGGCTTATGTTATTCTGGAGGCTGAGAGTCCCCAAGATCTGCAGAGTGAGTTGGTAAGCTGCAGACCCAGAAGTGCTGATGGTATCAGTCCAGTCCAAAGGTTGGCAGCATCAAAACCCAGGAGAAGTCAATGTTTCAGTTTGAGTCTGAGGCAGGAAAAAAGCCAATGTCTCAGGCCAAAGGCAGTCAGGTAAGAAGAATTCTCTTTTACTTAGGGCCTCCCTCCTCCGTCTTGTTATAGTCTGGTCTTCACCTTATTAGATGAGGCCCACCCACAGTGGGCAATCTGCTTTACTCAGTCTACCAATTTAAATATTAAATTGTTTTTTAGTAAACTCATCTAAAAAACACCCTCATAGAATAATGCTTTACCAAATATCTGGGCACCTCATGGCCCAGTCAAGTTGACATATAAAATTAACCATATCAGAAGGCTCCAATTGTGACACTACATAAAATGTTTACTGCCACATCTCCCTCTACTCCATTCCACGCTTTATTTTGCTTCATTAAATCTAACATTATTGTTCTGGACTAAATCGTATCTCCTTTCTTTATATGTCAAATCCCTAAATTCCAATGTGACTGTATTTGGAAATAGGGGCTTTAAGGAGGTAATGGATATTAAATGAGGTCATAAGGGTAGAGCCCTAATGTAGTAAGACTGGTGTCCTGCTCAGATTAGGAAGAGACAATAGGAATGCACAGGTGCAGAGGGAAGGCTATGGGGAGACACAAATGAGAGGTGGCCCTCTGGTAGCCTGGAAGAGAGGCCCACAGGCACCTTGGTCTTAGATTTCCAGCTTCCAGAACTGTGAGAAAATAAATTTCTCTTGTTTTTGTGACCCAGTCTTTGATATTATGACAGCCCAAGCAGACTATTATAATTATACTTTTGTTTAAAAGTATTTTACTTCTATTAAATTAGAGTAAAATCTTCAATAATGCAGTGACTTTAACTCTTTTATTCACCATTTTATAGCCACAGTATGCCACTCATTAATGATAAATGAATAAAATAAAGAAAATTTTAGAATATTTTTTATACTTCTTGAATTTGCCTGGTATCTCCAAAGTGCAGTATTTTGTTTTCTTTTTTATGTATTTTTTCTAGTCTGTCCTGTTAGGCACTAGGTAAAGTACTTATGCTTTCAAAGCATGTGTCACATATCTGGGAAATTTGCTTTTATCATATTGTTGATAAATTTCTCCTTTCCATTTGCTTTGTTCTCCTTTTCTGCAATTCCTTTTAGACTAATGTTAAACCTCCTAAATTAATGATTAATGTATCTCAATACTTTGTTTGTATTACTCATCTCTATTTTTTCCTCTATATTTGGGAGAGTTTCTCAATTTTTTTTCTTCTAGCCTATCTATTAAATATTTTATTTAAGTAATCATATTTTCAAAATCTAAGAACTCTTTCATAGTCTCTCGTTTCTCCTTTTTATAACAGCTTATTCCCTTTTTATGTATCCACTACCTTATTGAATTTCTCTGAAGCTACTAATTAGAATTCCTTTAAATTCCTTTCTATTTCCTGATGTGGCAATGTGCCATGAAAGTTATACTGGATGTTTCACGTGGGTTGCTTTTTTATTTTTTAACTTGGACTTTTATTCCCCTTAAATGTCTGGTAATTCTTGCTTGTCCATTCATATTTGTGAGTTAAAATTTAAAATATTTAACATGGGAATTGTGTGCAATTATGCAGCCTTTGTGTCGATGTATTTTTGCAGCAGGTTTCTGCCCAGCCTGGGAGTTTTGACAACAGTTTCCATGCTTGCAAGTATGGTGTGTTGATTGGTAAATTTTATTTATGGCATAGGGACATAGGAAAAAGCCTAGCCAATTCAGCTCAATTTTTTTTTTCTCTGCTCTTCTACTTTTTATAAACATTACTTACGAATATTCTGGTCTGAGGCTTCTTTGACTGGCTGTGCTTCAGCTCTTTATCTTCCCCAAATGCATCAAAATATCTTGTCTAAATATGATTAGAAATAGACATATTTAATGAAGTTTGGATCGGTGGGATTATGCTCAATCTGCCCTATGAAATCCTATTTTGGAGTTTTAATCTTCATGAAGTCTTAAAAACCAACTTAGATCACAATATGAATAAATGTGTTTCTCTTTTGAAAGAAGTTGCTAATTCCTGGGGGGGAAATTCATCTAGAAAGCTATAGTCAAGAAAACAATGCATGACTTTCTCTCTGACTCTCCCTCCCCTAACTGAGCTATTTCATTAAAGTAATAAACATGGATAGCCTTGGCTCTGGGGAGCTGAAAGGCCATTCTCTATTTTTATAAGAAGCCATGAGTAAAACAGTAGAAATTAGGGAAGATAGAAGCATGAATATCATTCATGTTAAATGATTAATTGTTACCTTCCTGTTTCTTTCAATAGCCTATGTACTATTTGAAAGCAAAGTCTGAACATTTTGAAATTGACTAACACAGTATTAAGTTAAAGAAAAGCCAGAGTCCTTAGTCTGCCCTGCCATTTACCTGTGAGTCACGTTGGGTGAATTTTAAAGAGAATTAATAATATCTACCTCAAAAGAATGATGTGAGGATTAAATAAAATGTGTCTTATAATGTGCTTTACCTCTGTATAGAACAAATAAATGATGAATAAACTGTATCTATTATTTTTGCACATCAAAAGATCTAAAACTGTGCTACAAACAGAATTTCATACATGCCTATTGAATAGAAAAACATCAACATCCTACTATTTCATTCTTTGTATCTAATTAGGCAGTGGCTCAAAATCACTGATGGGTGAAGCAAAGAAATGTAATGCCATGTTAAATTGATGGCAATGCCAATATGGCAGTTATGCTAAACAATTAAACCCTTAAGCAATAACAGGCTCCATAATTCATTGGAAACTGAGTGATCACATTGACTTCCAGTTCTATATAGACAACATTCATAATGTTTTATTTTCTCTTCTTTCTAAGACCTTATTTATGTGAAATAAAAATGATTAAGAGGTGTAATACTACAAGAATGAGAAAAAATGTAATAGACAAAAGATGACATCAAACTCCTGGACAATAAATTGAGGATGGAAGTATGTTGACCACTGAAGCTAAATAAATGTATTCAGAATCCAGAATCAATGAATCAAGATGAAGAAACTCATTTGCCAGATAGAAGCCTAGCAAAACTTTGAGCATAATGTTAGTAAGTAGTGAGGGTAAGAAGTAAATGGGAGGTTAGAAATAGGGCAGTGGCTAAATGCTTGATGCAATGTTCTATGCAACAACCCCAACTGTACCCCCAAATATCTATGTACAGCTTGATTTTATAACTGGACAAAATACCTGAGCATTATTTTCACAAGACTGAGACATGGATCATGGTATCCTTAGATAAAACCTACCCTTAGGTTTCCCTCTCCCTTTTACTAACCCTATAGTGTCATGTACTAATTGGCAGTATCAATATCCAACTTTAAACAGAGTTTCCAATTATTTTATTTTCCTACATTGAGGTGATAACTACTGGGAATATAGATACACAGATAAAATAGCAAAGAAAACTCAATCAGCTACTTAGGAAAATTTAAGCTAGTTCCACATTCTAAATATTAGTGGGCAATCAAGGATAACAATGTTTGAGAAGAAGGAAATAGATAATTTAGTGCAAAAATCAAGATATAGTTAAAGAAATATTTAACAGAGATAATCTAGAGATTAAAATATAATGTCCTTTAAAAACTTACAGGGCCCTCAAATTGAATAGTATTTTACCTACAAAGCAGAGTAGCAAGCTAAAAAAATGAATAATTTGAAAAACCAAATATGGGCAGAGCCCTTAATTAAAAATACAGAAGTTGGAAGGAAAATATCAAGGATATTGCTCTGCACATAAAATAAAAAGTCAAATATATACAATATATTAAGAAAAAATTGATATAGAGGACAAAATTGAAGAAGTACAATATTGTATAAAGAAGGAGAATTGTATAAAACAAAAAATATCAGGAGTATCAGGTGAGTGTTTAAACAAATGAATGAACAAATTCTTAAGAAGACAAGAAAAGAAAAGAAAAATTGCATTTGAAATGCCTTGGCAATATCTGAAAATTCCAAATTTAAGAAAATGGCCCAAGATTTCAAGAGAGAAAAGAAGTTCATCTACATTAAAAAAAAAAAAGAAAAATAACATTAAACTTCTCATCAGAAACTTGGAAATTTGGACAAGGTAATAGGGACAATAATTTTGAATTTTAAGGGGGAATTATTTCCAAAGTAAAATCATATGTAAATCCAAATTATCAAAGATAAAAAGAAAATAAAGATGTTTCATATTTTTAAAGACTACTCTGGATTTAATCTAAAAAATGACAGTAAAAAGCAAAAGAGATATAGAGGCAGGATGCAAGAGATGCCAAGATTGGCCCATGATTTTGTTTATGACAGCATACCTAGAAAATAATGAGTCCAAATTACATGAGATATCTGGACTCTGAAGTCAGGGCTATCAAGGAGAATGGAGCGGATTCTGTTTTAGGTTGCAATTATGGCATTAATTCTTTATCCTTTCCTGCATTAATTTTAATTACAATGAAACTTTGCTGTGCCCTTCTTCAGTGGGAAAGCTGCCTCACTTGCAGCTTTACTCAGCCATGAACATTGTCTTGGCCACTGAAATGTAGGTAGATGTGACACAAGCAGAGAATTGAAAAAACTTGCTCATCTGGGCTTGCTCTCTCCTTCATGCCTGTTGTTGCCATGAAGCATCCAAAGGATTGTCTTCTGGATGATAGAAATAAGTGGCACGGAAACTAGTCACCACAGTCACCCCAGCAAATAACTAGCCGACCTATTGTAAAAGTTAAGTCCAGCAAGACACCTTATATTGAGAAATAATTGCTTATATTGTACACCACTTAATTCTGTAGTTGTGTGTCATACATAATTAATGTTGTAATACATTATTGCTAAAAATTTCCTAGTAATTTACATCTATGCAAATGATTAGCAAGAGTAAAAATTGATATAGAGATATTCAGGAGATAAAATATGAAAGAAAATATGTTCTTTTATGTTAACAAGGAAAACAAAAGAAAGAAACTTCAGAAACAGAATATAAATATGAAAGACAGTTTAATATAAATCTAAACAAAATATGGTATAAATTTCAATAATTGAGAAAATGTTCAAAAGTGAATTATTTTCTAACTGAGTTGTTTGTTTTCTTATTGTTGACCCAAGGTCACATAGCTTTTCTCCTCTGTTATCTTCTAGGAGTTTTATAGTTTAGGGTTTTCCATTCAAATCTGTGATTCAGTTTGAGTTAATATTTTATGATGGGTGTAGCATCTGTGTCTAGTTTCATTTCTTTGTATATTCATACCCACTTTTTCAGTACCATTTGTTGAAAACACTATCTGTTCCACTGTATTGTCTTTGCTCATTTTTCAAAGATCAGTTGACAGTATTTATGTGGGTATATTTCTGGGCTTTATATTCGATTCCATTGATCTGTGTGTCTACTCTTTCACCAATACCACTTTGTCTTGATTACTGTAGCTTTATAGTAACTCTTGAAGTTGGATAGTGTCAGTCTTCCAACTTGTTCTTTTTCAAGCTCTTAAGAGACAGCTCACCAAAGAATATGTACACATGCCAAATAAGCATATGAAAAGATGATGAAAGTGAGATATTACTACACACCTGTTAGAATGACCAAATCTAGACACTGACAATACTAAATGCTGGTAAGGATGTGAAGCAACAAGAACTGTCATTCATTTATGGTGGAAATGCAGATGGTAGAGCCATTTTGGAAGACAGTTTGGCAGTTTCTTATAAAACTAAACATGCTCTTACCTAGCAATTGCACTCCTTGAAATTTACCCAAATGAGATGAAAACTTTTGCATACAAAAACTTACAAATAAACATTTATAGCAGCTTTATTTATAATTGTCAATACTTGGAAACAATCCAGATATTCTTTAGTAAGTGAGTGGATAAATAAGCTGTGGTACATCCAGACAGCTTTCTCAAGCTTTTTTCAACTTTTTAACTATTTTTCATAGTATAATGTAAACATATTTCTCATTAAAAAGTCATGAGAATATTTTCTGTAAAAATATATTATTCATTTTGATATAATAATGCATACTTAAGAATTTCTTCATTACTGATTTTTCAGTAAATGACTGTTATGGTTTTTTGATGATTAAACTTTAAAGATCATTTAATATGCCATTATACTAATGAAAACCTAGCAGAATAGCATCCTTTAAACAAGGACCAAGAGAGAAATATTAATTTTTTTTATAAAACTGAGATCTAATTAACAGAATAGAATAAAGATTTCTTTTTAAATTATGGGAAAATACTAATAATTTGACACTATCTTGACTGCTAGTTAAAAAAAAAGATTGTTTTGTACTTTTTAGCATTCCTAAAAGCAAATGAATTAAGAGTATTATTTTTAACACATTATACACAAATAAAATTATAAAATTGCATTTCCAGATGATAGCTATATGATCCTTTCAACTGTTAGCTCATCTCCCTTATTCTGATTCTTTCATTTCTTCAATTAAATTGTCTTTTGACTGTAAACATTAGTATATAAATTCATTCTTACTATCCAAATGTAGGTATAGATGATTTTGATTTTCCAAATTGTACAGTGAAATATACCTACTTTATGTAAAAAACTAAGATTTTTTTTTTTTGTAAAAGAAAGCCATGCTTCTCCAGAAAAAGTTGTCAAACCTTTGTGTGAATAAATATTTCTTGAGGGTTCTTTTTAGTAGACATATTTTGAGGTTCCACATTTTGAAATTCTAAACCATTATTTGAGTTAGGGATCTATAAATCTGCATTTTTTAATGAACACCTCAAGTGATTTTGATGTTAAATACTGTGCATTAGACTTTTGTGATAAGAGAATTAAAATTAATTTTTAAAACCTATATCAAAACATCTTTATGGTAGTAATTTGAAATTTTAGCAACTTACTGTCCTGACATAAATTGAGGACAATATTAACTATCATGATTCATTCTCATTTATCAAATAAAATGTAACCTGGAATCATAGTTTTCTCAAAAATTTATTGATTTGATCAGTCATTGTCATTCAATGACTATGTATTAGGTGCTTTATATACTTGTATATACTGATACTGGAGATATAAATAAGAAACTCCTTTATGATGTTTTTAGTTTATTTTTTCCTTACAGTCCTAAACTAGAGACAAAGAAGTTTTTAGTTTAGTGGAGAAAACAAACAGTAATGAAATATGTATAAAATCCCAGTTGTAATATCTACTATGAAGTGGGAATCACTCCAGATAGTAGAATCAATATGAATATTATGGGTTATATTCATTTTCTATTGCTGCATAACAGATTACCACAGGATTATAAATTTAGGACAATGGATTTATCATTTCAGTTTCTGTGAGACCAGAGCCTAGAGATTGGCTTAGTTGCTTTCTCCCTTCAGGGTCTCATAGAGCTGTAGTCAAGGTGTTAGCCAGGCTGCGTTTCTTTCTGAAACTTGTATTATCTTCCAAGCTCATGTGGTTGTTGGCAGAATTCAGTCCCTTACAGCTGTAAGAATGAGACCCTCAGCTCCTAGAGCCGGCACACAATTTGCTTCCAAGTTACCCTCTCCACGGGCAGTCATGTTATATTTTTTCTTCAAGACCAGCAGAAGTGGATCTCTTTACAGTCTTCTAAGAGTCTTACATATGTAACATAATCAAGGGAATCATATCACATCAACTTTGTCATATTCTTCTGGTTAAAAGCAGCTCACATATTCCACCCACATTCAAAAAGAGGGAATTAAACAAAGGCATTAAGATGGGGAAGCATATTATTGGAGGTCAACCTATGGTCTGCCTGACACATGGAAAAAAAGATGTTTTAGAGGAGTTACAGCTTATACCATTTTTTGAGAAGCTGTTGAAGTGAAGCTTTGGAAGAGTGAATAAAAAGTACAGAGTAAGCATAACTAATGAATTCTCTAAAACCCTGGGGCAGAGGGAGAGATTGAGGCTTACAGGGAAACCTGAGAAACTAAGTGCATCCAGTCCCTCTAGTGGAAATAACAAGTTTCTCTATTGGCAACACTATTCCTGAGCCATAAAGGCAATGAATTTTGGATAGCATAATATCCAGCTTAACCAAGATGATAATAGCACATTTTGGCATCCATAGTATATATTCCAACTATATTCATTTTCAAATTCAGAAAATAGCAATCATCTACTTCCACTCAACGTGAGGCAACCATGACTCATACAACTGAAAATTCACTAACCCTTATTCTAAAAGAAGATACATAAATACATAATTTGGTAAGGTGTGTCCTTTTTGTAGATATTGCTACCTTTCTGATATTCTGTAAATTAAATACTGAGATATAAAGGTGACTATAATTATCACGTCTTACATTAGCTACTAGGAGACTGAGAGTGAGAAAGGAAAATAATTGGATAGTGAACATACAAGTATCTTCATTTTAAAGCAAGAAAAAAATATCTCCAATCAGTAACATTCCCAAATCTCTGACTGGTCCTGTGGTGTCATGGTATTTATAACTGTCTTCTATTTCCAATTCCATATTCTTTTTGACCTCAGAAACCATCTTAACTAATCATGGTTCTTTTCTAGTAGAGTGGCCCAAATCCTGACTTCTCTAGGATCTAAGTAATTAGATCCTAATTCGTAATTAGCCAGCACTGAGCTATTAACGTTTTCCTTTAGGACAAAAGATTTCTAAGAGAGGCCTTAGAGGATAATCCTGAATTCCAGACATTCTCTGCACTTCCGTTGTAAAGTTAGGAACCCAAATTCCTCTGAAGAGTCAGAATAAACATTTCAACCACTACATATGCGAGATAACCTCCTTCTTTTCCTGATGACTAATTGACATGAGGATCAGGATGTGGCCAGGTGGCAGATTCAACTACTAGTTTAGTGGAAATTTTATATTTTCATTAACATTTTTGTGTCCTTTGGAAGAATCCTTTCTTCATTGGGAAATAACATCTTTAAAACAGCAGAGTCAACTTTGTTAAGATATGAAGCAAACATTCTGTTGAAAAATTGCTAGGGGTGATAATGAGAGTATTCACTCTTATTCTGCTCTATCCCTTGACTCTCTTATGCAAGAATGTGGACTGTGGAAGAAACAGCATTATATACTGATCATTGATTCAACACACATGCTACATCCTAGAGGATAGTACCCCACAAGGTGATATCCCACAAGGTACCCCCAACTCCAACCCCACAAGGTATTGTCTAGTGTCTTCTACTGTTTCTTCAGGTCAGTGATAGTGATTGTAAAGATACAAGTGTACTCAGTGTTTAAGACAAGAGGTTACGAATAGGAAATTCCATGACCATAAGCCCATCTTACTTTCTTTACCATAAACTAAATTCTCTAATCTGTAGCAATGTTTTATGCAATGCCATGAAGCTAAATAAGGCATTGTATAGGTCCATAGATGATGGTTTTGACAAATTTCTGGAGAATTTGGAGAAAGATGAAAATTTAAAAAGATGATGAGCAAATTTTTTATAGAGACATGCTGAGCTTCTATATTTATAAGCAGATTCAAATCTTTTATTTTATTTTTTTTATTTCATCATATAATGGGGGTACATATATTGTTAGGAATACATACGTTGCCCCTACCACTCCACCCTCCCCCACGTGCCAGAGCCTCAAGTGAGTCCAGTCCCCAGGTGGCGTGCACGGTACACATTATGTGACTCTACTCTTCCTCCCCCCTCCCGGCTGCCCTCCTTCCAACAAAATATTTTTTTTTTTTTACACTTTGGATACATTGTATATCTTTGCCTCACCCTAAGAAGGGTTAGAGGTATGCCCTTCCCCCGCAAAATGCTCTCCACATCCCTATGATGTGGGTATTGCCCCCCCTCCCGAAACCCTGGTGTACACTACCACCATTTGAGCACCATAGTTTTAAACATTCAGTACCAATTTGATGGCGAGTAGATGTGGAGCCCTTTTTCCATATCATGTGTCGCTTCACTTTGGATAATGGGCTTAAGCTTAATACAGGATAGAATAAACGGTGTTAGCTCACTGTCGTTTCTTAGAATTGAATAATATTCCATTGTGAGCATATACCACATTTTAGATATCCACTCATGAATTGACGGGCACTTGGGTTGTTTCCATGACCGTGCAATCGTGAATTGTGCTGCCATAAACATACGGGTACAGACGTCTTTAAAATAGAGTGACTTATGCTCTTTTGGGTAGGTGCCCAACAGTGCTATTGCTGGGTCAAATGGTATTTCTATTGCTAGCTGCTTGA
>VBSM01003039.1:14840379-14868917 GCA_008086735.1 Cheirogaleus medius
CCGAGAGCCGAGAGCCAAGAGGTCAGCCCTACTCCGCCATTTTTTTCGACCCTCGAGATTCAAATCTTAACAGTTTAGTTACAAATATGACTCAGGAGGAAGTAGTATGCACACCACGCTAATTGCAAAATTTTGCCAGTTTAATTTTAATGAAACTAGTCAAATAGGATTATTTGTACTTCTATTATCAACAATTATCTGACTTTAGTCAGAGGTAAATAGCCATGATAAGTATTATGAAAGTCATGAATGTTATAGGAATGATCTTGTAATGAAAAGTGGACAACATGCAAAGACTGATGGGTAATATAAGCAGAGAGATGGCAACTCTAACAAAAGATTTTTAAATGCTAGAAATCAAAAAATATATATAACAAAAGTAAAGAATGCCCTTGATCATCAATAGGCTAAAAAATGGCAAAGAGAGAATCAGTGAGCTAGAAGATATGTCAATAGAAACATCACAAACTAAAAAGCAAGAGAAAAAAATGAAAAGAATTGAAGAAGGTATCCAAGAACTGTTGGAAAATTATAAACAGTGTAACATCTGTAATGGACATACCAGAGGAAGAGAGAAAGGAATAGAAATAATTGAATTATTAATGGCTGAGAATTTTCTAAAATTAATGAGACACCAAACTACAGATTCAGGAATCTCAGAGAAAGCCAAGCACTGTAAATACCAACAAATCTACTCCTAGGCATGTCATTTTCAAATTTCAGAAAGACAAAGACAAAGAGAAAATCTTGAAAGAAGGCAGAGCAGATGAGAAACAAACACAATTCACCTATACAGAAACCAGGACAATAATTAAACTGAATTTCTTTTCAGAAAGAAACCAAAGAAGATACTTAAAGTGTTGAAAAAAGAAAATACAACTTAGATTTCTGTAGTTGGTGAAATTATCCTTCAAAAATTAAGAAAAAATAAAGACATTCTCAGACAAACAAAAATTGAAAGAATTTGCTATCAATGCATTTCCCTTGCAAAAAAAAAGTGTTTAAAGAACTCCTTCAGAGAGGGACAAAAGATATATATCAGAAACTTGGATCTACATAAAGAAAAGACATATAGTAGAGAAGAAATAAATAAAAGTAACATAAAAATCTTTAATTTACTGATTAAACAGATAACAATTTGTTCAGAAATAATAGCACACCAATGTATTAGGTGATTATAGATTATAGATTAGTGAAATAAATGACAGCAATGTTTTATGGGATTGGGGGGAGGAATTGGGAATACTCTGTTATAAAGTACACACATTACCCATGTAGTGGCATAGTCTTATTTGAAATGGGGCTTAAGTTAGTTGTAAATGTATGTTGCAAATTCCAGGAACACCAAAAATTAGGGAAGAAATAAAATTAAATAATTTGAAGGAGTCCATGAGCCAGAGGCCAGATAAAAAGAAACACAACACTGCCAATACCTTGATTTTAGTCAATTAAGACCCATATTGGACTGCCAACCTAAAGAACTGATAAGATAATAAATTTGTGTAGTAGTAAAGCACTAAAATTGTAGTAATTTGCTACAGCAGTAAAAGGAAACTAACACAGGACCTATGGCAAATTACTATATCTTTGACCCCATTTTCTTCTTTTGCAAAAAGAATTATCAGACACTTTCCTATCCATGTTCCTATAATTTTGCAGACTATTGCTAAATCAAAGAGTTCTTTTTAAAAACATTATCCATTCTTTCTTGTTTCCCTCTCTGTCTTTCTTTTACTTTCCTGTTATCCTTCATACATTCCTTCCAAGATTTACTTAGCATTCCAACGTGAGACACATGCCAGAGATGTAAAAGCACATACACGTGAAAATATTACAATATCATAAAATGGTCAGGCAAAAGTAACTACATATAACATTATACTTACATGTTAAATTACAGTCAAAGGATATGATCATAACAGAGAAAAAAGAAATCTAGATCAGCACTCTAAAATTCTATCATATTTCAAAAGCATCATTTCAAAATCACCAGGGTTATAATATTTTAAGGGATTGGAAGGACTGGATCATCTTTCCAGTCAGCTTTTAGCTTTTTCTACATACACGCACAAAAAGAGAATAGAAGGTCCTTATTTTCCAATAAGAATGGCAAAGGGAAGAAAATTGGCAGAGGAAGATATTTTACAATTATCAGGCAAGTATGCACAAGTATTGTCTAATAGAACTTTCTGTAATGATGGAAATTATTTATGTTGTACTCTTTCACGTGGTATCTACCAGTCATATATGTGGTATAGAGCCCTCAAAATGTAATATTTATAGCTGAGAGATCAATTTTTAATTTTACTTAACTCATTTAAAATTTAAATTACTACTGTCAAAAGTAGCTACTGCATTAGACAGTGTAGCTCAAAATTAATAATGATGATTAACCTAATCATGAAAGTGAAATCTCAAGCTATATCTCTTCCAATGATTATATCCTATTTAATTTTTTTCAAAATTAAATATTGAGTAAAATATATATTTCTAAGGAAAAAATAAAACAAAATATAGCATTCTTATCCAGTAAGGTGTTCAATAGGAAGAACATCCTTATACATACTGTGAAAATGATCTGGAAATATAAAACTTCCAGAATCAATTTTACTGGAATGCTGGAAAACAGTCCAAAGTTACAGCAGTGAAGCAATTTTTTATTTAAGAAAAAGGTGACAGAAACACAGTAGGAAAACTTTGTAGCACTTAGACTTATCCTTGCCCCAGCCCCGTCTTTCTTCTTCAGTGACTGTTTTGCTAAAGGGACATCTGATAGTATTATTTCATGTTTTATGATGTTTGCATGCAAATATTTACTTACTACAAAAAGACTTCCTTTATTTTCTTATAAACATTTTTAATTATTTTTATTACTCTTATTACTTCTACACATTTATTTGTAAAATGACTTAAACATTTTTTAAAAATTAAAAGGGTCCATTGAATTGAGATAGAAAATAATAATGACTATTTTACTTGGTATACCATGGGTTAACTCTGTGTGTGGGGGGGATGTTTAAGCAGATTATCTAATGGTGAAGTAGTAGATTACAATTTTATTTTACTTTACAATTTTCATGTAGGCCTTAAAACTACTATAAATTATTCTCTAAAGTACATATTTAAAATCCATGATATTGTTTTCATACATATGCTTTCTCAGGTACTATCAGTTTCCCTCATGATAGCATGAAAGGACTATTACTTCAGGCCACTAACTATAAATACCTAATTAGAAATAATGACATAAAATATATGCTTCAAGCAAAAGAAATAATCTTGAAAACTGTAAGGCTGGTGGCGGGCCCCCTCGTCTCCCTAGATCAAAAAAGAAAAGGCTCATGAGACCAGACCCGCCAAGGACAAAACTGCCAGGTCCCGCTGAGAGGAACCACACCCAGATATCCACCCAGATAAGAACGTTTCTGCTTCTGGATTCCACAAATACCTCCAGCCCCTCCTATTTCTCAACCACCACCCAAGGTCACAATGAAAAATCCCCAGCTCTTCGAGCCAAAAGTCCCTAGCCAGGCCCAAAGGGTATAAAAGGCCTCAGCCCCTTCAAACGGGCGACGACTTCTGGGGCTCCCCTCTCTTGGGGCCCCAAACCTCGTCCAGGAGTGTATAATAAAGCCACATGGTTTGGCCCCCACTCTTTCTCTCTGTCTGTCTTGTCTTTTCGCCGTTGCCGAAAAACCTTACAAAACCATTTCCACAATTCTGTTAAATTATGATTGTCAACCAAATGTAAAAATAATTTCAAATGATCAAGTGAAAGCCCAGTTGAGTGAAGAAAACGGAATCTATTATTGGGATTCTATGCAAGTCTTTGAGAGACCTGGTACAATAATGACAATGGCAATCATGCTTAACCCAGCAATTCCCAAACTTTGTATTTTATAGAAAAAATGAAGTTAGTGCTCAATGAATTAAACTTTGGTAAATATGGTTCTACTTTCTCTGTACTTGCAAAAAGGCAGGATTTAAAACGGCACTCAGCATATGTCTCCCTATGCCAAAACAACTGGTTCCGTCAAACTGAGGTGACAGAGTAGTAAATTTCTCACATTTATCAATGTATTCATTTACATGGTCATTTATTGAGAAACCAGTGTATTTAAAGTGATAGATTGTGACACTCAGGTAAAGTTGGGAGACCTCTATTAACACATTTTGTGCAGTAAACACTCTATTTTTTTATCACAACTAAAAAAATTAATTATAAAACAAAATAGTATTCTTTGGACCTCTCTTAAAATGCTTGAATATTATATGTCTAGCATTTTTCATAAATGTTATCATATATGAATGTGTAATACATGGAAAGATAATCACTTTCCTTCTTCCAAAATATGAAATATCCATTTCTGCCAGTCTATTTTTTTCTGTGCACATTTTAGGAATTATTACTAAGCTCAGCTCCATGGGTAGGATATTTAGGCTAAAAGCAATGGTATGGAGGATAGTGTAGAGATAGTATATACCTACCTTGTGTCACTCCGTCATCATTGTGTATATTACTAAATTTACAAATTCTGTACATTTTTTGAGCAGAATATTAAAGAAAAAATAAATTAATTAAAAAGTAGTTAAACTTCTTTCAATTCAATTAGCAGAAACTGTACTTCCAAATTATCAGGAATCCTTCATATTTATTACTATATCAGAACTATATCAGATAGCAAAGGGCACAGATGTGAATGATCCATGGGAGTAGCAAGAATAGCTCTGTCTGCATCAGATTTCCAGAGCACAGTGAAACAGAAGAAGTTGTGAAGCAAGAATGAAAAAGAGTGCCTTAGTTCATTTGTGCTGCTGTAATAAAATATCTGAGTCTGGGTAAATTATGGAATACAGTCATTTATTTCTCACAGGTCTAGAGACTTGAAATCCAAGATCAAGGCACTGGCAAGAGAAGTGAGAGCCTATGGCCTTCTAAGGTCTTTCCTAAGAATTGGCCTAATTTGGGCCATATTCTTGGCCTTCTATCTTCCTCCAAAATATATAAGCTTTACAGAGAAAACCCTTATTTCCCACTGTTTCTCACTTTCCAGATTTCCTGCTCATGCGTTTCCACATTTGTACTGTTGGCCCTAACAGATATTCTTTGCACCGGTTGGAAGTGACTAATTCATTTGCCTTTCATGTTTTTGAAAAATATTCTCCACCTGCCATTTCTATACCCTGTGGGAATGCTGAGTTAGGAAAAAAGAGAAAAAGGTATGCCTATTGTGTTAGTCATTCAGGGATTGACAAGTCAAAACAGAACAAAAACAACTCTGTGAGAACAAGGTCTCCTCTGCTACCTCTGGAACCAGGATTCACTCTGGGAACATGGGCTGCAGTCTTCTAGACAGTCACTCAAGAGGAAAGATGGGAGTGGGGCAAGGATTAGCCAAAGTGCCACAGAGTTTTCCTATTGTGTTTCTTTCACCTTTTTCTTATATAAAAAACTGCTTCTCTGTTGTAACTTTGGATTGTTTTCCAGGATTCCAATAAAATTGATTCTGGAAGTTTTAGCTAGTTTTATTTATTTATTTATTTATTTGATGTTTTGGTGAAGAGTTGATTCTCTGGAGTTTCCTACTCCTCCATTTCTGCTATAGTCTAAAAAAAAACTTTTAATGAAGTAACTAATTAAAATGAAGTGAGTAACTTACCACATTAAGAAGTAAAGGAACATATACGCTGATCTCCATGGATACATAAAATATATTTGAGAACAAAATTTAGCTCAGTAATGACAAAAACACAGCAAACTATGAAAAGAAGGGAACATTCTTAGGCTGATAAGGAATATATTTTAAATATCTGCATAAGATATAATATTCTGTGTTGAAGTATTGGAAAATTCCTCCCTTGAGTTTAGAAGTAAGAGAATGATGCCTGTTGTGGCTATTTGCACTCAATATTGCCTTATGGTATTATCCTATATCGTAAGGTATTATCCTATACCATAAGGCAAGATAAAGAAATAAGACATTAGAGGTGAATTAAATTATTTTACATATAGAAAAATCCAATAGAAACTGTAAACTATTAGAATAAATGAATCACTATAGCAATGTTGCTGAATGCAAAGGAAATGTATAAAATTAATTTTTGTATATATCCTGGGTACAAGCCAATTTAAAATAAAATGTAAATGATTTTAAGACTTATTATAGAGTTGACTTACATCTAGCATCAGGAAAAACATCTTAATTAAAGTGTCCATGTTCTCTACACGAAATTATATATATTGCCCTAACAGGTATTCTTTGATAAATGCATATCTATAAAGGGATGCATGTGATTTTATTATGAATTCTAAGACTCAATAATTTAAATTTATCAATTATTTTAATATTATTTATACATTTAGTGACATTCCAGTAGAATTTCAGGTATATTTTAGTGTAAAAATTAACAGATCCTAAAAATAGAGAAACAGAGTCAAGAATAATGAAAATAATTAAGAAAAATAAGAATAAATCTGGAAACTACATTTCAATCTTAGCTTAAACCTTTAGTAATTAAGACAAAATGATATAGATACAAGGATAAACAAGTCGATCAATGATGCCAGAATAAGAATCCAGAAACAGCAACTAATATATACAGTCACCTAATTTATAACAAAAATGACGCTGCAGTGCAATATGGGAAGAATAGACTTCAATAAATGTTAATTTGTTGATTGGATGCTCATATTTTTTAAGAAAACTATTACTTTGACCCCTACTGAATACCAAGTACAAAAATCAGTTACAGGTAGACAGTGGATCTAATTGTCATGAGACCTGTTAACAAAATAAATCAGAACTCAGACCTTGCACTTCTTCTCTGATCAAATTATACCTAAAGTTGTTTTACCTATAAGTTTTTTCCATGTGAGAACATGTCACTTCATTCTTCCAATCCTATTGATAGAAAAATTTCAGGTTACATCTATTCCACCAAGAATCCTTTTCTTCTACCTTTAATATATCCAGAATTCTTTCTACTTTTCCTCACCTCCAACTCAATTACTACCACCTTGTCAAATCCATTAATAACTCCCAACTGAATTAGTGCGATGTCTTTATAAACTACTCTGACGTATCCACTCCTGCTTCTTAATAATTAGGCTTTCAAAACAGAATCCATAATTATAAAATGATTGTGTAACAAAAAAGTTGGATCATCACTCCTGTTAAAAGGTGAATCATATCTTATTCCCTTCATTGCTCAAAATATTTTCAGTGACTCTCCCTATTACACAGCTTTGTCTTGTTCTTTCATTCTTTTATTTACCTGCTCTAGCCACCTGTCTCCTTGAGGACCTGAAAACATGAGATATGCTCCTGCTTTCAAGATTTTGTTGTTTCTTCTGCCTGGAATTATTTTCCCCATGGTTTACATTCTCACCATCTTCATGGTTTTGTTCAAATGTCATATTAATGTGAGCTTCCCCTGAGGAATCTATTTAAAATTGAACCACACCCCAGAATAACTTATTTCCTTTGTCTGTATTGGTTTTTTTTTTTCCTCCCATAGGACTCATCATGATCTAACATACTATTTACTTTGTTTACTTGTTGACTTTTACTGCTAGATGTAAATTTTATTAGGCAAAATTTAATTTACCTTAACTATTCCTCTCTTTTGTTCAGCCTCTCAATATTAAGAGATTGATCCAAACTTTGGGCATTGACTTCACTCTATGTCACCATCATAATTTACTTGTTTGATCAGGTCAATCAAGTGTTTCTTTCTGTTTTCATTGTGTTCTGATTATTTTAATCACAGTGAGGGCATTTGACATATAACATATTTCAGCATATGAGCATTTTAGACTCTTGAAAAATTTTAACTCACCAGAGAGACTAGTATGATGACTATCAGGATGATAATACTAAGAGACCGAAGTATAGTCCTTAATAGGAGTTCCCATGAATCAAACTAATAAAAATCAAATAAATAAAAAATGAGCAGAAGAAGAATCTACTTGTTTTTCCAAATAGTCTGTTTGTTGACTTTTTGCAAATGAGATTCTGCCATGCAAGATGTATTTATCCAAGTGCAATAGGAAATGTTAGTTATCATGCACACTTCCCCCTATTCATCCAGCAGATAGTCAAAAGCAATTATGTTAGCTAAAACAAATTTAGCAAGAGAATTTAAAGAAGTTTGCTGGGCAATTATCGCCTTTGAAGTACAGTCAGCTATAGTAGTTAATGTTTGAGACAGATTTGTAATCATAACTTCATCTACACTTATGCCTAGCCAGGGAAGGAGCATTTTACCAAAAGATTCCCATTTAGAGGGACTTACACCCCTGTCTGGAAGTCCTCTTTTTTCCTTAGTGCAAATTAAGAGGTGTAGATCAATGTTCACTTCCAATTACTTATAGAATGTCAGTGGTATTGTTAGTATCTCTAATCCACATTGGCTCCTTATTTTCCACTTATTGAGACATGGAGTTGCCTACACAAATGGTTGTTAAATCCTACACAAATAAAAATATATCCTAGATGAGCACAAGAGATAGTTGCCTATGGGATGCTTTATGCATTGGGAGTCACCAGGAGAAAAGCACTAGTAATATCTGTCTAAGGATCCATATTTAATTATTGCATGGTTGGCTGATGCCAATGATTAAAGAATTATGTTTATAAATTTTCCTGAAAATTGTCAAATTATTTTTATTTGGATTCTCATATTCAATTTTTAACAATTTTAACTGCAAAATTCTTACTATAGGTTTTGCCTACTCTAAAATTTGTTATAGGGTGAACCAGAGATCTCTAAGATCATACAAGGATTTAGGTTTAATATCACATATCAAACATTTAGTTAAGTTTCCTGCAGGAGCTATCAATTATAAAATCTTATTATTGCATTATTTTGCCATGTATACACAGAAAGGAGATAAAAAGGAGATAAAAAGGAAAGGGGACAAAGGTTTCATGGTGGCAGAAGGGATAAACCCTGATTTGTGATCTTTGGAAAACTGTCTACATTTGGGATACTATCTGTACCTGAGGAGAAACCTCCCTGGTCATTTTTACCTTGAGTTGTCCAATATGTGTACAGTTCCAGGAGTATGGAAGGGTCCTCTGAAGTTGAAAGATACGGACCCAAGATTTGAGGCCCTGCAGTTTTGCCACAGAGGAAAACAAAATTCCCTTTCAGGGGGAATTTAAGAGCAGTACTTTTTCAAAAAACCCAATCTCCAGATTCTATATCATGAAAGGTCTGTTATCATTTGGTGAGTAACAAAGGGCTTCTTTTATCTTATGAAAATATCCTTTGTCTTCATACAATAGGGCCTTGTAATATTAAGTCATGTCAGAGTTTATAAGAGTGTGAGATACAAAAAATTGTTTTATTCTGGGCATAGACTTTCTAGTAACCATTTAATAAGGGGTCAGTCTATGTTTAAAAATGGAAATGAATCTTATTGCATCAATTGTTATTACCTTTGACCAAGGCAATTCAATAGATACAGTTAGTGTTTATAATACTCCATTTAACTGTTTTACAATTTGTCCAGTGAAACCAAGACCTCTATTGCTGGAAATTTCTCAAGAAATTTTTTGTTTATTTTTAAGATTTGAATGACAGACCAATCAGTTGTCTTTTATTTTTCAGGAAAGAGTTTTGGGGCATTTCAAAGATTATGGCAACAAGAAAGAGGTAGACAGAGTTGGTAGAACATATAATCAACAGAAATCTGAGAAGAGTTTCAGTTGACCGAATGATTCCCATGGGAGAAGCACGATAGAATAATAATTTAAAAAGAGAGGACTAATTCTGAGAAACACTTTCTAAAAATGGTTCAAGAATCATTTAGAAACGTTCAGACACGGGGACCTTTCAGATGTGATATAACTCCCCCCACACAATAAATATTATTTTTTCTGTTACAGAGATTCATTGAACATTGTCCAGGAATAAAGCTTTTTGGGGTTTCTTCCGATGGAGATACTCTCCAGGAGAAAGGGATTTTGTCCACCAGATGGCTGATCTGAAAGTGAGCAATTTATTTTCCAGTGGCTTGACTATTTACATTAATGGCAGACAACTTGAAGCACGGGGTTTGAAACTTCTTCATTTTGGTTTAAAAAATATACAAGGAGGTTACCTGGGTTCTCGTAGCTGTTTTAACTATAAAGATGTGTGTCGGCCTACTTTTTGTAAGGAATTTGCTACTGTGCCCACTGTAACTTTAACTTACCTTTTGAAGGTTCACACATTTCTGTAGAAAAACATAAATTCTAGATCTATAATTCTTGTACAAGAAATTGATTGGGATTCTAGATAGAGGAGTTCCAGACTTCTTGTATCCAGATTTTCTCTATACTAGTAACCTTACCTACATACTGAACATAGTCTAGTTCATGTTTTACCCAGTTAGACACCTGAGGACTCCCTACAGGATCCAGTTCTGTTTCTATTACTATTGCTACTGCTAAGCCAAATTCAACCAAAAATGCTGAAATAAACTAAGATAGCTCAAAATACAACTTTGTGGAGGTCAAATAAAAGAGAGATCTCACCCATAATCCCAGTTGCTGAAAGAGAGCAATGGACACAATGGGTCTGGTAGGTACCTGCACTTGGTTACTTGATGTTCCTGGGGGTAGCCAGCATTTTATTTCAAATCCCACTTCTGATGCCAAACTATTAAAAGAAAAACTTTAGGCAAATTAAGTTTAGCAGACTTTATTTAAGCAAAGAATGATTCATGAATTTGGCAGCCCTCAGAACTAGGAGAAGTTCAGAGAGCTACACCCAGCACCATGAGCAGGCAGTATTTAAATACAGAAAGAGAAAGTGACAAACAGAAACAGCTGGATCGGTTGAGCACAGCATTTGCTCTGTATGAACATGGTCTGATCAGTTAGAAATCTGTGATTGGCTGAAACTTGCCTTCTATAATTGGTTGAGACTCAGCTACTTGTTACAAGAAACACTGTTAAGTTAGGTTGCAGCTCACTATGGCGAGAGGCAGATTTTCGCCAAATTTAATGTATGTTAACATTATAAAATGAGGAAAGCCAAATTATTATTTCTTCAGGATGACACAAACTAAGAGGTAGTTATTGTTATTCCAATTTTTCAGTAAGCAAAATGACTTAAGGTGATTAGTTTGCCCACTTTTTTAAAAGAGGCAGAGCCAGGATTCAAACCCTGATCTCTTCAACTTCAAAGTCTTTATTCCTTTCATGATGACATGCTGCTTTAAATAAAATGTATCTGCTAAAAAAAGTTGTATAGCAACAGTTTCTCCTCTCCTACAACTCCCTCTACTCAGAACTAATAAGCTAATTTGCTAGAAAATACCTATAGACTATTCTGTTTTTCCTTTTTTGTATTTTGTAAAAATATGTACATGACATCTATAGAGGAAGTAAGTGAGGATCGCTATATCATTGAATTGATTTGTGAAAAAAATCAGCTATTTTTTGTTCTGAAGTTGCTAACACATATATGTCAACATCAAAAGACTGTGGGGCAAGAAGACCCAGGGAGAAAAACAAATCTTTGATTTTTAAAAATGCAATTGTTACTTTAGCCTTGCAGTATAGCTTAAAGTATGGTAAAGTGATGCCTCCAGATTTGTTCCTTTTGCTTAAGGTTGCTTTGGCTATTTGGGGTCTTTTCTGATTTCACACGAAACATAGAATTATTTGTTCTAGATATGTGAAGAATTACATTGGTATTTTGATGGTGATTGCATTGAATCTGTAAATCACTTTGGGTAGTATGGACATTCTAACAATGTTGATTCTGCTGATCCATGAGCATGATATATTTTTACATTTGTTTACATCATCTGCAATTTCCTTCCTTAGTGATTCATAGTTCTGTTTGTAGAGATCTTTCACCTCCTTGGTTTAATATATTTCTAGGTATTTTATTTTATTTGTAGCTATTATGAAAGCTGTTGAGTCTTTGATTTAATTCTCAGCTTGACTGTTGTTGGTGTATAGGAATGCTACAGATTTGTGTAGATTGATTTTGTAGCCTGAGACTTTGCTGATTTATTTATCAATTCCAGGAGTCTCTTGGTGGAATCTTTAGGGTTTTCTAGATATAAGATCATATCATTAGCAAAGAGTGATAGTATGACATACTCTTTCGCCGTTAGGATATCCTTAATTTTCTTCTCTTGCTTGATTGCTCTGGCAAGGACTTCCAGGACCATGTTGAATAGAAGTGGTGACAGTGGGCATCCTTGTCTTCTCCCAGTTCTGAGTGGGAATGCTTTCAACTTTTTCTATATGATGTTGACTACAAGTTTGTCATAAATAGCTTTTATAATTTTGAGATTTATTTCATCAATGCCTATTTTGTTAAGAGTTTTTATCATAAAAGTTTGTGAGGGTATAATAGAAAAACAGCATGGCACTGGCACAAAAATAGAGACATAGACCAATGGAATAGAACAGAGAACCTAGATATAAAACCATCTACATATTGCCATGTAATCTTTGACAAAGTAGATAGCAATACACCCTGGGGAAAAAGAATTCCTATTCAATAAATTGTGGTGGGAAAATTAGATAGCCACATGTAGAAGATTGAAACAGAATCCTTATCTCTCACCACTCACAAAAAATAATTCAAGATGGATAATAGAGTTAAATCTAAGACATGAAACCATAAGACATCTAGAAGTAAATGTTGGAAAAACTCTTCTAGATATCAGACTAGGCAAAGATTTTGTGAAGAAGACCCTGATGGCAATCACAGCAACAAAAATAAATAAATAAATGAATAGGACTTGATTAAATTAAAAACCTTCTGTACAGCCAAGGAAACAGTTAGCAGAGAGAATAGACAACCTACAGAATGGGAGAAAATATTCACATACCATATATCTGGTAATGGCCTAATAACCAAAATCTGTAAAAAACTCAAGCAAATCAGCAAGAAAAAAATCAAACAACCCCATTAAACAGTGGGTAGAAGACATGAACGGAAGTTTTTCAAAAGAAGATAGATTAATGGCCAATAAATTCATGAAAAAAATGCTAAACATCACTAATTGTAAGAGAAATGCAAATCAAAACCACAATGAGATATCACTTAACCACAGTGAGAATTGCTTTTATCAAAAAGTCCCAAAACAATAGATGCCAGTGTGGATGCACAGAGAAAGGAACACATACACTTTTGATGGAACTGCAAACTCTAGTGCAACCTGTATGGAAAATAGTATGGAGATTCCTCAAATAACTAAAAGTAGACCTACCATTTGATCCAGCAATCCAACTACTGGGTATTTACCCAAAGGAAAAAAAAAGTCATTTTATCAAAAAGACATTTGAAGTAAAATGTTTATTGCAGCACAATTTGCAATTGTAAAGATGTGGAATCAACCCAAATGCCCATGAATTCATGAGTGGATTAATAAAATGTGGTGCATGTATACTGTGGAATACTACTGCGCCATAAACAAAATGAATTAATATCTTTTGCAACAATCTGAATGGAACTGGGGAACCATTATCCTAAGTAAGATATTGCAAGAAAACAAACACCACATGTACTCACTATTAAATTGGAACTAGCCGACATAAATCAGGCAGGTGGGAGGGGGAAAGAGGGAATGGGTGAAATTATACCTAATGGGTACAATGTACACTATATGGGTGAGTGGTGTATTTATAACTTGAACTCAAGCAGTACAAAAGCAGTCCATGTAACCAAAACATGTGTATCTCAGTAATATTCTGAAATTGAAAAGAAAATGCACTTGTTACATCTCCTAGATTTTAATTCTTTGTATAATGTTGAGAGGCTATGATTGTGGACATCAAATGAGAGAGGGTCTGATATTAATCAAAAAGATTGAAAGAAATTTTCCCCTTAACCATCAATATAAGTGATTATAATGTTAGCAATTTCATAATGATTACAATTATTTTTCTTGATTTTGTTCTGAGAACTTCTGAAAAATGGAAGTATATTCCCTCAATCTTTATACGTTAGCAAATTTCAAGAGTGCTAGAAGTTCATTCACCTATGTTTCTCACTTATTCACATGTTACATTCTTTATATTGCACTTATTAACTGTATTAGTTAATAAACCAGAAATTTCTGTACTTCATATTTAATTGTTCAACGTTGTTTTTCATATGCTTCTAATGTTAGTATGTATAGTGAATGTGTTCCAAAACTGAAGACATAACTTGTATTTTAAATTTGTTACATTACATGAAGCAGTCCCATTTAAATGCCATTTCCTTTTTGTTGTTGATTATATTTCCTTTTAAATGACTTTTCTAAGATAAGGTTCATGTACTGAAGTGATTTTATTGTGTTTGTTGAGAATTTGCATAAAAAATCTTTGAAACATTGATGTTAATTAGATAACTCTAGTGGCTACCTATTAGGCATTGTTACTGACTACTCTTCCTATAGTTATTTATATATTTATTTATTTATTTTTGTTATATACTAAGTATTACATTTGTTGAAACATGACAACATTCGTTTTAATAAAATATGAAATGCATAACTATAAATAGTTTTATACAGTTGTGTGATAATATTTAAATAAAATTTTATCTATATATGATGCTTTTAATTTCATAGAATTATCTGAAATATTTCACATGGACAAATTGTCAAGTAAAAATGAACTACTCTTCAGGCACTTCCAAAATTGCTGAGTTTATCATTTTTTAACTTCATGACCCAGTTTACCTACATCATTGAAATGTAACCTCAGGCCAGGCAGTCAAGAATTCTTCTTTTGATAACTGTTTGTTAACATCTCACTCTGCACAGTTATTTTAGTCACATTGGAATTAATATGTGTTTAGGTCAGACTTTCTACATTTGTAACTATGTGCATTAGTCAGTTTGGATTAAAGTTGGCTTAAGAAAATTATTTATTTGACTATAAAGTAGTCCTTGCAATAACAAAGATGTGGATAGATTTGTAAAAACATTTCAGATCATTCCCTTGTATCTATAGAATTTGCTGTATAAATTTAATTTGTGTTTTCAACTTACTTTAAATAAGACTTTCTGTTAAATGTTGTTTTAGATTTCTAACATGAGTGTAATAATTGTATTTATCAATTTCCCATGAAACATAAGATGCAAGAACAACAACAACAACAACCTCTAAAATATGAGTTTTTCTTGAAGGTTCACAAAAATATGCTAATAATTTCATGAAAGTAATAGGTATCTGTCACATGTTTCCTAATTAAATGTAATCAACGATACTTTAGTCCAATCAAACAAATGTGTTTTTAAACATTTCGTGATTCCAGAAGTATCCTATTATTAAAACCAGATTCTTGCAAAGCTGATTAATGTTACATTTACCTCTACCTGATTAATGTTATTTTAGAATAGATATTTGATGTATTTCCTGAATTTATATGATTGCTATTGGTGATAGTGTGATATATTGGAAAAAGAATAACAATTGGAGTTAGATAAATCTGCAATAAAATCCTAGCTCCACTAAATATTTACTTGAGCAAATTTCTATCAAGTTATGTAATGTTTTAAATTACATAATATGGTTGGATTATTTCAAGGATTAGATAATAGAGTTTTTCAGGTTCATAGAACCAGTGCACCACATATTTAGAACTCAGTTGTTTTTTTAACCCCATCATAGTTCTCCTTATTCTTCTCTAACTGATATTACTCTTTAGTTGTCCAGTTTTCAAATTATATTCTTTCCAATGTCCACTCTTTTTCTGAGCCTTTGCTACCCTTACTCTCTCTGAAAAGAACAATTGCTGTAATTCATTTATCAGGTGATTAACAGAGGCAAGTTGGCCTAAGAAATCTCAATATAAAAGGAAAAAAATATCAAGGCTTCTGAAAACACAAAAAGATCATATTAACATGAGCAGATATATTTCATATAGAATATGAGATGGAATAATGCTGAAAGAAATCTCAAGTATTGTAATCGCTCTCGAGACTTGCTTTATGTTCCAGAAAATAGCTACCATATATTTTCATCATCACTTCAACATTCACTGTCTCATTTGACAATCACAATCATCTTTACTCTAACAATTCTGATCCCTGAAAAAAAATAAACTAGGGTTTATTTTCTCTTAGGGATTCCTTTTACAATATTGTCAAAAAAGCTTGATATTAACCTTAAGGTTCAGGTACACTTACTAAATTGTCTACAGATCCAGAAGTTAGCTCTCTCTTGGCAGGCATGCACAGCCTCTCCACAGGTAATTTCAATATAATTTGCATCCCACAAAAGAGATATTGGATATATTTAAGTATTAACTGTTATGATAGTTTACATCTTAATGTTTCCTAGCAAGACATTAAATGTACACTAATTCCTTAGAGATATATGAAATCTCAAAAAACATTTATATATAATAGGAAAAAAAGTGAGAGATTCATGTATGCTTAATTTTTAAATTATGTTGCGATAGCATGCTATGGGGATGTGAATAATGAAAATCTAAAATTGTAGAGTATGAATCTATAAAGTTTAAAATATAATCAAATTATAAAATATCACAAATATTTTCAAAAGAGAAATGCAATTTATAGTTGCATAGTTTCAAAGCTGGAGACAAAACCAAAAATTGTGAACTAGCTTTATGATGACATCTTTTAGTAACTAAATCAAAACTTGCCCTCTATTCTTTGAACTAATCTAAAAATATGTGAATGTTCAATTAGGAAAGTTTGTGGGAATGGATTTTTTTTTACAATCTTCTGAACTATGCTGGGTGGGAATCAGGCTGTAAAAACTGCCATTTTTTTCTATGAATCCAAATTAGTTTCAGAGCAGGTGATGAACAGACATAAAGAGGAAATCCTTCTCCATCAGCAACTGTCTCTAGACAGTCAAACATAATGAGAAATCATGTAAGTACAGCAATTAAGCCAAGTGAATGGTTTTAATGCTTAATGACTGGTTTTATTTCTAACTGAAGCCAGGACAGAGTTATTGCTGTGGTATATGCTCCTGAGTGACTTTTGACAGAAAGATTGTGTCATATACTTTTTCTGACAAAATCTATGGAATATCTTGAATATTTGTTAGATACAAAAACAATAGCCAAAACTTTGCTGTCATTTTGTAAAAGACAAAGTATTTACTTAGGAACAAAGACAATAGACATTTTTGGCATTTTATAAAAGATAAAACATTTATTTTCCATGTCAAATTAATGAGATCATCATCATCATCATCACCATCATCATCATCATCATCATCACATCATCATTCTAGTATTCCATTAAGAATGTTTTACCCAGAAAGTCACATAGCTACTTACTGTCAGATACAGATTTTTAAATTTCTTTTAATTATGGCAGGTACTCATCTATATCTATCTAAAATGAATGATTAAGAAAAAGCTTGTATTTCTTCATGGAGAGTGGCAAAAAAATTCTAAAATTAGAGCGCTGGCCTTTATGCTATCCTTGGAGTTATTCCTGGTTCCCTACTTGATAACTCTTGTTGTTTACTTTATACCTTCTGTTATAGGATAACTTTGACATTTACAAAGGCATGCAGTGATAACCAATGAGTCAGCTGCCATCTACATTTACTCTCTGAGAACACTTGGGGATATCTTGAATTTTACCATACCATATAGTTGCTGTGGTAGATCCATTATCTGGGGATCTCTTCTTTTTCTAGCATAGGTCACTCAATTCTTCAATGAATATTTATGAAATGCTTTTTATGGTCTATACAATTTGGCCAAAATCAATGAAAACTATTTCTTTCTCTGAAGTGCATGCCCCTGGTCTGCCAGGAGTTATGCTCATAACAGGGTTACCTCCATGAAATACATTTTTTAAAATTCTACAAATAATGTTGTAGTTCTATATTACTGGAAATATGGTGGTGAAATATTAATACCACAGACATGATTTTTATTTTTGTCAAAGGGTTAACACTTTATTTTTTTATTTTATTTTTGAGGGGGAGGAAGAAGATAATTAACAAACAGATAAAAGATAATTTCAGCTAATTATAACAACATATTAAAGATAAAATAGTGGATATATAGTAAAATAGATAATGGCAGTATAAGTAAAAATGGCAGGACATTTTATTGAGTGTTAAAGTAAGGCCTTTCTCAGGAAGTTATTCTTAGGTAGAAATTTTATTCATGATAAAGAAGGAGTCATGAGAATACTTGGAGCAGAATATTAGAGCCCAAGGAACACCAAAAGAAACAGTGTGGCTTGAACATACTGAACAAGAGAGAAATTGACTCTAGCATGAAGAATAGATTAGGAGAAGCCAAGAGTGAAAGCAGGGAGGCCAGTCTAGAGGCTCTTAGGCTAGCCCAGAAGTATGGTGGTCACTGTGACAAGTGTGGTAAGAGTGGAAACAAAGAATAGAGATCATGATGATTTGGGAAAGGAGTCAACAGACCCCTTGCTAGATTGAAAAGTGTAAGGTGTTAGAGAAAGAGCAATTAAAGATAGTTCATTTTATTTTTGTCTTGAGTAACTCTGTGTGTGTATGTGTATATGTGTGTGTGTGTGTGTGTGTGTGTGTTAGATTCTTAAAATGTAGTATATTAGTGATAAGCCATTTTAAGAGAGTATTAGTGTTAAACCATTTTAAGGGTAAAGTCAATAGATGACTTCTGAACAAATTTATTAGAGCTTCTTCTTAAAGTTTTGTGGGAATATAGTAAGTATGTAGATATATAGGTATCTTTCAGTTAAAAATACTGCAGTAGAAATTTAATTTTCACAATCATCCACATGTAGATGGTGCTATGATATGAATGATGGTGCCCCTCCAAAAGTTACCTTGAAACCTAATGCCCAGTGCAACAGTATTAAGAAGATTGGCCTTTATTTAGTAGGTGATCAAGTTAAGAAGACTTTCCCCTCAGAAATGAGATTAGGTCTTTATATAAACGGGCTTTATATAAGGAATTCAACCCTTTTTGTGCCTTCCATCCCTTTCATATGTGAGAACACGGTGTTTCTCCCCTCCAGAGGATGCAGTACAAGGTGACATCTTCGAAGCAGAGAGCAGCCCTCACCAGACAACTGAATATGTCAGCGCCTTGGACTTGGACTTCTTAGTCTCCAGAATTGTGAGAAAATACATTTCTGTTGTTTATAAATTACCCAGTCTCAGGTATTTTGTTCTAGTAGTACAAACAAACTAAGACTGATGGTTACTGTGAGACTGGAAGATATCGTCACCTTAGGAAAGAGTTGAGATGACAAAAGGAACAAAAGAAATTTCTTATTGAGAACTTATTGAAAAATCCAAAAGTGGGATGTTAAATAAGGGAAGAGATGCCTACTTAAAATTTTTAAATATATTTTTCATTAAATACAGAGTAGATTTCAAATATGTAAGTGAGATAATATGACACAATTGATCTTTCTAGATTTCACACCACCTTCTGCCAAGCTCTGCAATGCCTTAATTATGATCTTCTCTTTTACCTCGGCACATCATCTGTCCATGATGCCACATTACTTGGAATTCTCTCCTCAAAATCCTCCACTTGGAACTGCCTTCTTATTTTTCAAAATTCAGTTCAAATGCAATTACTTCATGAAATTTTCATGATCATATCAATTATTAGACTTTTTATACTTTTGTTTTTAATATATTAGAAAATTTATAAAATGTGTTCCTAACTATTTATTTGTATTTATCTCCCTAATAGATTATGACCTACTAAAATGAAGTGCTTGTTACTTATTCATCTTTGATCCACAGAACTCAGATTAATATTTGGAACAATACAGGTATCTTGTGTGTGAGTAATTACTGAACAGAGTGTAGTAACATTTTAAGTGGTTCAACCCCAAACTCCTGGACTCAAGTGATCCTCCTTCCTCAGCCTCACAAGTTGCTGGGACTATAGGCATGTGTCATCACGCCCAGATAATTTTTCTCTTTTCTTGTAAAGATGTGGTATTGCTATATTACTCAGGCTGGTCTTGAACTCCTGGGCTCAAGTAATTCTACCACCTTGGCCTCCCAAAGTGCTAGAATTACACGTGTAAGCTACCATGCCTTCCCATGTTCTTTATCTTTAATTTTTCGTATGTAACTTGTAATATGCTATATAGATAATATGTTCTTATTATACACCAAAAACTTTTATTAGATGTCAAAACTTGACATATCTCAAAGCTATAACTATGGTGTGGCTCTGTTCTTCATTCTAAAATATTGCATTATATATATAATATGACTAGATTAAAATTATTAAGCCTTAATAATTTAAAAAATTATACTATAGTCCTGTGCAGAGAATTCCCTTTAATGAATAGAATTAAATTTAAATTTATATTGGATTGATAATAGGTTTTAAAGCAATGAGAATAAAAATGAAGGTCACTATATGCTGATCAGATATAATACAGTGATACAGGTAGAGACTGATCTAAGATAATAAATATTTCAATTAAATAATATTTTATAGTACATAATTTATATTCCAGTAAATAAAATTAATCATGGATCTCAACTACATATGGATATTTGGTGAGTAGATAAAAATTATCAGAACAACTGGTTTTATAAAAATGTGAGTTTCCAAAGTGCTTTAGTGATTTGAAAATTATATTGCCTATTTTGACACCTTTAAAAATATTTTAATAGAAATCAGTTGATTTGCTTCATCATTATAGTAAGATTAAATTAAGAAAAGGAACATAGTATCATAAAAATTTACCAAGTCATTATAAAGCTTGTGTTATTCAAATTCTGATTAATGTTATTCAACTAAAAGGCAAACTGCACCATAAGAAACTACAAATAGGCTATACATCTCTTAAATGGTCCCATTTTCTTATTTTGCCAACCAGTACATCAAATACATATCAGTCACTGAAATCTCTGCCTATTATTAGAAGCTCAACTTTTTCTATAATAATCTGGAACACATAGAAATAAACATCGAGTAATCATAATGTTAATGATAATGTTGATGGTGCCAAAGATCATAACAATGAAGATGATGACAATGATGGTAATAAAACCATCTCTAATATGAGTCATCTAGAAGCATAATCTAAGTAAAGTACATGGATACAGGTAGATTATTTAAGAATAAGGAAGAGAAAGGAAGTGGGGATGGGGTAGAGGGGAGCATTAGTGAGACAAGGAAGGAGGAAAGGTGATTGCAATGGGACTATTGAGCTGTAGGCAACAAGGGCCCAATCCCTCTGTAGACCCTGTGAAGAATCATATAAAATGTCTTGCAGATTCATACCTCCAAAGTACAGGAGGTGAAGTTGAACCAGGGGCTGACCTCTATACCTATCTCCTCCCCACCTTCACTTCTTGGATCTCCTTTGAGTGTAGTGCATCTGAACAATCTTCTTCAAACAGAGGCAGAAAAGATAGAGACTTACCAGACATGTGAAGTGAAACACTAAGAGAAAGCATGGGAACTCTCAACCACAAGTGAAGCTGAAATATGTGACAAATAAAAGGTATGTGGCATAGGTACAAATAATATGTTACACCCACCTCTTAGCGAAGATGATGATGATGATGAATAACTTGCTTAAGGTTACAGAATTAGAAAATAGCAATGCATGGATTAAACCTATGGTCTAAATATCCAAGGCCAGTGTTCCTAGCTATGGTAGTATACTGTGTTTCTTGTTTTATTTTGATTATATATCTAATGAGAACAAAGAAGGGTAAAATAGCAATAGTGGAATCAAGATGACACTAACTTCTAGTCCTAAGACTATGTCATTAACCACTTTAAGCTAAATGGGATGTATGTCTTAGTAATTATTAACTATACTATTTGCTATGTATTTTCTGGCTTCCAATATTTCTTGTAACTATAGAAAATTAAGTTTTATCATCATTATTTTCTCCGGGAAGGCTACCTTATGTAAATTTGTTTGACATCCTAAACTAAACCATAAGCCACATTAAGATAACTGATAAGACAGACTTTACATAGCAGTATGTTTTAATTTCTCCATTGTAATTCAAAGCACCAATATGTGGGCTTTGAAACATTTAGAGGTTAAGTATGCCTTGCTTAACTTGACCATTTTTTTCACATTTGTATGCCGTGATACTGCATCATTAAATGCTGAATTTTTAATTATTCCATGTATTAGATGTTGTGTTTATATAAAGCTGGTTTCTATAAAATATAGTTCTAATAAAAGTACAAATCATTATAAATATTAAAATCATATGAGAATTATATTTTAATAGTAAAACAGCATATGTTTAAAAAAGTTTTATTACAATTCAATTGATTTATTAAAACCCTGAATTAAGGATAGTTAACTCAGAAAGGGCATAAAATTCATATTTTATACCTTTGAGTTAGAACCAGCACAAATCCCCTGATAATCTCCTGACATTTGGACTCTTCTCCTGCTCTGTAGGCAAAAAGTGACTTTAAGATTATATATTTTTTTTATTTTTCAACTCTCAACTCATTTTAAGATTAAAGAAGAGAAATGATGGGACCAGCATGAAAAACAAATAAAAATAATGAATAGATACACCTTTCACCATCATCAAAAACAAAAACAAACAACAGAAACAAAAATGAATAGCTCATTAAACTCCAAAAGCTCTAAATTTTTAGTTTTTATTCTCCTTGTGTCAGGATTGCTAAATTGAGGGGGTGGAGGAAGGAAGAAAGGGGATGTCTGTTGCTGTTTCTATTTCTGGATAAATTCCAAAATTGCATGTTCCTATTTCTTTCCTGTTTCCTATAGATTTACAGCATGAATTGTTAAATTTGTTCTATTTATTTAATAAATTGATTATTTCTTTCTTCATCTTTCTCTATCATTATTCCCTTATCCAGATTAACATCTGAAGTTGTTTGCATGATTGAGTTTACTCAACTTTTATGCCAAGATAGTACTTTAGACAAATTGAATAAAGAATCACAGGATTTGTAATTAAGACAGCAGCTGAATTTATCAAACAAGATACTATTTATCCTTTTTGAATTTAAAAATTAAGTTAAATTTGAGGAATCTGATGCATGGAAAGAGTAAGAATGTGCCTAAGACAGACAGAGAAAGAGAGATACAAATGTGCACACAGATACACACATGCACACATACATGCCTACACAGTCAAACTTATCTTTTAATATTTATTTGATTTTTATGCTAGACCAGCATGAAGAATGAATAACTTAGCAGAGGAAAACATTTATTTGATTTTATTCATTAGAAATGGTTTCATCATTATATAGTTTCATTAAATGCCATGAAGAGAATATCTTAGGGTAGGATGGAATTTAGAGCAGGGGAAACAAGTGGATATTTTCTCAATCGTATATTGTCCCATAAGGGCAAGCGGAGTGCACTGCCCATACGGAGTGTTCAGTGCATATCGGATTTTATTTTACTTGTGTTGTATCTGAATTATGTGATACTCATCCACTGATTGTTTGTTCCATTTCTTTACATTTCAGAGCTTAAGTATTTTAACAAATATTTAGCAGAGTTGAATAGCATTCAATTGCCATCAAATAACATGGTCAGCCTAAGCATTTTATTTTAATAATTAATGAAAAATTTGCTACCATCTTCTTGGATATTAAAAAATGAATGGAAACATAAAATTGCCTAGTAAATAATGTCTTAAGATATTTAAGTCCAAATATTTTCTACATTTAGCTTATTTCCATTTTTTCCTATTTTTGAACCATATTTTCAGTTATAGTCATCATATTTATTTTCTATTATGCCAATTACAATAATATATACAAATAATAAAAGTTAGTTTTTCCACTCAAAGTGCTATAAGTCTATTGGAGAGATATTTACAATGTGTGCCACAAATTTTATACAACAAACGTTGAATAATATGAGGACACAGTAAAGAAAATAATATGATTTTGCCTTCTTGCTGTTGTCACAAGAATTTATTTGCTCTATCAATAAACACTTACTAAAACCCCACAGTGTTTTCAGGCATTTTTCTAGATGCTGTGGGTAAACAAAGTTGGCATGAACACCTTTTATTAAAAATGTACATTCTAGTTTGGGAAACAAGTGGAAGCTATTATTATAATATGTTCTATGTTATAATGAGCTATATATATAAGCTTTTTACTGGGGAAGGATAAATTAATTTTATATTCTGGGTAAGGGTTTGAAGAATAATGTTGGAATCAGATATTGAGAGATAAATAGTTTTAAATAGAGGACAAAATAAGCAGCAGGTTGAAGGAACATAATCTAAAACAATGACCCTGGCAAGCTTGATTAGGAATGGATTGAAAAATGCTTTTTATAGACTTTAACAAAGCAATGAGGAATATACAAACATTTTTATCATGAAAATAATCTTAACCAGTTCATTTTTACAGAAAAGTTTTCCTGAGGAAGGTAGAAAGCTCTACTGAATGTTGGAGAGATAGAAAACAGAGCTTATTTTGATAGTGACTTAGGGTAACTGTTTCAACCTTCGTGAAAGACATGAGATGTCTCTTAAAGCTGTTTGCCATAGGTATGCTGAAGATACTTCAGCCTAGACTGCTGGGATCCCAGCATCATCCTAATTAGTAGCCTGGAGAGGATGAAAGAAACGGAAGAATGGGCAAAGTGAAGTAGGAAAGGGACTAACAGGACACTGGAGTTAAGGCCCTTGCAAAAATGACTTTGTTTTAAACCTCAGAACTCTGAAGTAAGATGGCTCCGAGATAAATAATTAAAAAGTCAGAATTAAGAACTTTTTAGGAAAGGAAGATTATAGATTTTGTTTTAGTTTAATGAAACCCAAGGATAGAGTGAAGCATCAAGATGTTAGAAAAGCTCAGTTGAACCAAAGGATGTGAATGTAGATCTAAAACGGTATCTAGATAATAGCATGTCATAGGTCATAATTCAATAAATGCAATTTGTGAATATCATTCCCATACATTTCTTTATACTTTATAGATTTAGATATAGATATACTGCTATGAACTGAATGTTTGTGTCATTACAAAATTCATATACTGAAGTCGTAGTTCCTAATGTGATAGTATTTGAAGGTGGGATCTTTGGAATGTTTGGATGAGGTCTTCCTGTTTTTTCACCAGACCCTGTATCTGCGAGCACCTTGACCTTGGACTTTCTCCCAACCTTCAAATCTTTGAGAAATAAACTGTGGTTTAAGCTATCCAGTCAATGGTATTTTATTATGGCAGCCCAACCCAACTAAGAAATATAACTATAAAATTAAATATTAATTTACATATTTAACATTTTAATTAATTAGCACAACACCCTGTCTCAGCACTGTTCAATAGGCATTTTTGTGATTGTAAAAATGCTCTATATTTTAACTGTCTAGTATGGTAGTCACTGGTACGTGCAGCTATTGAATACTTTGAAATGTGGCTAGTGAGACTAAAGAGCTAAATTTTAAATTGCATTTAGGTTTTAATTATATAAATTTTCAATTGTATCCATTTAACTAGCCATATTAAAAACACAGCTTATATAATCTTATGTAATTTTTTTCCTTATTTTTATACCAATCTTGGGAGAAGAAATACATCTTATTTGCTATAATTCTAATGTCTTCTAGCTTCTTATTGGTTCCATGCATTGACTAACATCAGTGTTATTATATTTTTTTGTTTGTTTATATCACGTCTTAATTTGAGTCAAGGTTTTCATATTTGGACCATATCTTTTGTGTCTTGGAATTTTTCAATAGCCAATTTATTATTCTGTGCATATTATTCCATATTTCAAATGAGCCAATCTCTCATTAATGCTCTCTATTTTAGTGTTTCTTTTATTCTTGGCAACTTTCCTACTGAAATTTATGTCCTCCCATTCAAGGCCTCAGCAGAGTTGTTATTCTGGGGCTTTCTTTGACTGGTTTACTGGGTTGTTTACACTGTTCATGGACAATATGTCATATTCCTGGTTTACTCTCTTATTTTTCTACATGTATCCTCTAGTACTTTTGCATGAAACTTTGGTGGAAATAAATTTTCCAAATCTCTCAACTGCAAAAGTACCTTTTTATTTCCCATATTTGACTAATATTTTGACTAAATATAAATTATATTCCTTCATATTTTTAAAGATGTTGCTTCATTGTTTTCACCCACTAAACATTTTAATGATTCTGGTGTTGGTCTGATTCCTGTTGACTTGTAGGCAAACTGTTTACTTCTAGAAGATTTTAAGATACTAATTTATCTTATTTTCTAAAATTTTACCTGGGATTTGCCTTGCTGTGCTCCTCCTTATTTTGTCTGCGGTTATTTCAATTCAAAGTCTTACATTTTCCTTCAGCTCAAGAAGTTTTTCTCATACTAACATGTAATATCCTCTGCTGTTTTCAGATTTTTCTCTTTAGAACTCTGTTATATATAGATGATGTCTCTTGGATTATTCTTTTATGCCATTTTCCTACTTTAAAATATACACACACACGAACTACTGTCTTTTGGATTTTTTTTTGGTGCAGAAGGGGTACATTTTAAGAAATTTGAGGAGATATTCCATCCTTTCTAATTACTTGTATTTTTTTAATTCAGAAAACCTATTATTGTTGCTTAATCATGACATCATATTCTGATTTATAGATGTAAACTATAAAAAATTCGAAGGCTGTTACCAAGAGTTTTATTTTTTTATTTGTTCATGTTTGTTTTAAATATATACTCTTCTATAGATTACTTTCTCCTTTGATTATCTTGTATTATTTTATATTTTAGATTTTCTCAAATAGGTGATTCTTGTGAATCTTTATTTTTAAGAAAGAGTTGAGAGAGAGCTAGTTATGAGCTCTATGTACGTTATCATATTTGCCAACTCTCAGGCTTTCCTCTAGGAAGAGAGTTCAAGAATCTGTCCATCATGCCTGGGCATCCAGAATGACAGATTGATTCTCTACAGGTAAACTCATTTTAGTTGTTCTAGGCTCTCACAGAAAGTTATTTCAATTTTCTTTGAGGTAAACCATTGGGATCTTTTTCTACAGTCAAGTGTTAAATTGTCAAACTCTTCTTTGTGTATATTGGAGGTGAGTTCAGAGGTAGTCATAAATCATTATGTATCCTTTCCACTAAATCTCCCTCTGTTGTACCATGTGTTGGTCATCTGCCTTAATGAAGAAGCAGAATAATGAGAACAGACGTGTTTTTGGAGATTCAGCAAAATAATACAGATGCTTGACTCACTATAATTTAAATTCCTTCTTTAATAGAGGAAGATCACAGATCAAGTTCAAGCTGGAGAGCAATACATTTGCTAGTAAATGAGGAATTGCACAAAAGTTAATCAGATTATCCTACATAAGCATGTTCCAGAGTGATGGAGATTCTAGAAGGAAATATTTTGAAAAAGGAAGAATTGTTTCTTATTGACTACTCTGCTGAGAAGTCAAAAAGAATGAGACCCTTAGATTCAATATAAAGTATAAAGTGAGGTTGAGGATGGAGTTCAGATGACTAGGGGTTAAGTAGCAAATACTATTCTAAGAAAAAATGGTAGCATGAACACTCACATTTTCTTTCCTCTCTTTCCAAAGCCATTGAAATATAAACAAAAACTTACAGAAGGCACTGGCTGGAGGAATGATGTTAGATATCAGCAAAGATTTAGATGGATTACTGAATAATGAATGGCAGATGTAATCATAATTACAGATACAACAGGTCAGAGTTTACAGAAAAGCAGTGAATATGTAAGCAGCTCAGAGCTTAGAGAGCTTTAGTTTTCATACTGAAGCATTTTTTCATGTTATATACTCTATCAATCCCACCCTTCTTCACAGTGACCTAGTCAGCACATAGCAAGAGCAAGTGTGAGGAAAGTATATTAACCAGCATCATAGATTAGAGATGAACACTGCAACACTTGAACAAATTGGCCAACTCTGCCCAATTTCCCCACCCTTTTATGTGAAGTAAAATACCTGCTCCAATATAAAAAAAAATGTATAAAATCTGACTTGTCCAATTCTGTGCCCCTTAAACTGAGAATTACATCTTCAGAATAAGATTATTACTATTTTGGCAGTGAAAAGAATGGTTATCCAGCTCACTTGTAGTGTTCTTACACGTTATAATGTAAAGTCTCTTTGGCACATTCTGGCCAGAAATTAAGCAGCAGTAAAGAAAGAATCTGCATTAACAGTCTATCTTAATATATCTTCTACAAAGGTATGATTATATAATGCAAAGCAAAATTTCAAAGTACACAAATAGAACCAATAATACAGAGAAGAAAAAATTGATCTGGGAAAGAAAAAAAAGTAGAAAATGAATGATCATTTTCAAAGATATTCTATATTGTTCTCATAATAAAACAGGTGTGAAGAAAAAATCACAGGAAAAAACCAGAAATTAAATTATAATTGTTAAAGTATTCAGTACAAAGTTAACAAAGAGTAAAGGAAACATTCCAGAATAGAGAGAAAGAAAAAAAGAAACAATAATATGAAAGAAAACAATAATGTAAAGAAAATGGGTAAGCCAAAAAATAAATAAATGAAAAAAATGTAAAAACCTTAATAGGCTTCTAAGTATTAGGAAATGTCAAAATACCATTCGACCCAGCAATAGCATTGTTGGGCATCTACCCAAAAGAGCAT
>VBSM01003039.1:14869017-14923751 GCA_008086735.1 Cheirogaleus medius
AATAAAATAAAATAAAATAAAAAAGAACTACAGATAAAAAAAAAAAATAAGGGTTGTTTGTTTTTTTAGGAACAGAGATGGCTGTCTTCTACATGTGTGAGACTATGAATTTCTGCCCTAAATGATAGAGAAGAAATAGAACTGTGGCTTGAGGGGAACAGGGTGACGTGAACACTTGTTTTCAGCTAAGAAATCCTTTCCACCTCCCAAAATGATCCTGAGATTGCACAGCATTGTCTGTTCCTACTCATTATATTTCACTTAGAATGTGCTACAATACACTGGGCATTTTTATAGATATTCATAAGAGACATGTTGTGCAATTTTCCTTCTCATTGCTTTTGACATTCTATTCATCTATTCCTAGTGTGGGCCAAAAATGAGATGAATGGCCTGTTCTCCACTTTGGTGAATTCCTATGGTATTCAAAGGAGAATAAAGCAGCTAGCAATTGGAATAGAGTATATTAGATTCTAAAATGTAAAATACCTTTTACTTTCCTTCTGCATTTCTTGGTTTTATCTTTATGAAACACACCCTGGTGACATTCTTATCTGACTGAAATGCCTGATATATACATAGGAAGCTTGATTTAATAGTGCCCTGCAAGTGCACTGTTCTTATACTTTTCTAAGTAATTGGCTTTAGTTTCTTAGAACTTTATATGCATTGTTATTCTTTAAGACTGGGAGCATTAGAAATACTGGGTATTCTCTTTTACTTGATATTTAATTATAATATTACTTAGAAAGAAGTTTTAATAATAGAAAATATAACAAAATTAAGTCAAGTAGAAAAGATCTAAAAATGTCACAGAAGTTCTATTCTTTCTACTATATTTTACCTGACTTATGGCATGTAAGATGATTAGCAAAGTCTTCTTCTGGATTCCTAATTGACCCCTGTTGAGTACTCTCCAAAATGTTATTCTAGTTCTCTTATTTTGGTCTTCACAATCCTGGAGACAGTCTCCAGTTCACAGCTAGAAGTGTATGATTTTATGCTTACACAGAAGTATGAAACATAATGATTAACTGGATTTTTCCTTCATAAATATGCTAGCTCAATGTTATGGGCCAAATTATGACCCTACTCAAATTCATATGATGAAGCCTTAACCCCCACTACTTCAGGAGGTAACTATATTTGGAGACTGAGCCCTTAAAGAGGTGATTAGACTAAAGTGATGCCTTTAAGGTGGGCTCTAATCCACCGTGACTGGTGTCCTTATAAGGAGAGGAAATTTGGACACAGAAAAAGACGTCAGGGCTGCACATGAATAAAGAAAAGACTGTGTGAGGTCACAGTGAGAAGGCAGCCATCTGGAGGTCAAGGAGAGAAGCCTTAGGAGAAACCAAACCCCCATATACTTTGTTTGGACTTCTAACCTCCAGAATTGTGATAAAATAAATTTGTGTGGTTTAAGCCCCTGGTTTGTGGTATTTGTTATGGTAGCCCAGTCAAACTAATATACTCACCAAGGAGAAATCCACCTTTGTTGATTTTCTTAAGGTCCTGTGCATAAAAAGGTGCAGGCCACTCTGGTCAACAGAGAGCTGTGGGGCTACTAGAGAGTCACTTATCTTAAAAAATGAGACAGTGCTTAAAAAGGAAACGAGAGAGATGCCAAAAATGTTGTTCCTCTTTTGCGTGAGAAACAGATGTTAAGAAAACAAAAATTAGCTCACTCAATGTACATTTACCTTTGTTTCTTGAATAGGAAGTTTACATGCATTTTTGAAATGATTCTAAATAAAGTTCTATCATCTCATCAGGAATTCATTTCGAATATTGAGTAATGATCAAATATTTATTTTAAGCCACATTTCATGAGATATTTCTTTTTCTTAATATAGCTTCTTGCTTCAGTCATGTGTTGTTTTTATTTTTATATTTCACTGTAGAAATTAAAACGATGAAAAAAAGGAGAATAGTCACAATTACCCAAATGTTTTATTTTGCTAAAAAGGTACTTTGATGTTCCAGTCAGATAAGTTGTTCTAATGGTGTTATGGATTCAGCAAATGTCCAAGCTCAAAATTCCATTGTGATGGTAACTGAATGCTAGGGAAAAATGTCTTTTATTCAGCAATAGCTCTGTAGGAAGGACAGCTAAATTATTTGATAGTTTGTGAAAGCAAGAAACAAACGTTATTACTATGTCCCAAGTCAATGGATTTTAGCACACACACACATTGTAAGAAACACAATTCAGCCAAATATAAATTAACAGAGATTAAGTAATAAATGCAATTCCACTTGCAGATTTTTTAATTCCTAGGAACCATTATTTGCCTGTTTCTATGCTAAAACTGCTCCTTTCCTGATAATTTTTTTTAAAAAAAATTCCCATTGTTTTTCAGAGTAAATTATTTTCTGTAGCCTACAGCTATTTTTAGTACCTGAAGAATTAATAATGGTGTTGGCACAGGTCAGGATAAATTTTACAAGTTTTGTGACACAAGTTTTGCTGTTCAAGGGTTCAGTGCTTGTATGTGTTATTCTATTTTATTATTTTTGTTAATAATATGTATGAAAGGGAGAAGAAATTATATCAGCAAAAGAAACAACATAGATTGATATAAGATTAGTTCAGTTCAAATGACATTTATTGAGCACTGATTAAAAACCTGGCATTTCACTGGGTGCTAAAAATACAAAAAGAAATAAAGATATGTTCCTGTCTTTAAGAATCCTCAGCTAAAGGAGATAACTAAAATACAAACATATTAATGCAGTGACCAATTAGTTAGAATTTGAGAAATTTTGAAAAACTTCTGCACTGATTTTTATCTTTGCTCACTATATATTTCTTCATTAAAATTGCATATCTCCTATAAATCAATTTGAGCATGTGGATTTTGAAATATATAAAAATGAATCACTATTTTCAAGCTTCAAGTTATGTTGTAAGTATTCTTTTATATTAATATGTAACCTATTATACAAAGAATGAACATAATCCTCTATGTCCTACCATACACTTCTATCTCTTAACACATAGTGTTCAATATAGTTTTAGAGTAATTAGTTCCCTATGGCCATTTTCATGTAATATGTTAGCCTTCTATGAGTCACTGTGAGTATTCAGAATAAATAGAAATGAATCTTGAAAGCCATTAACTTAAACTGCAATCCACTATGAGTCTCTTCTAAATATCCCTAACAAATTGTCATCTTGCCAATGCTTGAGAACCTCCCACACTAGGAACTCTTCACTTTATGAAACAGATCATTAAATTAATGAACAACTCTAACATTGGGAAGATCCTCTTTAATTGAGCTGAAAACTACCTCCTCTTCATTTCCATGTTCCTAGTTCTGCCTTATGAAGCAGTTCTTTCTTCCAAATACTAGCCCTTTTGTTTTAAAGCTATCATCTACCTAGTTTGCCTCCTGAAATTCAGGTTAGATATTCCATATGTCTTTCTCTATTTTTGGTAATAATTCCTAGCTGGAATATAGTCTAGTTTATCCATGCTTGACATGACATACAAACTGCATGGCCACATACCAGTAGCCATAGGTTTACTGTGAACACCTTAGAAGCAGAGAATTCATGCAAAGCTCACAACCACCAGAGCTCTCAGTGACCCACAGAAAGGAAAGTTTGGGTCATGCACCTAATGGAAAGTGATCAAAAAGAGCACATTTTTATATGAAAATTGAGAAAAATTCTGGAAATTACCAGTCAACTCTTCAAAATCAGGTGTTTTCCGATGAAGAGGATTAATTTTTTTATTAGCAATTAGTTAAGAAACTTTACCTATCAGTCTTATGAAACAGCTCAATACTGAGTGCCACCCAGCCACCAGGGTCGGGAGACCAGATACTGGCTGTCTTCAGTTTCCCTCTCCTCTTAGACATAAACAAGTATTCCAAATTTAGTCTGATCCCTTCATTAGGGGATCAATTTCCCATGATTGGAAATCCTTTTTCCCCACTAATTCCGCACTGACAAATTTTTAACCTATCATTCTACTTCCTTAAATTGAGATTTCACCACAATAACACTCTCGTTTAAAACACTTCCACTTTACATGTATAATTTTAATATCATTGCAATTATTTAATTTAATGTTAAATGCTTTTTAAATATTCATGATTCAAATTTCAGAAATCTACAAATTTAAGAGTGTTTCACCTTTTTAGTATAAATTTGTGAGATTTTACTTTTCCCCCCATATCTGCTTTATTCTTTCTGCCAGATTTTATTTGAATCCAATGTTTCCCTGGCACTGAGAAACACAGCAGCACTTAACAAAAGGAGCTGCTGTCTATATATACTTTTATAGAGTAACTTGTGTCCCCCAAGTTTATATGTTGAAGCCCTAACTCACAATGTGATTGTCTTTGGAAATAGGGATTTTTAGAAGGTAATTAGGTTAAATGAGATTTTAAGGGTGGAATTTTAATCCAATAGGACTGATGTCCAGCTGAGAAGAAGAGACACCAGAGTTTACTTGCTCTCTCTCCTCAAGCACAGAGGTAAGGCCATTTGAGGACACAAGAAAAAGGTGAGTATCTGTAAAATGGGAAGAGAGGCCTCACCAAAAACTAACCCTGCTGCTATCTTGATCTTTAATTCCCAGCATCAAGAACTGTGAGAAAATTAATTTCTGTTGTTGAAGCCACCCAGTCTGTGGCATTCTATTATAGCAGCCTGAACAGACTCATACACCAACACACACTTAGTACATATTATGAGATATACTTTTAGTGATTAACTTACAAGGTGTTATAAAAATCCAAAAGGAATACAAATTTTCTGGAAATATTTCATGCCCCTAAACATAAGCACATTTTCATATATACAACAATGCTTCAAACTTTAGCAAATCATTCACATTTCACTGACACTTCAAGTATACATCTTAAAGGAGTTCAATATTAGGTAATGCTTCTTGTGTTGCTCAAATATTGCAACATTTGCAGCTTCCTCCAACCATTTTTGTACCCCCATCACACATATCAACAGATCCATTTATTTCATATATACTTGACTATAAGGAAATGGCTGTAATGATCCAGGGAGTACAGGATCCTAGGTTAAACAGAATACATGTGCAGAGTAAGAATACCATGCATTTGGCCAGTATTTCCTAATCTCCAATGAACTTCTGGTTGGTGAGTTATAGTAATCTGGTACATATTCACATTTATTATTTTGATAGGTAATATCATTGCTTATAATTAAGTTTTAAAACAATGGCAAACAATATTTCCAGGGATTATAGATATTTGAATATTCAAGGTTCAGGATAGCCAAAGTAATTGACTGAGATAAATACATAAAATTGTTTCACCAGTAGACTCAGAGAAATAAATATTGGAACAGCCATGTTACCTGTAGAAATAGTTTAGATTCATTTTATGCTGAAAGCCAAATAAGTCTATTTCTTATTAGTCAAAAATGTCTTCTCCTTCCTGCTAGATTTTGAAATATTAACACCCTTTGCTTCTCTACTGTATGGTTATGAGACAACTCACACAGGGACACCTAGTCTTTGGCCAGAGTAGGTCCCTGTATTATCAGGAATTATTGACTGACCTTCCCATCCTAGTCAAATCAAGCAGCGGAACTTCCAGTGACTCTATCTAATGATTTTGTTATTTTGCTTTGAAATTATTTAAAGTGTTTTAAGGTCTAGCAAAGTCTCCAGAATAGCCATTCAGTTAACCCACTTTTCTAATCAGAAGAGTCACTATCATCTCCATTAAGGACAACACATTATCCTGCTCAGCAGCACAGATAGTATCATTAAAAACCATAATTGTATCCAAGATTCATAAAGTTTGTTCCTAAAAATTTTTCAGACCTTCAATAAAGCTTTCTCTCCTTTCTCCAGGATCTTTTTTCTGGAATTGAATCCAATTATTCCTATTGCACTGTCCCCCACTTTATTTGAAAAGTAAAACTCTTGAATGCCCCAATAATAGCAGAATATACATTCTTCTCAAACACTTATAAGAAATTTTCCAGGATAGGTCATGCTATAGTTTGAATGTGCTCCCTACAAAATTCAAATGTTGTCGATGTGATAGTACTAAGAGGTGGGCCTTTAAGAGGTAATTAGAACATGAGTTTTCCTTCCTAATGCCCTTATAAAAGGGCTTGATGGAGGGAGTTTATTACTTTTGTCCATCTGCCTACTGCCATGTGATAACAGCATTTACGATACCATAATGGAAGCAAAGAGCAGCCCTCACCAGACAACTAAACCTGATGACACCTTGATATTAAACTTTCCAGCCTCCAGAACTGTTAGAATATAAATTTCTGTTCCTTTATAAATTCCCCAGTCTGTGACATTTTGTTTATAACCTGTCTTAAAGCCAGTCTTGATAAATTTATACAAAGTAAGTTCTCTGAGCACAATGGAAAGAAATTATTACAGAAATCAATAAAAAAGAGAAATTTGGGAAATTCACCAATATGTGGAATTAAACAATATACTCCTAAATAAACAATGACTCAAAAAAGAACTCACAAGGGAAATTAGAAAATAAAATTAAAACACAAAGTACCAAAATTCATGGGACTCAAATAAAGCAAGCTTTAAGGGGAATTGTACAGTTGTAAATATTTACATTAAAGAAAAACAATTCTTAAGTCAAAACCCTAACTTTTCACATTAATCAACTAGAAAAAAGATGAACAACTCTTTACGGTAATTGGCTTGCATGTTACCTTAACATGAAACATAAAACATGCAGATGCAATAAAATAATAAAGATTAGATCAGAAATTAGTGAAATAGAGAAAAGAAAAACAAGAGAAAATCAGTGAAACCAAAAATTGTTTTTTTAAAGATCAACTAAATTTACCAACCTTTAGATAGAATGAAGATACCAACACTTAATATACGCAAATAAAAAATCATTATTAGAAAATACACGGAACAACTGTATGCTAACAAATTAGATACACAAAGTACTAAAGCTAACTCAAGAAGAATTAGAAAATTTGACCAGAAAATAAAAATCTGAACAGAACTCTAACAAGTTGACAGATTGAATTAGTAATTAAAAACAAAAACCCAAACAAAACAAACTTTCCACAAAAGAAAGTCCAGGCCCACAGATGTCTCCTTGATGAATTCTACCAAATATTTAAACAGGAATTAACAACAATATTTCATAAAATCTTTCAAAAATAGAAGATGAAGAAACATTTTCCAACTCATTGTATATGTCCAGTATTACTCAGATACCAAAACAAGACATATAAATGCATGATAAAAAAAAACTACAGACCAATATCTCTAATAAAAATTGGCACAAAAATACTCAACAACTAACAAATCACACTCAGAAACATATAAAAAGGATTAGATACCAAATGAAATTTATGTAAAGAAACCAAATTTGTTTGATCATCTGAAAATCCATAATATAATAGCAATATCAGTAAAATACAAGGGAAAAATGTGACCATCTCAGTAGGTGCACGAAAAGCATTTGACAAAACCTAAAACCCCTTCATGATTAAAATGCAACTAGGAATAGAGGAAACTCCTACAACCTAATAAAGTACAACTATTAAAAACCAACTAACATCATACTTAATTATGAAAGACTAAACGTTTCCACACTATGATTAATATGTTTTTGCGATCTTGGGTTAGGCAAAGCCTTATTAAATATGACATCAAAATCACCTGCATAATGAAAACAGAGAAATAAAACTTTATCAAATCTAAAATTTTGTACATGAAAAGACATCAAGAAAGTCAAAGAACAACCTATAGAATGGGAGGACAATTTCTCTAAAAATGTATGTACAAATGGCGAAGAAGCACATGAAATGATGTTCAACATCATTAGCCATCAGGAAAATGCAAACTAAACTCCAGTGAGATATCACTTCAAACACACAAAGCTGTAATCCAAAAGGCAGATGACAAGTAAGGGCAACAATGTGAAGAAATTACAACCTTCATACACTGCTGGTGGGAAGGTAACATAGCACACCTTCTTTATAGCATATTTGGCAATTCCTCAAAATGTTCAAAATAAAATTACCATATGCCAGCAATTCCACTCTCAGGTATATATTCAAGAAAGATGAAAACATATGTCAATACAAAAATGTGAACACATATGTTCATAGCAACATTATTCATGCTAACCCCAAATTGGAAACAACCCAAATTTCTATCAACTGATGAATGGAGAAATACAATGTAGTATATCCTTGCATAGAGTGTTATTCAGCAATACAAAGGAATAAAGTACTCATCCATACTACAAGTACTTACACATGCGATATATGTACAACACGGCAGAACCTTAAAAACATTATGCTAAGTGAAGAAACAGTTACAAGAGTCCACATGTTGCAGGATTAAATTTATGTTAAATGTCTAGAATAGGCAGATCCATGAGCACAGAAAGTAGATTAGTGATTGCCAGTTGCCCAGGTCTTGGCGGGACTGGGGGAAATGGGTATTGACTGCTAATTGGTATGAAGATCTGTGGGAGTGATGAAAACATTCTAAAATTGATTGCAGTGATGGCTGCACAATTCTTTAAACATAAAAACATTGAATTGTACATGTTAAATGGGTCAAATGAATATATGTAAATTATACTTCAATAAAGGTGTTTGAAAGATAGCAAAAAGTCAAATTTGGTTTATCAAATAATAAATATTTATCATTTTAATTGATTCATATTGAAATTCATTGTTCAAACACAAGAATACAAGAAAGTATTGTCAAGTAGAGTAAGCACAGAGTGATGAGCCTTTTAATAATTCAGTTTTCAAACTAGTGAAAGCAAATAATAGAATTGTCAGAATTGTAACAGGTAAGTCATTTTGATTTCTGGCTATTGCAGATAGTTACTTATGTGGTTTTGAAGGTGATGACCTTGTGGTATTGATGGTGAAGAGTTAAGCTTTCATGACATATTTTTACATGTTTGCTTCTTGATGGAAAGGTATAATAGTCATAGAATATGTGGTAATATTGAAATAATTCAATTTTTTGAAGCCCAGTTTTCTAATATTCAAATATATGATTTATTTGAATATTAGAGGGTGTGACATTGAAATTTCTTCAAAAATGTTATATGCTAGAAGAGATTTTCTGAAATATTTATTTGACTACTGTACAGAAAAGAGTTAACACAGGCAGCAGGCCTGGCTGCTTTGCTTTTGTAGGACTGCTTTAAGATTGGCCCTTGGCTGGCTTCCAGGAACCTAAGTTTCTGAGAGTTCCCATAATTCCTAGAAAAGATAAAAGTGAGTCACTATGCCTAAGCTGTTTGTACAAATGTTATTAAGTATACTGACTACTGGCTTTCCTTCTGGGAGTCTAGAGCATTGGTACAAGGAAGACAGAAAATGTCTCTGTGATTAGCCCCCTATAAAAACCCTAGGCAATTGAACCTCACTGAGCTTTCCCAGAACACAGCATTTTACACCTGTTGTCACTATTTGTTGCTGGGAGATCAAATGTGTCCTGTATGACTCTACTGGGAGATCTTTGTAAACTTATGACTCATTTCTTCTGAACATCACTCCATGCGCCTTTTCTCTTTGCTCATTTTGCTTACAAGCCTTTCACTATCATAAGTCGTAGCCATAAGTACAACTATATGCTGAGTTCTAAGTCCTCTTAATGAACTCTCAAGCCTGGAGCTGGTGTTGGTTACCCCTTTGACAAAACTATATAGCAATTATAATACCTCTGTAGGAATTCATTTAAATTTATTATGTTTCATACCTTAAATTGTACAGTTTTAATGATATTTTTGTTTAGTCTGAATATACTGCATAAAATACTATAAAATATTTATATCAGAAATAGTTTTTGTTACCAATATTTACTGATGTATAATCCTTGTATTTTCTTACACTACAAATCAGTAAACTGATTTGTACAGATCTGATATTTATTTAACTATTGGTTTAACTTTATATTGTTGCAGGGAGAATAGATAACAGCGTTATATTCAGAATTTATAATTACAGAGTTCAACCTATCCTTTGACATATTTACCTGAAAAAGTTTCCTCCTGGAAAAATAAAATAAACTGAATTGTATTCACTTGTTCCCCCCAAATATCCTTGCAAAATAGAGAAACACCATAGTAGATTTGTTTATCTTATACATAATATAATACAGCACAATATTATGGCACAATATTCCTTTCCTCTTTTCTCCTCCTTTGCATTTACATAGGGGAAGACCTTAAACAGCTTCTTGTTTATTATTAAACCTTGGAAGCAAGGATATACTAGCAGTGCCTTCTTTCCTCTCTCTCATCTGAGGGCAGGATAAACCAAGTGCCGCAGTGTTTCTGTACCTCACCACTCAGTATGGTCAAAAAGAAAACTACTCAGCCAGACCCAAACTGAGGTAACAGATGCTACTTTTCATAGCAGAAGGTACGGGTGAAAATTCAGCCAGGAAACATTATCAAGATTGCCTGTTAGTGATAAGAAGTTAAAAAAATAGTGTGTGGGTATTTTTGTCTCCCAGAACGATTTCTGTTTATTACTAGGAAATGCTCTCTGAATAAGCACTGGAAAAAGATAACTAGCGTGAAGAGGTAAAATACAAATTAAGTGTAGACAGTGCCTCTGCCTGCTAGACTCCCAGGGACAGCCTTGTGCTTATCTCCCCTTTTCTAACTTAAAATCTTGTGGGAAATGAAAAGAATGAAGTTAACATTTCATTTATCAATATCTTGAATCTCCTAGAAATTATATGATGATACTTTAATATTAGTTGTATGTTCTTAACTGCCTTCTATTCTCTATTCATTTCTGTATCCTTGGGGCTTATTTCTTATAAACAAGAATCCTACAGCTGGAAGTTAAGAATTATTTAGAAATCGATTATGTTTTCTTGGGATAGAATAATAATATTCCAGTGTAAAGCTTGAATCTACCACCTGTCTCCAATTCATTAAAAATTTAATCATGAGTTTTCTAATACAGACATAGAATCACAATAGTCAGTGCAGAGGTAACAGGGCAACAAACTCTATATCCTTCCCTAATATGGACTAAAAAAAATGTTCCCAGTTGGAGTGATTCATGCCTGTAATCCCAGCTATTAGAGAGGCTGAGGTAGGAGGATTGCTTGAGTTCAAAGCCAGCCTGGGTGATGTAGGGAGACCCTCATATCTAAAATATATATATATATATCTAAAATATATATATGTATATATACATATATATATTATAGCATTCTGGAGCCTTCCTTGATTCCTTGATGAATATGAATTATATGGATTATGTGTATGCTTCTGTTCCATAGTGAATGTGAAAATAAAATTCATATCATTCTATATTTAAGTGAAGTAAATTAATTTAAAAAACACAAAAAGGAATATAATGAAGATAAAATTAACCCTTAGTGCAACTTTATTTTATATAATAAAGTTTTCCACTGTGCATATACAGTCCTATCTCATTTTTATGTCCTAGAACAAGTTTATTTTTGATGCACTAACTATGTAACTAATGTTTTGTTTTTTAAGTAGAAATTATGATTTTGCATATCATGGTTTACTATTTTGACATAGGCAACTACTAGCTAAACATTAATTGCTTTCTATATATGAAATTAAGTCACACTCATGCTGAAAATCACTATTATTTATAATTCTCAGATAATTATGTTTATATAAAGCTCATTTTGTTTTAGTCTTTAAGTACTATAAGCTTAGAAATGCTTATGACAGCAAAGAATTGAAAATCTATCTAATGGGCTTAAAGAAATAGGGGATTATTTTTGTCATTTTTAAAAATTGAGAGATCACGGTTGCTGTCAACAGCGTAGCTGCTAACAGTGCCAACAGAATAAAAATACTATTTTCTTGCTTCCCACTCCCCCATATTTTATTTTGATCTAATGCACGTGACCCTATGGTCAAAACATGGGCCCTGAAGCTCTATGTATCACATTCAGATTCAAAATAAAAAGGGAAAGAAATATCAACTATCATCTGTCCAATTTTACTGAAAGGTTAATTATTTTTCTAAGATCTACACAGTAGAATTCTCCTGTTATTGCATTGACCATTTCTGGGTCACCCTTCACCACAAGTTACAAAAGAGTGGGGAAAATTAATGAAATGACAAGTAACAGGATCTATAGTTATTGATGTAGACAAAATATGACACTATGTTCATCGTATGTGGCTTGGGCACATAGTCAGCCCAGGCAAAACGAGAAATCTGTAAGCAAGAAAGGTAGGAGAATAAACATGAAGTGGCAAACACATATCTAGTATGAGATGCCCAATATTACAATCAAATTAAATTGCAGCTCACAATGGCAGAGTAGATATTGCACAACTAGTAACATGGGACTGAATCAGCATTTTGGCTCCTCACCTCTCACAGAGAGAAAACCTCCCCTTATATGCCAGATTATTCATGTGACACAATTTTCAAATTTTCTAAGAAAGTGTATGAAGGAAATTGATGATAAATGAAGCTATCCATGATAATAATGAAGAGAAGATTGTTCAGAAAACAAATGCCACTCTTCTTTGTCTTTTAATGTGATTTTTCCCTATGGATCTTGGAATAACAGACAATCTCATTCTAAAACTATTTGAGAGTATAGTATCAATACCTCTATTCAGAAATTGGTACTGTTTTTCAACAACATTGTAAGTGCACATAGTCTTTCTTTTTAACACGATAATTCCCTGTAGACAATTCTTGACATAGAGTATTGAGCAAATCATTTAATTATGACTAAATCCTATGCATTTTAGATTCACATTTTAATATTCAACTAACATAATGCTTATGTTTCACTGGGAGAAAAAATGGTGGTGCTGATTCTTATAGATGATTTAAAAAGACTGGACAGGGAGAAGATAGAATCACTGCCACTGAAGTTTTGGAAAATGCATTTGATTTTAATGTATAAACATAAGTAGAACTTTGATGATTCTTCAAGGACAAAGATGTATCTTGGAGGCAATATATCATTTATATCTTTGATGACTAATAAAATTCCAAAATATTTAAGTTGCAAGACTTGATAATCCACAGACAAAAGGAGATACTATTGCTGTCATCCTTAATGAAATTTGGTATTTGTATTTATTTTACCTTGAGCAATCATTGTACATAAAGCATAGGGCTTCATCATGCTCTTAGCAATATTTGTACAGATGTGCAGGAAAATACATATTTTATCTGCTATGTCTTCTTCACCTCCCCCTCAAAAATTGTATGTTGCTTCTCCACAATGTGTCATATGCTGTCAGATGAATAGAACAACTTAATCATTTCAAGTGATATGTGACATTCCTAACCTTTTCTTTAAGGCACAGTCAACATCATCAGTGGGATATTTTAAGTATGTATGGCTCCACATCAATCTTTAATGCATAGTTCTTATATATACATCTCCCTTTGCCTCTGCTGGAGCAGATCATTTCTTTTCTTTGACTCAGGAATTTGCTTGATTTAGAAGTTCGACACATGCATCTGTAGTATTGACAAAAGCCTATTCATAAAACGTGGAGATTTTGCAATCCATTCCCAAGGAAAGTCAATGTGCAAAGTGAAGTGCAAAATTATTTCTGACTCGGTGTTATTTTTGAGTCATATATCTCTGCCTTTTTATGAACAGCCAGGCATATTTGGAAGAATTATGTCTGAGTCATAAATCCCAATTTGCTTGGGACATGACTAATAGGTGTCTTTAATGCGGTAAAAAGATATTACTGTCTTATCTTGCAAAAATTTTTTAAACCCTCAATCACAAATAGGGCATACCAAATTTACATGACAAACATTAGTGCTTGCCTCATCAAGAAATAAGTTGCCATTTCCTCTCCTAGATCACTTTGTGCAAATGTACATGCACACGCAGACACACAACTGCATTTTATTGTTTTGTTATTTGGTAAGCAAAACTTCCCTGCTTGATCTTAGATTGCAGGTGTTGTCAGAAAGAAATGCAAGGAATAAACTTATCAGATGAGTCAAAAATCAAGACGTTTGACTGGTGCCTGTTTCAAACATGGAGAAGTATATATCTTATTTAATTAAATAATGCAAAGTGGTTCTCTTCTCTCTCACCATAAATTTTCAATGATATAAAATATTTGTCTAAATTCTTCCCTTCTATACATGTGTTTTATGGCGTAGGTTATAAATAATAATGCAAGATTCTCAAAATATATACGGGAAATCTGAAAAATATTAAACAGGGATGAGATCATAGTAAAGGGCCTATGTCCATGAGTAAAACAGAAAACAGCTTTTCAGCTATAGTCTGCTGTGTTTAAGATCTAATCATTTAGTCATAGACATGGGATTGTGATCCTGGGGTCCTCTGGAACCTTGCATTTCAGCCAAATAGCAAAAGTGTCTTTGAAATCAGAGTATGAATTCACATGTTACTGGGAATAGAGTATCATTGACTAGAGATCTCACTAAGGGAGAATAAGCCTGGGAGAGAAGGTAAAAAAACATTGAAGAGATTTGCTGAGTAAAAATCAACTGAAATGGAATACAGGTGAGAAAATTTTGATACTTTTTGGGATCCCCTGCATGAGAACAGTATTTGGAGCTTTACTTTTAATTATTGGGTTTTTTTAATCAAAGAAATTTACTGGGTTTTTTTTCCCTTGAAGTTAATACAAATATATTTTCAAATTTATGTTTTATATTAGGTATCATATGTGAGTTTCAGGCTTTGTGGAAGAATATTGTGTCAATCTTGAAGCTGCTTGACAGGATATCTATAAAACAAAGTGGAAGTTACAAATGTAATTTCTAAGATTATACTATTATAATCTAAAATGTAATTTATTTTATCCATTATATTCTGAATTTCATTCTTACATCCCCCATTATCCCAACGTGCGCATGTGTGCATGTGTGTACATACATACTCTTGTAGCTCTTTTGGAAGCAATAACATGCATTGAAATACTTCTTTTTAAGTTAGAGATTTATGGGGTAAATATGCAGATTTGTTACACGGATATATTGTGTAGTGGTGATGCCTGGGCTTTTTGTGTAATACTTACCCAATTAGTGTATGTACTCCCCATTAGGTAATTTCACATCTCATACTACTTCCCACCCTCCTGCCATATTCCTAGTCTCCAGTGTCTATTATTCCACTCTCTATGTTCATATGTATTCACTATTTAGCTCACACTTATAAGTAAAAATATGTGGTATTTGACTTTCTGTTTCTGAGTTATTTCATAAATACTTCTTAAATACAAATCATTACCTCAAATATCTTACAAACCTGGAAGACTCAAAGAAAACCAATTAATTGTAGAGCAAAGCTTGCCAAGAATTGTGTCAGGCCTCTAAATAATTGAAACCCAAATGATTTGGAAAATAATTTTAGGAAACAGGTAAGTCATAAGCAGGATACGTTCCTATGAAATAAAGACATTTACTAAATTTAAATTTTGACATGATTCAAACAACTCTTCTTCACATTTAATTGCCAATCATCCTTCTTATTGTCCCCACATAGTCCTCTGTTATTTCTGTTCTTTGAAATATGTTTAGAGTCTTTTCAATTTTTTCATTTGCCAATTTAGACAAGAAGTCATATTAAAACTATCCAAAACCTCCTTTATAAGAAAGCACTGGTAAAATTGCGCATATTTTGCATTTCTTCCCTTTACCTCTCATGATCTATGCAGTTACAGTAACTCTTACAGGCTTGTCACGCATTAACCTTACATTATCAATATAAGCATAACTTTTCCACACCTTTATCACAAAAATAGCTATCAAGAAATTGTCTTTGTTTCCAATTGAATATATACAAATGAGGAATAAACAAGATGTGGCTCTAAATTATATTGAATTGATTTTAAACTAAAGTATCTCTTTGTAGATTTAATAGCAATCAGTCTTTATTCTTTCATGGTAGAGTTGATTTTTGAAATTGGACAAATCCATTCTAGCCAATTTTGTATAATGAGATATGCCATTAAGCAGGGTAATAGTGTTTTCTGCCCCCAATGTAACTTTACTATAAGGTAGTGAAATAAATTCTCTTGAGTGGTTCACAAATTGATCCTATTTTCAGTTTCAGATTAGGAGTTCCAAATTTATTCTCAGCTACAGATATGGAGAGAATACACACATACATTGTATCCTACCAAGATGACTGTTAAGAACACCAAACATTTCTAAGTTGTAGCTGCCTTTAAAAATTTTATTATTTTATATCCTTGTCATGTATAATGATGAACTTTTTAATGCAGAGATTATTTGATATAATTAATCCTTCTATGCAAACCATGACTCCTCTGTTGTTCATTTATCAGTTTTTGTAAATAAAGTTTTATTAGAGCACATTCTTTTGTGTTTATTGCTGCTTTTATGCTACTACAGCAGAATTGAGAAGTTGCAACAGAGGCAGTCTGTCCACAATTACTTTACTATCTATCTCTTTACAGAAAGAATATCCTGACCCCTGCTTTAGTAAGTACTAGATTGATGATATCTTTAAGGATGATAATATCTTTAAGAATGATAAATCAAATAGTGATTCGTTATATGATAATGGTAGCTTATGGTCATAGTAGTTTAAGATTCTTAGGCTCTTCTGGTGATCTGGATGACTCTCATGGGAATTCTAGTGAAGGCTGCTCCACTGTGTATACTTAGTCACTAAAGTAAAAAAAAAAAAAAAAAAAAGTGTATATCTTAGCTAGGGAAAACAAGCAAAGAAACAACCAAACAAAAACCCCTTAGGTCCTTTTACTCAGGTCTATCAATTGTGGACAAATTAGTGATACGATTAAAAGAAGATGTATTCCTTATTTTCTTTCATAGCCATGTACTATTTTTTAGAGTTTATCAGTTTAGAGTACTCAATCTCTGGGGCAATCTGAAATATATGTGTGTGTATATATATATGTGTGTGTGTGTATATAAATATACATTATAAACATCAAATGAAAAATTAAGAATTATAGAAGGTATACTAATTTTTATTTTTATCAATTGCTTCATTCCAAGAGGCAATAAAGAAAGCTTTTCTAAAGACCTAGAAATGGGGAAAAAAATCAACTTAATGTGAAGATAACAGAAGAATAAGAAAATTATTATGGTGAAGTGAGTATTTTATACATATAAATGTATTATCAAAGGCTCCAGAAAAATTGTACAAACTAAGTGACACATTTGGATATGAGCTTTATAGCTACCAAAGAAAATATAAACAATGTCTGTTTATACAATTAACATCGCCTTGATTGTGAAATGCCTGTCCCATGTTGCTGCAGCAATTAGAAAGACTGTTACTGAAGTGGAATTTGATGTTATGCCAACGACTGGCTACATAATTTGTAGAGCACAAGGCAAAATGAAAATGCAGTGTCTGTTGCTCACAATGATTAAGAATTTTAAGATAGTGGCAGGAAAGCATTAACTAAGAATGGCCCTTCTAGATGCGGGGCTTTGTTTGACTAACAAGTAGCACATCCGTGAAGCTGACTTTGATACTTTGATGCCCACAACATTTAGCAAGGAAAGTCAGTCACCAGGACTGGTTATATTAACGATACAACAATTATCATCATCATGATGACAAATATTTATTAAATTCTTAATTTGTATATTTCTTACTGCACTGGACTCTTTTTATTTATTTATCTATTTATTTTTGAGACAGAGTCTCACTCTGTTGCGTGGGCTAGAGTGCCGTGGTGTCTGCCTAGCTCACAGCAACCTCAAACTCCTGGGCTCAAGCAATCCTTCTACCTTAGCCTCCCGAATAGCTGGGACTACAGGTATGCGCCACCATGCCCGGCTAATTTTTTCTATATATTTTTAGTTGTCCAGCTAATTTCTTTCTATTTTTAGTGGAGATGAGGTCTCGCTCTTGCTCAGGCTGGTCTCAAACTCCTGAGCTCAAACGATCCTCTCACCTCGGCCTCCCAGAGTGCTAGGATTACAGGCATGAGCCACTGCACCCAGTCTGCACTGGACTCTTAAAGCAAATGATCTAATTGTATTCTCTCAGCAAGGCAATCAGGTAGGTAGTATTATTAGTTCAATATTATGAACTAAAAAATCATTGAAGAACATGTCCATGATATTGTACAGATTATTATTATTTTTTTTAATTAGCACATTCAAAAGAAATTTCTTTCAGAGATAATTACAAGGAAAGATGTTCTAGAGAGTTAAAAAGCTGGGATTCAAAGATTTTCAGATTGCAAAATCCATGATCATAGCAACTTTATTGATCACCTACTATATTCTAATACTGATTTCTAGAACTATATTTTGGATGCTGTGGATACAGAGTCTCAGTACTCTGTCAAGTATTGTCTAACTAGTGATAAACATGACAGAGCTTTCTCTAGTTTAGAGACTAAAGGAGCCCGGTGTAGGCAGAAAAAAAGCAAGTAAATGAACATATAGCTAAGTTAAAATTGTGGTATCTGTTTTGAAGAAAATAAATAGGATGTTGTGATTTTGGTTAATTAGAGAATCTTTAGATAGAGTGGAGGTATTTTACATAGAATGCATCTCTCAATAACTGCTGTTTAAACTGAGCTGTAAAAGATAAGAAGCCAGGAATTCTAAATTTGAGAACAAGACTTTACAGGCCGAGGAAGACCTTGTGCAAATGCCCTGCTGTGTATAAGTGTACAGGTATATAAGCTTCAAGTGTTGCAGAAACTGAAAGAATCAGAATGGGGCTAAAGTAACCAAAGAAGTAAAACAAAATGAGATTGGAGCTGTATGCTGAGGAAAATCCATGCAGAATCATATAGGCCATTCATGAAGTTTTAGTTTTGTTTTAAATACAAAAGGGAACCACTGAAATATTTTATACACTGACATAATGAGATGTATTCACTAAATATGACTCTAATTGCTATACGTTTATCAGTTGAAGTAGAGGAAAGAATACAGGAATTAAGTGGCTAATTTTAGTAGATTAGGACATTGGTACAACGGGACTGCAGGAGAGATGAAGAAAAGTGGACTAATTTGGGGGAAGTTTATGATGTAATTCGAGAACTTTGAGATCAATTGACTGTGGAAGACAGAGGACATGGAAGGAAGTAAATGCAACCTTCTGAGAGGAGGGGAGAAGGATTCTGGGTTTGGGATAGGAAATTGAAGAGATTGACTAAGGAATCATAATTTGCTTTTGCAACATATTAATTTATATATTCATATGATACTTTCAAGTGTAGATATCAAGAAAGCAGTTGGATGTACACATCTCTTGCTCAGAGGAAAGATCTACCCCAGAGATGTAAACTGGCTTCATCATGATATCCATGAGTTTTAGTCATTCAAGTGAATAGAATCTCTAGGGAATAGAGTCAAGCCTGAAAAGAGAATCTAGCCCTTGTACAAGCTCTGAAAACTTCACTTTTTATAGTCTGACAGAGCAGGAAGATACTAGCAAACAAGATATACTAGATATGCTAGGATATCCTGGCAAACTATATTAAGAACAAATGACCAATAAAGTAGGAAGAAAATTTAGAAGAGTATGGAGTCATAGAATCCTACAGGAAACAGTAACAAGTAACTGTGCCGAGTGCTGTGCACAGGATGAGATCTGGGGCCATCAGAAAAACTCTCTGAGGAAGGTAGCATTTTGTATTCTTTTTCAAACGGTTAGGATTCAAGACAAGCTCTTATTATCATAGTTAATAGAGGCTTATTTTAATATACACAAAAAGGTCAGAAAAATAGCAAATCATTTCAACAGTCAAATCACAATGCACTGTCAAGAACTAGACTTTATTCAGGAAGAACACAAATCTCTATTCTAAGCAGCCTGGTTGGTTGTTTCTAAATTTAGTGCTTTTTCATTATGGTGATTCAGCGGCACTCTGATCTACCCTTCACCCTATTAATAGGCCTCCTCTTAATCTGTTTCAGTTTACTTCATGATTTATTACTTTACTTACTATTTACTTATTTATTACTTTCTTCCTTAAGGACTTGACTAATTGCCCTGTTTTGTGGGCTTCTCTGTCTCTGTAATCCTGACTTTGTATGTATCTCAGTTCAAATAATCTAAGGCATGTGATGTGATACTTTAAGTTTATGCTACTTAGCACAGATTAGTCATTCCTCTTCAAATTTCTCATACTAAGCCACCTCATTTGAGGTAAGAATGGTGCAATTCTAGGGTGCAAAGATTTTATGAAGTAAAAGGAGTGACTTTAACTCTTCTGAAAACTCTTTAGAAAATGGAGTTTACAAGCACTGTTTCATATGAACTGTGGTTTCCACTGTGTGGAATTTGGACATGGGAAGATAGTGGGAGTGATGAGGGAGAATATTCAGGAAAGACTAATACTATGAGTTGGGGAACAAAAGAACAAAGTTTGAAGGATTTTGTTGGAGATCCTATGGAGAAGTGCCTTGACAGAGGGGAAATTGAATTTTATTTTACTAATAAGAATATTAATGATGGCGTAGTAGTTATAGATTACTGTGTTTCAGGGGACACTTTGGAAGTGTCAATAATTGGTCCTTATCTCATTCTTACTGGAGTAGTAAAATCTTATTTCTATGATGTCCTCATTGGATTCAGGTCTAATTAAGAGTGCCCTCTTGTGATCGTTTTCAGTATGTTTCATAATAAATGTACATTTTAAAATCACCTTGATATCCTTTGTGCATTAACTAACCTCCAGACAATATGTAAAACCAGTATTTATATAATGCATGCATTTTGTTTTTTATTTAAATTCAAATTGTGGAATTGAGTTGCATTTTAGCAGGAAAATAATTTCAATTTTTTAACTAAATAAAGATGACAGAATATTAGCATCATTCAGAAAACAGTCCACTTAGCCATTGGTCACTTGCCATGATTTTATTCATCCTATTAAATCTCTATAGGAAATAGTCTGGACATATATCCACTCTGTTATACATATACATTGATGTGACAAGTATAGAAATCACCATCATCTTCATAAAACTTTATAATTTGAAAATCTTATTATTTGCCTCTGGCTTGGATCCAAGTGCTCAGGAGAATTATGTAAGTGTCAGACTGGGTTGATTTTTTTTTTTTTATCAGAAATCGAATCAATAGTGAATTGAATTAGTCCAGTACTGTAATCTTATTAAACACATATTTGTAGTTGATATTACCACTTTCGATATCCATTATGGAGTCTCTTGATTCCTAAGTTTGAAGAGTGCACCCAATGCAGGCTCTCTTTCTTTATATATGCAAAATCTGTTCTACTACTTCAGAAATACAGAAGATAAAAGACAGACAATATTGATAAGGCACTTAATCTATACTAATATCTTTCTACTTCATTTTACCTTCACAAAAATCCTATTTAGAAAATATTATTATCCCAATTATACAATTAAGGAAACTAAGGTAAAAAATGATTAAACAGCTTGCCATAGTATATTACTAGTAAGTAGAAGAATTGGGATTAGGTTCCTTGTTTGCTGACTACCACACTGAAATTACAGAATAAAACAGCACTTGCCTAGAACCAGGTAACAGTCAATATAGAAGAACTTCTTTGCTTTTAGTAGAAGATAGTTGAATATAATAAATAAAATACACAATATTAATGTTATGAATAAAGATTGACTTAAAATGACCATTTTGAGAAAAGCCAAATAGCATGAAAAAGAAAATTGCCCAAGTTTATCTGTTTATTCCCTAGGTAAACGAGTCATTTTGAAATAGAAACCACAATGGCTCATCAAAGAGGACTTTCCTTCCCTTACCTCCATCACCTTTCTCTCTGATACACAGGATTAAACATATTTAGCAGGTACTTTTAATGATAGCTGGGATAGGACAGAGGAAATTATTAATTTACATGAATCATATGACAGTTTGGAGAGGTGGCATACTGGGGTTATTTAACAAATGTCCAATTTGAGAAACTTGAGTCTAGATATCTGAAGCATGTGATTCTTTGCCAGTCTCATGTTCAAATACAAAGACAATAGATTTCAGAATGTGTATCTCTGGAAGATTGCCTCAGCATGCTGAAGTGCTCAATATGGTGTTTCACTATTCTACTCTTAAAGTATCTTCAGAAATGCTATGGTTCCTTTAGAACAAAACTTATGGGGTTTTTGGAAGCTACTTAATACCTTTAGGAAGCATTTCAGATTGGAGAGATGTGAGAGATGTTTTATATTGTATCACTTGCTTTATATTTAAACAAGTCCTTTCAATTCTCTGTTAATAAAATTGAGCTTGATGTAGTGTTCTTTTAAGTGTCTCTATATAAAAAAATGCATTATTATTATCATTTAAAAAGTCCTGATAGAGGACCCTGATAAAAGTAAGAAGCATGGAAGGATGTTGTAGAAAATGGGCTGTAGGTGTTTAATTTGTGGTTCACATAAAAATTCTAGTGATCTTATTTCCTTAAACTGTTTCAAAAAAGAGATCATTAGTATATTGTCTGAATAATCTCAGTGTAAAGAAACTTTTTGTTTTTTCATAAAACATGAGCAAACTGAAATTAAATAGACAGGTACCAATTTTGATTGAAACGGTAGCATTTAGTAGAGAAAAAGAAATTCTAAAATGACTATTTGTTATTTTAGTAATTCCTTTGAGTATCTAGATTTGTTTTTTTTTATCCATGGCTGGTATCACTCAATTTTTAAGTGGGCACTGCTATATTGTTCTTTCTGTAAATTGTAGTGTATTCCAATAATTTATTTTGTGATATTTTAGATCATAAGGTTTTTAACACTAGAACTAAGGAATACAGAGCTCGAGTCTCCCTCTCATTCAGAGGAACACATGTTCCGTGGGTGGAATGGAGAGTTGCCTCTGATTCCACATTTCCTCCTTAACATGAGAAACAGTGCACTTCTCCAAGAAATCCATGTCCTGCCAGCTTGTCTCTCAGCATATATTCTTCCCCAAGGTCCAAAAAGTCACAATCTAGAATCGACAAATTAATCTTTCAGTCCCCAGATGGCCCTGAGGGTACATGCCACTCTTATCTACCACTTCCTGATTGTCTACATCTCTGTAAAATGCTTATAATCTATGTGAGTAAATGAAATGTTCTGGTGTTTAATTTACTCTAAGGATCCTCACAGATGAGCATTTCAGGCATACCCTGGGAGTGTTTTAGGAATGCAGAATTTCAGACCCTAACCCATCATGACTGAATTAGAATCTGCATTTTTACCCTGATTCCCAGATGACTTTTATTCAAATTAAAATTTGAAAAGTACTAGTAAAGTACTTATGGAACAAATTCCTATAAATGTGAACCCTAATGTCAAAATTCAGTGTAAGAATTCTTTATGCCACATTTGTACCCTCATCTTTCATCCAACCTGTACTGTATCCACTACCCATTTCCTCAAAATTACCTCTACTCCCCGTTTCAAACCATTTCTTGACAATATTGTTCATTTGGGAAAATTTTTCCTTTGAGCTGGCTCCATCTGTTAGGTTCTAAAATTTTACTTAATTAGTTCTTGATCAAGTTACGTCTCCCTTTGAATCCTTTCATGTGGGACTTACTATTGGTGCCCTGCCTCTTACCTTTGGATTTTTTCTGCAAGTGACTGTCTCTTCTCCCCGTGAATATAATTTGTGTTGTAATTCCTTTTCCCAGCTATGATCTTATATAGCAGTGATTCACTTTAAAGACAACTGTCAAACTTCTGTACTTACAAAAATGTATCAGTTCACCAGCTGTCTAAGGTAGACTTCAATCCAGAGTTTGGTATCTGCAAGGAGTCACCCGCATCAATCAGTAAGGGCCAGAAGACCAAAAGGGAAGTGGTTAGTGTTCGTGTTCTGATGTGCTAAATCCATAATTGTTGTAACATCTCTTAATGATTCCTTTCTAGAAGTAACAGAGAAAATAATTAAGAATATAGAGTATTGGAAACATATTTAATAAGCTTGAACTATTATACTGTATGAGTATTGTTGACACCAGAGCATTAGACATTAACTTACAGACACCCCCAAAATATTCATCTAACTTGATCATGAACAAAGCTGACAAATAAACCTTTAAAAAATTTAAACAAGTATTTCCATATAGTTTGCATTGACTGATCAAAGTGTAATGAAATAAGATATCAAGAAAAAGGTTATTTTTTTAAATCTATGTATCAGGAAAAGTCAGCTAAGAAATTCTTATCTTAAAAAAGAAATCAAAGTAGGATCTATTTAGGATGAAAATATAATGAGTTTCTACTTGTCACAAAACAAATGGAAAAAAGTCAAAATGGTACACACAAAAAAGCATACCTCCATATATATGAATTAAAAAGCAAGTGAGCTATATTAATAAATTAAGCTTTTGATGTAAATGGAAAAGTGAAAATAAATAGCAGGATAGAATGAATTAATATTAAAAACTGAAATCAATGCAGTAAGAAAAATAGCAAGAAAAGAACAGAAGAGTTGTTGATTAATACAATCAAATATAGTTGTTTGAAAAAATTAATCAATGACAAAAGATTTGGAAAGCATGATAAACAAATGAGAAAGGGGAAAAACAAGCAGATGAAGAATATTAGCAGGATAATGATAACAGAGGACAGTGTGGTAGAAAAGAATGATGCTGAGGATGTTTTAAAAATAATAAAATTGGGTGTTATTTATAATTTGATTTCAATATATATATTTATTTTAAACTCAGGAAGGAGAATAATACTTGAAAATTGCAAAATTGAAAGAGGAGTAAATGTCCTAGCTTCCCAAAAGGTCACAGTCATCAGAATTTTGGGAAAATTTTGTATAATTTGAAGAATAATTCCCATCTGTAGTAGTCAGCTTGGGCTGTCAGTACACATTACCCAGTTCTGAAGCTTATTCCACGCTTTTAGGTATTTGTCACAGATGCAACCTACTTCTTGGTACCAATATCTATTTTAGACAAACCGGACTGCCATACCATAATACCATAGATGGTGGTTTAAACAACAGAAACTTATTTTCTTGGCTCTTGAGTCTAGAATTCTGAGATCAGGAAATTATGACAGCATGATCAGTTTCTGGTGAAGGATCTTTTCCTGGCTTGTGGATGGCTGCCTTCCAACTGTCTTCACATGGACTGTCTTTGGTGCATGCATGGAGAGAGGCGGGCAGTGGGGGAGAGCATGCTCTGATGTCTCTTGTTAAAAGGACACTAATCTTGTTGGATCAGGACACCCACCCTTGTGACCTCATTTAACTGTATTATATCCTTATAAACCATATCTCCAAATGTGCTCACATTAGGGATTAGGGCTTCAACATACGTATTTTGGGGATATGATTCCATGATTTAGTCCACAGCATTTCAATTTTGGCCTCCCAAAAGTAATGTGCTTCTTTTATTTAAAATATATTTGTTCCATTCCAACATCCTCATGCCTCATGCCTCCACATCAACATTTATGTCTAAAGTCCAGAGTCTCATCTAAATATCATCTAAATTAGATATGGATGAGACTCAAGATATAGATTCATCCTGAGGCAAAAATATCCTCTCCAGCTGTGAACCTGTGAAAACAGACAAGTTATGTGATTCCAAAACGCAATGTGGGATGGAATAGGATAGACATTCCCATTCCGAAAGGGAGAAATTGAAAGGCAAAAAGGGTTATGTATCATAAACAACACCAAAACCTAGCACAGCAAACTTCATTTGATCTCAAGGCTATATACATAATAAACCACTTTGATTCAATCCTCTGCCATTTAATCCCAACGAGGTGACTGCTTCACCATTATTGCTCTGCAGGGCAGCCCTGCCCACCAATCTCTCTCTGAGGCCAGCTTGCCCTTCTGAAATAGAGGATGGGGCAGCCTTGGCCCTTGGGCTTAGAGTGGGAGTGACAACCTGATGGTTTCTGAATCTCTTTCAGAGTCATTCTTCCCCTCTCTTAAAGGATAAAACATTTTTGCAGCTGAATAGCTCTATCATGCTGCCCTGTTCCTTATAGTCCAAACTGATACCTTGGTCCAATGGAACAGTGTTTCTGCTGGCTTAATTCCATCTTTATTTCTGGTTTCTGCTGAGGTGGCTATTTAAATTTGTGGTTTACCATCCATTCCAATTTTAACAAATGGTTGTCAGCCACGTGCTTGGTGTTCTTTTCAAAACAAACTTGCTCACATTTTACAATATGAATAGACTAAGAACTCTTCTAATCCTTAAGTTATGATTCTTTTTTGCTTAACAATTTCTGTTTTAAATTCATTCCTACCATCTCACATTTTATTATAAGCAGTAAGGAGCACTCAGGCCTCATCTTAAATATTTTCTTTAGAAATCTCCTCAGCTAAATATGTTATTTCATGGTTTATAAGTTCTATATTCTATGAGAACACAATAATTCAGCCAAGCCACTTTGCCACTTTTTAACAAGGATTGCCTTTTTCCTATTTTCCAATGACCTGTCTTCATTTCTATCTGAGACTTCACCAGAATGGACCTTAAGGTCTATATTTTTACCAACATACTGTTCTTGACCATTTATATTTCCCTAAGAAGATAGAGGCTTTCTCATCAGCTCTCCTCTTTTATTTATTTTTTGAGCCCTCACCAGAATTGCCTTTAATATCTATATTTTTATCAACAGTCCCTTCTAAGCAATCCTACCTTTTTCTAGCATGTACCTCAAAACTCCTCCAGCCTCTCTCTACCTATCATCCAGTTCTGAAGCCTCTTTCACAGTTTTAGGTATTTGTTACAGTAGCACCTCACTTCTCGATACCAAAATCTGCACAAGTCAGTTTGGGCTACCATCACACTATACAACAGACTAGGTGGATTAAATGACAGAAATTAATTTTCTCACAGTTCTGGAGCCTGGAATTCTAAGATCAGCGTGCCAACATGATCAGTTTCTGGTGAGGCCTCTCTTCCTAGCTTGCAGATGGCTGCCTTCTTACTGTGTCTTCGCATGGCCTTTTCTCAGTGTATGTTTGTATAGAGAGAAGGAAAGCTCTCTGGTGTCTCTTCCTATAGGGCATTAATCATATTGAACCAGGGCCACTTTTATGGCCTCATTTAACATTAATTACCTCTTTATAATCCCTATAGCAGTCACATTAGTGGATAGGGCTTCAACATATGAATTTAAAAAGGATACAATCCAGTCCCCAGCATCATCTTAAATAAATATTTTGAGAAAGGAAAGTTACCCAAATATTTTATAAGGATAGAGTATCTATGATAGTCAAATTAGAAAAGCATAGAGGTTTGTATTTTTAAGAAGATGGCAGATGTTGATAATGTTGATACTGGGTAATAAATACCTAGAGGTCCTTTATACTATTTAGTTCATTTTGTGTATGTTTTAAATTTTCTGCAACAAAAACAATAAATATGCAAGAAAGAACACTAGAGATGAACAAAGAAGGAAAACAAATTATAAATCATTATCATTTATTGTAAGTCAGTTTTTCCAGGAAGTATATTCTGGGATGGAGTTTGAGAAACAAGATGTTTATTAGGAATGCATTACTATGGAGGGAGGTGAATAAATAAGATTTTGCAGAGAGAGAAAAGATGAGATCCCATGTAGAGAGAAGAAGTGTTCACCTGAAGACAAACTCAGGTAAGTCGATGTAGGGCTGTGGAGCTGAAATATTCTATCTCACCTATCGTGTATGGGACTGAAATGCCCTGGCCTTTATATGCCTGCCTCTCATAGATATTGCATGTGGGCTGCCTGGGAAGAGTGTGGCCTTGTGTGAGCAGGCTTGCAAGTTCAGGTAATTCTTGAAGAGGCTGACAGCCAAAGGCTATTTGTTGACCTCGCTCCCAGAATCTGGGCCATACATTTTTCTTCGAAGGAGAATTGTGTGTCACAACTTCATGCCCATCACAAAGTCCTCCCCTTGTGACCCTTGAATCAGCTTTAGTATATACATTTTTAAATTTTTACTTGACAGATTCTAATTATATAATTTTATGGGGTAAAATGTGATGTTATATGTATACAATATAAAATGATTAAATTAAACCAATTAACATATCTGTAACCTCAAATACTATTTTTTGTGATGAAAACATTTGAACTTTACTCTCTTAGTTTTGAAACATACAATACATAATTATGAACTATGGTCTCCATGCTATGCAGTAGTTCTAAAAAAACCTTATTTTTCCTGTCTAACTGAAACTTTATAGTATTTGCCCAACATCACCCCATTACCCCCAACCCACCAGCCTCTGGTAACTACCATTCCACTCTCTACTTATATGAGTTTGATTGTTTTAGATTCCACATATGAATGAAATCATGCAGTATTTTTCTGTGCCTGGCTTATTTCACTTAGCACAATATCCTCCAGGTTTATCCATATTGTCACAAATGACAGGATTTTCTTCTTTTTCAAGGCTGAAAGAGATTTTATTGTGTATGTATACCACATTTTCTTATTATGAACAACTATATGGAGGCTCCTCAAAAAATTGAAAATAGAACTAACGTAAGATCCAGCAATCCAATTTCTGGGTGTATGTCCAAAAGATTTGAAATCAGTATGTCACAGAGATATCTCCCATGTTTACTGCAGCATATTCAGAATAACCAAAAGTATGGAACCGGCCACTTTTGAATATACTTTCGAGGAACAGCTTCTCGAGGTTTCAAGTGGGCCTTCCTTTCTGGGGTAAAGGGAATTGAAAGAAAGAGGCTACCATTGTTACAGCTAACACTGACCTAGGACTGCAACAGATACTCATCCTCTCCTTCCTCCATGTCTAATCTAGATACCTCTCACCCTCAGCTAATACCTCTTCTGGTTTCTGGGTCTTACCTAATACTCTGCATCAAACCTTCAGTCTTGAGGGACCTGAGACCCTGATTAGCGTGTCATTCTCAAGGTAGAGGTGCTGAACAAGTCTGTTTATCATCACAACAGCACAAGGAAGTACTGAAAGGACAATAAGTGAATTACTTATTTTTCAATATATTATCACTGCCACCATTTTTTAACAGCAGTTCCTTCTTTTGGGGTAATCAGAATCATGTATACCTATGAAGATAATATTTTCTTATTGCACATTTATCTCTGAACATAAGGTACCCATAGAACCCTTGACATAGCTATAAGGTTTGATGGGTCTTTTGCAAATTTCTGGTGGAAGTCCCCCCTCCCCTTTGTGGCCCACAACCTCTAAACTTGTAGAACCAGAATTATGGGACAGAAAGTGCACATTCTCTAAATGAATCATGAAGAGTTATCTTAAGTAGGGAGATTTCTGCTTTCATCTTTTGGTTCACAGAACCACACATATTCTTCCCATGGAAATCATCATATGTTAAAGTGGTTTTTTTCAATGTGCATGCTGAGTCCTGGAAGATGGATTTCCATTGTTATAAAATATCATTTATGAGCTCGTGTCTCAAATGTGCTTTCAGTAAATTGTTCCAAGCCTCCATTAGACTTACAGCTTCTTGGCACTTGATATGAGATATAGTTAATGAATCCCATGGTTTGAGACCTAATTCTAGTCTTCCTTTTCTGAAAAATGGGTTCTCTCATGCTATGTAACATGGGATCTTGTGCCAGTGAAATAAATACTTTGCAAACCTTAGATAATGGTGCTGGCTAGGACCGTGTAGGAAGAAAAGACAAATCTATACCCTGTAAAGCTGTCAATTCCTGTCCGGATAAACTACTGGCTGCTTCAGAGTAAAAGAAGTTTGATATACTAGTCAAGTCGCCAACCTGTGATCAATTGGTTTTCTCAAGGAATGTTGTCATTTCAGGGTTTAGTATTTGTCCCGGTTGCTAGATTTCAAGATTTTTCAGGGCCTCAAATTTAGTATATCTATCCTGTACATCAGAATATCATTCTTACCCAAAATATTGCTGATTTGGCCTGCATTTTAAGTGTAAAATAAATCTTTAACCTAGACCTCAATTTCTTCTGTCTTCTTACTATAGGACATCATAACCTGCTTATACTAAGGAGACTTCTTGACTCACACTTAGCATAAAATTGCTTGTTAATTACTTTAGTCTTCCATTATCTTTTTTTCCAGCATTACTTTAGTGTATTCATGTCCATCCAATTCCATTATCTTTATAGTTAATATATATTTCCTCCCAAGAAATACCACCCAATTCCCCATGAATAGAAATCTACCACCATCCACCAATAATAGGGTCCTTGATTTCAACATCATAATCAGTGACCCAGATCCCAAATGTTATCTCATCACCTATTTCTCAGATGACTGGTACCGACTCTTACAAGTAAGATTTTCTGGGAAGCAAACCTTGAATTGGGATCGAGGTATAGAATGTTAATTAGGGATTGCTCTTAGAATCAACACCTGTAGAAGGAAAAGGAAAGAAGTAGGATTTGCAGAGGGAAAGATTCAGTTGTGAAGCATGCCTAAGAATAGGTTCAGCTGACACAAAGTGGCCACTCTGGGGCAAATACACACACACACACACACACACAGATAACACACACAGAGACATACATACGCATTTATATAGTCCATTAAGGATGCATGAACAAAATCATTAAAAGCATAAATAGATGCATTTTACAGTATCACAATGCAAAAAACCCCACAAAAATTAAGCAAAGTTAAATGTAAATAACAAAGCAGGAACAACTCAGTAAGAAAAAAGGACAAAAGTGAACAAGCAAATCATAAAAGAAGAAATAAAATAAAACATAAACAAAAGGAAATGTTTTCAGGCACAAGAAAAACAAGGAGATGCAAATTAAAATAACACAACATTGTTCAAATATCAGGAAAGAACAATTATAATGTTTGATAATTTTAAATATTAACAATATGGTGGGAAAGTGGATATGTTCAAAGAGAACTAGTGGCAATGTATATTCATAAGCTACATTGGAGGGCAACTTCACTGCATTTATTTACACATAAAATGAACTTGATCAAAAGACCACTTCCTAGTTTATACTCCAGAGAAATATTTATACAGATATTCTACCTATACTGCCAAGTTAGGACTCCAAAATATATTGCAATTGAGAACATGAGCTATAGAAAAATATGTATATAATGACACCATTTATGGAAAACTAATGAAGTCATAACTATATTTTTTTATAAAACCATATAAAAAAGATCAGCAATAAAATGATCAGCAAACTGATAGTTTGGGAGGAATGGAGTAAATGGTCAGTAGTAAGAATAAAAAGAATAGATTGTATTTTTTATGGTTATGGATTCATGTTTTATTTATATAATTTATTAAAAGCAATAAGACAATGTTTATATTAATAATGAGGAAGAAAAATAATGAGGAAATCTAGAACTCCTGGGACTAGGGAGAGTGTTATATTTTAGATTAAATTAAGAGAGCAATCAAATTTGAAGTAAGGAAAAATTACTTTTAAATTGTAGGATAGGACAAAGAGCTTTATGCGTACAGGAGAGAAGAATTGTTAGGATGTAAATTACTTTAAGGCATGGGATCCAGGAAAGAATGTTCAGTTGTCAAACATCTGAATTTGGGATGATCTCACAAAATATACAGGGGGAAAATTTAATTTGTGTGATTATCTTCAGTCTTTAATTGGTATCACTTAACTAACCTGTAGATGAAAAAAGTTTGGATCTATGTTTGTCCTACACATCTAAAATATTGACCATGTTGGCATCTATACTGTGTTTAAATTTTGTCTTGTTTATCATCTGTATCCTGAGCCTCACACTGTAAATAAGTGTCATGCTTCCCTCTAAAGGCTGTGATAAACTTATAAGATAATGCTAAGTTTAGTCCTAAACTTCTGACATATGGAAAAAATCATTTAGATTATGTGGCAAAATTGAACAGATGTAAAGGTTAAAACTATGTATGCAAGGAAATTTTAGCCATTAAGTTAATATGCAAAAATCATGACCAACAACTTATATTCTCTTATTTCTTTTTTTGTGAACGTTATCAGTATCCTAAATTAGTCCCTCAGTATAGATTTTATGCTAAATCCTGACAGAAAACATTGAAGCATAATTTTCATTGTATGTAAGTAATTATATATTCAAAATATTAGCATCAATCAATGGTTTTTTTAGTCTTCTCAATATCTTTCCTTATGTTATGATCAAAGAGTGGAGATAGGGAAAGGGTTCATAATTAATGATATAACACTTAATAGAAAAAATAAGAAACTCATTATTTTAGACGTATTAAGGAGTGTACTCTTCTAATAAGTTTTGAAAAAAAAAATACAATAACCCATCCAAATACAAGAACTGAATTTATCTTTTTAGTGATGTGAGACTGCAAGAGGCAAGATTCTCAAAAAAGGCCACTTCATTAAGCAGGAACATTGGTAGTACAGTTTCACTGTGATGTACAGTTTCACTGTAAAATTCCAGGTATGCACAAGACTTTGTGCACAGTGCCTTGCCCATAATAGTTACTCAATAAACAATTATTTCTCAAAGAGTCTCTTGCTATGGTTTATAGTGTTTTATGAAATCTGTCTTAATTGAAAAAAAAGACCAAATATTTTAGATAAGCTTATAGGCAGCTGTGGCCAGTTAAAATATGGGGTTGTACAGTTAGTTCCTAGAACATTATTTTGCACTAGTTGTCACTTAGAAAGACGGGGTTCCTGTAGATTTTTGGTGCTAAGGGATACTTTGTCACTATGATGAAGTAAGTGTTAAGTGTCAGATAAATAGCACACAGAATAGTTCTTTCTGCTCATCTGTTTTTCTCTCTTTGTTGTTGTTTTAAATTGTAAATTGTTATCAATCAAACTATTGTAGCAGCTACAAAATAACTCACCAGCATGAAAAATGGTAAAAAAATAAGTCATCAGCACTTCAGAAATGAAAGCAACTTTTGAAATTTTCTTTTAAAATTGTCAAATATATTTTATGAAGAATTTATAAAAGGGGAAAATGATTGTAATTTATTGTTCATGACTTTTTTTTTAATAACGTGAGTTTCAACAACAACAAAAAAAATTCCAACCCAAAGTGAATGTAAAGAAACCTTCCTGCCAGCCAAGGGGCATTGTTCTGCCATTAGCCATTCTTATTTATCCACCTAATTTGAATGCAGAGAAATTTTGTCATTATGATTTACTCTTCTATTCTATCCCACATGGATCTTCCCTCCTCAGGAAAATACAAGGCATATATAGTCTGTTTTATATAATTTAACTGATATTATTCACTATCTTCTATATGGAAATTTTGTTTTTCCCTAACCATACCGTAACTCTTTAGGGTCAGAGATTGTATATCTTTATATCCATGTACATCATCCTATGATTCTGTGCTGGGTAAGTATTCAAAATGAATACTTAGAATTGTGAATTTCTTGGCCTAGAATGGACTATGAAAGAATACTGTCCAACTTCCCTCATTTTCCAATAGAAAGCATGAGATTAAATAAGTTTAAAGTATTTAGCCAAGATCACTTAGTTTATTGTCTGATTGGTTATATTTTTAACAAAATAAAATTCAAATAGATTGTACTTTTCACTCAAGGGTTCACCAAAATACTTCAGAATAACTACTTCTCTTTGAATACCTATCCAAATAGTGAAAATTATGATGCCTCAAAAGATTTTCATCTTATTAAATATCTACTGAAAGATTCCAAATTTTCTAGAATTAAATATTCAAGACAAAATCCCTGAGGCATAAGTATGTTAAATCCTTATTAAACAAACATTACTCAGAAACATTATTTATTTTTGGCATCCATCTACACCTTAATGTAACAATAATGAGTATTCCTTGTAGTATCATCACATAGGGAAATCCTCAATTTGATTTTTTTTTCAACTCCATTTTGCTCAGGAGGGAAAACTTTTTTCTTAACATTCTTGTTATTATATAAAACATTTCTATCAGGAAGCTACTGTTATCCAATAAACTCCCTAAACATAGCAGCATATAACCAGCATTTCTTTTTCAACTCCTAGCTAGAGTCTTGTGGCTTGGGTGAAATGGCTTCTCAGCATGTGTTACCTGTGATCAGTGGGCAACTTCAAAAGAAAAATCACATCTGACCAGTTAAACAGGCAAGGAAGACTTTCTTCAAAACTTGCAACAATGGAGAATAATTGAACTCAATTCCTAAAATAACAGGGACAGCTGGGAATTTATAGCCAACAGGCAGGTAAGGGGTCAGTGGAGGGAAAATCACCAAGAGAAACTTGATTAGGTATCAATGGTGAGGGAGGAGAAGAATGTGATCAAGGGTGGAGGAAGAGGAACTTAATTGGATATCAAGGGTGGGGCGATTTTCCCTCAACTGCCTTAGCAGTATTCTTTGCTAAAATGGGGCCCATCAGACCAAGGATGGAGCCAAAGAGGAGGACTACACAAAATGAGGGGTCAGCAGAGCCTGACAAAAGTTTGGTTAAGGAGGGAGTCCTTGTCAGAGCTCAAGAGGAGTCCTTGTTACTACCCAGAGCATGTTTTTTCTCAAGACCATGGTAGTAGAGAAACAACATGGCGAGCTCCATTGCACAAGCACATTGTAAACCTTTGCTTGAGTCAGGTTTGCTAACATCCCGTTGGCCAGAGTCAGTCGCATGGTCAAGCTATCAGTGGACTGTGGAAGTCAACACCATATGTGACAGGAGATGGAGGAGAATGAACATTTGGAAAGGTGTTGTCCATAGTATCACTGGATACAATCCCCTGCTCTCTTTTCAGAGAAACATACAAGGCTAAGGATTTTTGGTGGTGGAATAGTGGAGTGTTGACAATCTAGAAAAACCTTTTCCTTGTTCTGAACTTTTTACTTTCTTCTTCCCTCTCACAGAAGCTCCTTTCTCCACATGTTCTCTCCTGCCCAGGAGTTTTCTCACTCTCATTATTTTTTTCTTAGTATGGATAATAGAAAAACTCACTTTTCAACTTCACTTCTTAATCAGTCCATTCTGCTATAAGTCAAATTCCTTCTTTAATTTTTTGTTTTTATTTCAGTACCTTCTATAGAAAGAGAAATCATCTCAGAGGCTTTCTTTTGACAGCATAGGGGAATAAAAATAAGAAACAATATACCCATAGATTAACAAAAATCCAGATATTATGGGGCAACATATTTAAACAATTTGGGAGACCTCTATAAGAAAAAGGATGCAACATTTTGAATAAAATATTATGCAAAATAAGTGGATGCTTATGTAGAATGAGGGAAAAAACATGACAAATTATTAAAAGTTGAAAAACTAAAGAAAAATTACAAAATAAAGAATCATTTGCCTGTCATACTACTCTATATACATTTTCCCCTTAATAGTTGTTTACATAATTTCTGATCACCTTTTCACACAAAAATGTTGTAGTATAATGATCTATAAAAATAATTAAAATATTATATTTTCCTGCTGGAGACTTTATGGTTTAAAAAAAATTAACTTTCAGCTTCACTACTTATTAATAGTGATTTTATGTGAAGTTTTAGAATTCTTATCAAAATTTGGGGAAAAACTTAAAATATATCTTTCATATGTTAACTCTATGCTTCGGGGGCCTTATTTAACATGTTTCTGACAGAAGAGAGTGTCCATTTTCACCAGGCTTCTATGAGAACTAAAAAATCCTATTTTAATTTGCATGACTAATGATGGGACAAATGTCGCATATACTAGCTTTTGATTCCATAAATATGCCTTCTGGCTCTGCTGTTTTTGTCATAGCACTAGCTGGTTCAGCACAGCAGATTTTTAGAATATTTCTAAATTCCTCTTATTAATATATTATGGATGCTGAGCAATAACTTTAATGTACAAAGCACCAGAAAGGATCCCCCCTCATCACAAACCCTTTTCCACAAAGCTGAGAATTAGGCTACCTCATGCAAATTTATGAATCATGAGTTTGGGGACTGCTGTGGTTTGAATGTTTGCCCATTCCAAAACTCACATTGAAATTTAATTGCCAATATCACAATACTGAGATGAGGGGCAATCAAGAGGTGATTAGACTATGAGGGCTTTATCCTTGTAAGTGGGCTTCCTGCCTTAATAAAAGTGCTTTTGGAAGTGGCTCTCTTTGCCCTTCCTTCTTCCCCCATGTGTTCATGCAGCAAGAAAGCTTTTACCAGATGCTTGCACCTTGATCTTGGATTCTCCAGCCTCCAGAACTGTGAGTCAATAAATTTTTATTCATTGTAAGTTATCCAGACTCAGGTATTCCGTCAAATCAGCACAAATGGACTAAGACAGGGGCATCACAGTAATTTTCAGGGATAAGATGTGAATGGAGACTGGAATTGAGGAAACATCTCACAAAACTGGTTAAAATGCAATTGCCTTTAAGCCAAAGAGAGCTGCTCACAGAGTTTTCCTTCCACTGGGTATGCAGAATACCTGAACTAGAGCAAAAGTCTTGGGTTGGATTAGTCTGCTCATGCAAATAAACAACCTGAAAGTGGATATTGGGAGTTTATTGGTCCTTTGGAAACATGGAGATACTCACATAGAGTAACAGATATGGCTTTAAAGTGACAGTTACTGACTTAAGACAGAGACACATTTAGAGATCACCTATAGTGAGCATGAGATTCACAGCTTCTCAAAGGCAAGGAAACGAAAAACTGTTGTTTAATAGGTATAGTTTCAGTTCTTCAAGATAAAAAATGTTCTGGAGAAGAGATGCTCAACAATGTGAACATACTTAATGCTATTTACCTGCATACTTATAAAAGGTTAAGATAGTACATTATATGTGTTTTTCACTTCAATAAAGAAAAAATATATTTTACCTTTCCAAACTCTTGAACACATTGTTTGAAATGGTTACTTTCTTTTCAGTCTTGCTATGAGATAATGTCTCTTTTTCACTTCATAGCAAATCAACTGTAGCCTTCAGCCATCATAAAGTGACAGATCAAAGCATGTGCCCTTTTCATACATATTTTTAATAATGCCCAAAGGAAAGTAGTTCCAAGCTATCTCAGGCCTCTTTGTGCTCTATATTCAACAGGTAATTATAATTATAAATTGTCTAGAATTGTAAGATTACATGCTTGTTTTACTGGTAAATTGAAAGAAGGGGATCAATAATACTTCAAGGTCCTAGTCCATTTGTGAAGAGTAGGCTTGAAGTTAAGTGCTAATTTTTCCAGAACTCATTGAAATATATTAGTACATAGTATTTCTGCTTTGTGATAACAGATCATGAAAATTCATTGGTTATCACCATTTTACTCTGCTCCAATTTGACACCTTCTTTGTGTTTGCTCTTCTAGGTTTTTCTAAATTGATGAACTCTTCATTAACACAACTCAGTGTTACCAGGTATAGCTGTGTGGCAGAAATAGTGGTTGTTCACCAAGATCTGTTATCCTTTTTCTCCTGAACACATTCCCAGCCTTCCTTGGAATAAGACAAGTCCATGTAACTAAATTTTATCCAATGGCATTCAAGTAGAGACATGTAGTCCAATTGTAGACCTGGTGTATAACCAACTCCCAGTATCCTCCAGCAGATTCTTTCGCCTTTCCCATTGATTAGTATGGTGATACCTGTGGGGACATTGGAAGGCACAGGGTAAAGATTGCAAAAAAGGAAATAATCTTTTATTGTGCTTTAAGAACTATCTATGTATTCCAGTTTCTACTTCACAGTGTTTTAGCTTACCTTAAATAATTCAAGGTTGAAATAAACAAGTTAACCTGTAAACTCATAAGGATGCAGGGATTCAAGTATAAATCCCCCTACCTAAAATCCTAGTTACCATAGGTCATTGAGAAGAGACCTATAAAAATGTGCTATAGGCCTGGGTAGACTGTCTTTTGTGTCATTGTCTAAAGGATACAGGGGTGTACTAACTGATTGGGATTAGGAATGGTATTATATGAAAATCAGGAGGGAAACAGTAGGTCAATATCTTCTGCCTGCCAAAATCTGTCTGAGAATAGCACCTGCACATCCCCCTTACCTCATAAATAAACTTTCTTGCCTAAAGATAGCCCATCTGTGCATGAGAGAGATAGGGGGGAGAGAGAGAGAGAGAGAGAGAGAAATATATATAGAGAGAGACAATCTGAGGTTCCCAGGAAGCAGACACTAATGAGGAGGTTTGCATATAAGAAATTTATTGGGAAGTGGTCTCAAGTTCAACCCCCGTGGGTGAGTTAATAAGAGAGGATTGGGTAGAGGGAGGAGTTGAATTGTAGTGCAATTTCACCAAAAGTCTAGGTGGAGCACATGAAGAGCTCTGGAGCTGGAATCATTCTTCAGGAATAAACCAATCAAGGCAAATAAATCAGACTTTTATACCTCATCATTAGCTAGTCACTGGATGTGGGCTGTCCACTATGTGGACAGCTTACTTCTGCTGAGGGTGTTTCCCAGGCATTAGTATCTCAATAATCAGTGTTACCAGGCACAGCTGTGTGGCAGAAATAGTGGTTGTTTACCAAGATCTGTTATCCCCTTTCTCCTGAACACATTCCCAGCCTTCCTTGGAATAATTTTCTAGAAATCACGTATTTTTAAGCACTCTTCATCAGTACATATTTGCCATATTGTGTTGTGCTAATAAGAAATACCAACATTTCAGTGGTTTATGTCTAGGTTATATTGTTGCCCCTGAGTTGACTGCAAGTCTGTTGTGAGTCTACAAACCAGAAACCTGACTTAATAAACAACCTTTTTATGGGATCTTGTGATTCTCATGAGGAGGGGCAAATGCACATGATAGACCTTAAATCTCCAACTTGAATGCGGCTCATGTGAGGTCCATTCATATTGCATTGGCCAAAAAGGTCACATGGCCAAGCCTGAAATCACTGGCATGGTAATGCAGACTCCTCCCATGGGGAGCTTCAGGTGTCACATGGCAAAGGTCAAGGACAGATCTGACAGCTGAGGAACTAATGACTTGAAACGATTTGCCTACAAATTAAAAAAGGTAGAATTTCATGAATCTCTATAAAAGCCAAGTAAAAATGGCTTCACTATTAGATATAGTATATGAAATGTTTTGTTTTCAATATGTGTTCTTCAAAACCAAGAGAAACTATTCAAGTTAATTCATTCAAAAGCAGAAAATCTTGTAATTGACTTCATGGGAGAGATTATTTTGAAATCTTCCAAATTTCTTTTATTCTTGAGGTCAAAAATTGAATGACCAGAGAGATACAAATTCCTCATAGGACTCTGGAACATTTACTATATGGATTTTATAAACATCAGGATATTAGAGAAGAGAATTTTTCTCTTTCCTAATAGATCAAAAACATAGAATTCTTATGATATTTGTTCCATCAAATCCTACTGAAAAAAACATAAGTTTGGCCTCTTCGGCACAGAAAAGTATACTCTAGAAAGATAAAGAGAAAATCTGAACTATAAAATCACAGATATACCTATAAAAAATAATATCAAAGATAGTGACACTGGTTGCCTGTGGGACTGAACCTGCACATCAAGAGACAGAGTTGGAGGAAAATGTCCTTTCTCCGCATACCATCTTGTGCATTTCCCACAGAGCAATATATACTTGTATTATCTGTTCAAAACATACATACGAATAAGCAAACAAAAACACATAGACAGCTATGTTAAGTTACATAATTTCAGGAACTCTATTTTTTCCTCTCATTCCCATCTTTCTACTCATTTTACCTTTATTGTTTTGATAGCACAAAATGAATATTTAATTAGTCATCAATTATATTTCTTATTAAAATATTACCAAAATAAATGGCTGATTTATTTTCAGGTTCTGATCTTTTCTTGCTGTCTCTCTCTGTTTCACTTTTTATTGTATTTTCCTAAAGTTATTCTATTCCAAAAGTATTTTCAGATATCTAATAACTGATTATTACAATCTATCCTCAAATTCAAGAAGTTAGAAATGATTTTCAAGGAGACACTTCTGAGGGAATGTAGATAGTGTGGGAAAATGAAAGAAAAAGGTACATTCTAAGGAAGGTGATTTATTGCCAATGTACAAATCTAAACTGAACGTGATCAGACTTGAGAAAAATACAGCTGCTATTTTATAATACACCAAGAGATGATTTGTTTTGATGCCATTCTACACATCTAAAATAACTGGTATACCCGATACACACTGTCATTCTTTACTACTCCCTCTAACTTTTCAAATACACAATTTTCCTTAATCCATATAATTCTTCTAAGCGGATGAAATAATTAAAGTAATAATTTACTCTCCCAGGATGAACATTCAGATATGATTAAACAAAAATTATAATGTTATATTTTCAGGTTAAATATAATTAAATTAATATTTGAAAATTACAAACAAGAACTATGTGGCATGTAGTTGTCATCAGCACTGTGTTGTCATGTATTTAAAGCCTGCCAATGAACATTTTTCTGCAAGCCAGTTTTGCTTATGCATGAAATCTCATGACTGCTTAGTTATTGTGAGATAATTGTTGGTTCTATGTAGACAGGAGCTGAAAATGTTCTAAAATAAAGTGCTATGTTTTGTTCTTAATATATTGCCACTACTCAGTCAATATTAGAATCATCAGTGAAGTTACCTACTATATGGAGGTAAGTTTAAAAAATGATGATTTCTCAAAATCAGTGTATAAGTGGCTGAACAACTGCTTTAAACATATCTACAATATCCTATCATATATACTGAAAATAAGAAACTCACATTAGCATTTGCTGCATGCCAAATCATCTCAAATTACAGTGGCTTACAGCAACAACCATTCACCTAGCTCATGATTCTTTAAGTCAGAAATATATTCGGAGGGATTTTGGTTTCTAACTAAATATGTTAGGGGGCTTTTGGTTTCTGTGGTCTGAAGCAGACTCAACCGACTGTGGCCAGAGTTGCTCATAAGCCTGTGGTCTTCTGGTAAATAGCTGTGGATGGATGGTCTAAGATGCCTCAGCCGGGATGGCATAGCTCTTCCTCAGGTGGTCTCTATTTGTCATAAATCTATCTCTATCTCTATCTCTATCTCTATCTCTATCTCTATCTCTATCTCTATCTCTATTTCCATCTGCATCTCCGTCTTCATCTCCACTTCTCTCTCTAGCTCTATCTAGGTATTCACAAGGCAGAAGCCCCAAGAGCAGCAAGTTGGGCAAGTCCCAATGTTCAAGTACTTTTTAAGTGATTACTTGTGGTATATTTGCTATTGTCTGTTGGACATTACTTGTCTCATGTCCAAAACAAGAACCAGAGTGGGTGGAAACCGATTGAGGGAGCAGATACAGAAAAATGTGACAAAATGGGAGCCATAACTACAGCAATCTGCCAAATTCATATCATTGCCAAATGTTGTAGCTGTCATTCTTTTATTTATTTTTACTTTTCTTTCCTACTTCCTTCCTTTTTTCCCTGTCTTTTGTTTTCTGGTTTTCCTATAGCATTATTTGGTGTCTTTACTGATTTATTTCTTGCATTTGATTTCCCATACAGATTTTTATTTCTCTTATGTTTAGAATGCTAAGATTTCAGCCAATGAAAATTAGTTTTTACTTCTGTCTCTTGTTTATGTATAACATTCCATTTACCTTCTATATGAGTGAATGGCTTGTGGTGAAGTTCTTTATATATGACATGGGTGCAAGTGTGACTTTTCCCAATCAGCATGTGAAAAAATAAATGCTGTAACTATCTCCCACTGGGAACCATTAAGCTGCTATAACAGTAGTTCAGAGTCAGCTTTCTTGCCTGTAATATTAAAGATCACCCTCCATTCCCTGAGGAATATCTTAAGTTGGGTAGTATCTCTCACTTGGCAACCATAAGTAGCAGCTCTTAGCAAAAATATTTTAAAAAGCACTCTCCAATATACCCTGTCCTCCTATTACCATATGGACTATATCTCTTATCACAAATTGTGTCAACACACAATTAACCTACTAAATGGTAAGCGCAGGAAGGAAATATAGTAAAATACAGTAAGAACTCAGACATTTTAATAAAAATATACCATATTTCTAAACACTGCTATAGCAAAAAAGAAAAGAAGATATGCTTTAACTAAGCTTTTTTTCAAAAAGAATATTGAAAAAATCAACAGTTGTTGAAAAAATATTTTTCAAATAATTTTCCTGTTCTTGTCACCAAATAGTTAATGTCAAATAACTGAACACTGAATTTTTATTATGCAGGGTTTTATACTAATCCCAGGCTATGGTGCCATTAGAGGAGCTGTGGATGTAAGAGAGATAATATTCCTGCCTCATTAATTTTCTTCATTTGTTCCCTGAAAGATATGGCTTATTTTTAGAAAAATAAATGATGCTGGGATATTCATAGTATGTAGAATTTGTTATCTTCTACTTCAGTTGATTTTCCATAAAGGTGCCAAAGCAATTCAATGGGGAAAGGAGAGTTTTTTCAACAAGTAGTCCTGGGAAAATTGGATATCCTTATGCAAAAATATGAATTTAGCACTTCCTCTTATCATACAAAATTTTAATACAAAATAGATTATACAGTTAAATGTAATATCTAAAACAGTAAGAATTTTAGAAGAAAAATAAAAAAAATTTTTGTGACCTCAAGTTGGGCAAGATGTTTATAGATACAGTAACAAAAGCTCAAACCGTGTTAAAAAACAAGACAAACAAATAAAATTCAACCAAGCAAGCACACAAACAAAAAAACCTTTGTACTTTAAAAGATACCATTAAGAAAGTTAAAAGACAGGGAGAAAATATTACCAAATCATATTTTTCTTAATTATCCAAATATGTAGAAAATCTTACATAATAATAAGACAAATCCCCATTAAAAATGAACAAAAAATTCAAATATTTTACCAAAGAAGTGGCTATGTATAAATGGCTAATAACCACATGAAAAGATGCTCAACATTATTAATCATTGGAGAAATGAAAATTAAGGGCATGATAAGATACCACTTTGCTCCACTAGAATGTTTATAATAAAGGTGACAGATAATACAAATTGTTTTCAAGGATATGAGAAACTGGAATTTTGTTATATTGCTGATGGGAATGTAAACTGTTATATGCACTTTGAAAAACAATATACCAGTTCCTCTAAAAATTATTTAGAAGCTTACTATAACAACCCAATGATTCCATTCCTAGGAATCTTCCCAAGAAAATGAAAACATATGTTCATACAAAAACTTAGCTATGACACAACAGAATTATTCATAATAGTTCAAACAGTGGAAACAATCCAAATGTTTATCAACTGGCGAATGGATAAACAAAACATGGTATATTCAAGCAACGGAATACTGTATGGCAATACAAATGAAAGGAGGTACTTGATGTAACAACATGGCTGAGGCTCAAGATATCATGCTAACTTAAAGAACTCATTACAATAGTTCACATATTATATTATTCATTTATATTAAGTGTCCAGAAAAGGCAAAACCATAGAGACAGACAGATAGCTAAGTGGTTGCCTGGAGTTGGGGTGGGATTGAGGATTGACTGATTGCAGATCAGCAGCAGCGATCATATTAGGGTGACGTGAATATTTTAAAACTAGATTATGGGGATAGTCGCACAACTGTGTAAGCATTAAAATTTACTGAATCATACTTTAGAATATGTAGATTTTATGATCTGCAAATTATAATTCAATAAAGGTATTAAAAATAAAGGATATTAGTCATTGTGAGAATTTTTTTTTCTTCAAAATGGAGCTGGCAAACAAATGAGAACTGCCATTGGCATATATGTTATTGGTCTGATATTAGTAGGAAAATGTAATTCTTTTCTCCACTAAAATCAACTATGGTTCATGATACCATGTGTAAGAGTAATAAAGAGAATTAACAGATTTTTTTCCCCCTTTCATAATGTCAATCTTGGCATGAATATTTTAATTTTCTTATCATTCTACCATTCAACAGGTATGAAATTGCTCAATTTCAAATATACACATACATGTATTTTGTATAAATATTTTTGTGTATATATGTACGAAATGCATTATACACATATATACACACATTTATAAAACACATTTCTAGTATTAGGGAAAATTTTTATATCTTCATTCAAATGATTTTATGTTTTGATTTTTCTAGTTTTTGGAAGTTGGACTTTAATTTATAACTTCTGCTCATTGTGTATAATTTTGTTCTTTGAATTCAAGTAAACCTAGTTGGATGCTTATTACACATGAAAAGACTTAAAATAATGTAGGATTTTTGGGGTCTCAATTAAGTTTTCTTTTCTTCAATTTTCTTCATTATAGTTTTAGATATTTCTGGGCCAATATTATTTCTTTTATTTCTGGGCTATATTTCTCTGTGTTCCACTTCAGATTGCCTTTGCTTTTTTAGTGGTCACATATTACTTTAATGATATAGAGCTTATCATGAAGTAAAACTTTCTTGATTATCCTCATGCATGAGTCTATTTAGACAGGTCTTCATCCCTCAGGACTTGAAGATTTTAGTTAAGCAACAGAAAGGAAATTTGGCATTCTAAAAACTGTCATTTTTTAATGTAGTGATTTCCAGTATCCCTTAAAAGTTTGCTATAATCATCTTTTTTATTGCAAATGGAATGAAATTTGCTTGGCCATTTATCAGAAACTATGCCTATCCTTGGGTGCCCTTGATAAATATGCTGACTTTGAATGGGCTATTTATCATGTAGAGCCTTCAGACATCTCAAAGGAGAGTGAGTCTGTGTATTGTCATGTTCAAGTAAAATTCCAGTATGTTCACTCTAGGATTGGATAGAATGGTGTTACAACGGACATCTTCGTGTTATGTTTGTATTATGTTTGCTTATTTTTCATGTCTTTATTTTGCATTGTATTCTGATAAGGCACATTTACCCATCTCACTGCACTGCAAGATTTTATTATTTTCACAGGTAGTCTTGGAATTTGGCTTAGACCACCTGACACAATGCTGAGCTTATAATATCACTATAAAAGAGAAATGACCTTTACTTGCTCACTGCTTTCTCAAATATATATATATATATATATATAATTTTTAAAGTTAACCTTTTCTAAGACTAGCTATTTGTGGGCTTCTTTAGACGGGGATCATTTTCAAATTCTTTAATTCTATCATTTACAGTCAGTCTGAGTTGCAGGAACAAATAAGTGACATACATAGCCAAAGACCAAATTCATGCAGGTTTCTCAAGCCTTCTGGTCCCTGCAGGATAGATACTTAATCTTACATACCAAGGAAGAAAAATCTAGGAAAACTATATGGTTTTGGAAATCTCAGAACCTCTTTTCATTTCTTATTTTTTCCTAATTTACATTGTAGGGATGAAGGAGAAACTTCCCTCTTGCTCGGAAGGTTTCTGGAAAGGTCAACTTGCAATAAGACGGATTAATAAGAAAAAGAGATTTATTTACTGTGTGCATGGGAATCACAGAGTGATTATCCAATATCCCTATGGGATCCAGAAATTTATAGACCCTCATTTTAGAGGAGGAGGAGATGAGGAGTATAGATAATTATGGGCAATAAATGGTTACTAGGGAGGATGAATAGATACTTGGGAGAATTAATGCATGGGGAGAAACAAATTGACCTGTAAATGATTCTCTTTGGAAATTAAATTAACTTGAGAGACAGGAACTATATTTTAAGTTATTATATTTGGGCCAGGTCTAGTTGCATTCTTGGTCTTCTTAGCTGTAATGTTGAGATAACAGGAAGCAGAAGGAAAGTCAATTGTTCTTTTTGATGTGTGAGTTTTTTTACGAAGAAAGAGGGAAAGCCGTTTCCAATGCCTGTGATCTGTAAGGGCCTTTAATTCAAAATACTCTTTATACCAAGGAGACATATTTATGGGTAAAATTTCCTAAGCTCCTCCAATATATAGTTATATATAAACACAATTTCATCCTTTTAGGTTGCTCCATTTCAGTGTCAGATATTTGACCATAGAACTAACACTTAGATATTAATATCTTTTTAAAAAGGGAAATATTAAAAACCAAATAATGTTGCTAACCCAATTAAAAAACAAATTGGCTTGGGAAATATGTTTAGAAAGAAGGAGATTAAAGCTATTAAAATGGAAAACAGGATATTTACATAAAATACATTTTAGTATTATATATTTAGTATGATTTTTTAGTACATCTAATTTTGATTATTTCTATTTCTGGAGGATATGATATCAAAGATATAACTGTTGCTAATCAGAAAGTAAGTAGATTTTGTTTTTAAAATAAGTGGAGTTTTGAAAAATCAATATAATACCTATAAGGAACAAATTTTTCAATTATTATATACTCCTAAAATATTAACATATGATTCAATTTTTTGAATGCATACTCTACAATGGCAGTGAAATTTATGGATTTCATAACTTATTTTATAATTTGGTATACACTATTAATTTTTTGTTGTTAATGTTATTTTTCTTAACATGAAATTGAGGTCTAGATATACAGTTATATCGTGGGTTACCAAAAAATTGTCATTTAAATTTTTTTTGTACAAACAAATGTTAAAACCAAATTAATTTTTCCTGTAGTAATGCTAACTACAAACATCTCAACATCAGTCAGTGGCATCAGTATTTCTTTAGTTATTTAAACTTGAAAATTCAGTTGTTCAGTCTATCATCCTGTGCCTTATCATCTATGTCCAGGAAGTCATTTGTTATGTCAAAATTATTTCAAAGTCTTGCATTTTCATTCATTTCTCCTTTATCTTGATCCATGCCCTAGCCATTTCCTGAATGATTATGTTTGCTTCATAGTGTTAGCCCTTCTCTAATTCCCAGGAGATTAAAAAACAAATAACATCTTTTAATATATTTTTTAAATTTGCCAAAACATAAATCCTAATCCTAACCAGGCTACTTTATAGTAGTTTCAAGTCTGAATACGTGGATCTTTCCACCTCTCCATTATACTTTCAGGACTGAGATTAAACTCAGTCATATTTTGTGGTTTTCACTAACAATCTTAGTATTGCTCATATATCTTGTGTTTAACATTTTCGCATATTCAGTAATACCCATGGCTATCTAGAAAATATATCTAACCATAGTTTGTCCTATTTTTGAAAAGATGGGGTAGTAGTAAAGTAAGAATTGGAATTTTACTGATTGATGGCAGTTTACAGGAGAAGTGGAAAGTTTTATCAGCGCTAAATGAGATAATTCCGTTTGATCAGGCATGACTTCAAGAAAGATCAAAAAGTCATTAGTATGAGATCCACAGACTTTAAATCATAATCCTGAATCCTGACATGCATTGCCAGTGTGACCTTGAACAAAGGGTATTTCTCCTCTGAGCCTGGTACATCATCTATAAAATGGCAATAAAATTTTTTCTTACACCATTGTTGTGACTTTTAAGTAAGATTATATTTATGACAAAGACAGTCTTCCCAAATCAGTTTCTTCCACAGAAAGCTGAGTCCCATCTCTTAATACATTCCTAGTCAAGACTGTGGGAACACTAGTGAAGTACGTGTGATCTCACCTGTTTGCAACCCTGCTGAGTTTGAAGATCACTGTTTTGTTACAAAGCTTTTTGCTAGTTGCATCTTTTCCTTTTCAAATACTGTACTTATTTTGTTCCTATGGAAGATGCATTTATGGTTTGGGAACAAGAAAGTTTTCATTGTAAGAATACTTAATCTGTATATAGGTGGCAGTAATATATGTAGTGGCTATAAACTACTGAGTGCCAAAGACTTTTTCTTTGGTCCCCAGAGATTATAGTGCTCACTATTTTGCATTCACTATTCATCCCTAACAGAGCATTATACATATATTGTAGGATTCAACAATTATTTATTGAATGGCTTACTAAAGTATCAGTCAGTATCTTTGAGGAAAAATGCTATTTCTTAGTAATCAAGACTATTGAAATAAAGAACTATACTATATTATATTCAGATATTTTCTATTCATGAGACAATAAACAAATATTAAAGACAAATATTAAAGGTTAATAATGACAAAAATTAGCTCTGGAGTTTAGCTGTCATGATTCAAATCCTGACTCCACTATTTCCTGTGTTTGTGGCCATTAAATGATATTTAAGTTCTCTACAATTTTGTTTCCTCATTTGTAAACTGGAGAAAATAATAGCACCTTCATATGTGCTGTGAAAATATAAATGGAATATTTAACACTATGCCTGACACCTAGTAAGTTCTCAGTAAACATTAACCCATTTATTATTAGTAATAGACATGATAGTGGGTTTTTTATTATTGCTACTGGATGATTAGCCAAATCTCTATTTTCTGCTATGATCTCTGGCAACAGGTTCTATCCAGTATAATGAATCATCAGCTCATCCTATTCTACCATGTTTCCCTGAAAATAAGACCTACCCATAAAATAAGTCCTAGCAGGATTTCTAAGCATTTGCGCAATATAAGCCCTACCCCTAAAATAAGACCTAGTGATGGGAGTGGCTACGCAGCGTATCTGCGCAACCCATGCATTACATCTCCCAGCGGTAAAGAAGGCGAGCAGCCCTTCTCATCTGCCCCATTGTGACAGCTACTATACCAGAGTTGACCGGAAAGGTGCGGGCAGCCCCACCAACAAGGTTGGCTCCCCTTGTCAAGTCTCAGCCATCCTGTGCGTGCTGCAAGCTGAGGCTTTGAGGGAAAATGACACATCCCCTGAAAATAAGCCCTAGGGTTTCTTCTTGAGGAAAAATAAATATAAGACCCTGTCTTATTTTCGGGGAAATACGGTATCTGGATAGTCTGTCTTAATCTAAATATCAAAATATTCAACATCACAGTTCTGTGAATGTATCTTCTCCTTCTGTCTCTTGTTATTGACATAAATATTATCCTAGGATGTCAGATGGCAACTTACATTTTCTTGGACCCTCTGATTTTAGTTACAGCTGGGAGGGACAGATCCATGTGGCTGTGATTCACAATCTTGGCGAAGCCCTCAAGTGGGCGCAGGTGAGCATGGTTTGTCTTTGACTTTAGTGTGGATTCCTTCTGCACTAAAGGGGATGATGGGAGACACTTTCCTTGTGTGTGTGTGCGTGTGTATCTCAAAACAGGGTGCAGTTACATCCCTGAGCAGGACCCTAGGCCAATAAAGGGAAAGTGGCTTCCTTGTCTTTTGCTTGGAAAATTCTGGGAGGTATTCTGTGTACTTCACCAGAAATCCCAGTGGAATCAAGCATGTTACTCACAATTGCCACCTGAATCATGCCCCTTTACTCTGGCTCTGGAGATCATCTGGCACATAAATTATATGCACATCAGCCTTTGATTCATCCTCTGCTTTAATAAGAATACAAGCAAGACGAATGATTTTCAAGATTCAAAAAATACTGAACACTTTCTTCCCTACTCTCTCTATAGACACATACATATGTATATGTATAGCTTAATAGATCCTCTCAGTGATTTCTATGCAATTTCTTGTATTCAGGTTTTTTTCTGTTTCGAATCATTTCAATTTAACAAGTACGCATATGAAATGGCAAAACAAATATAAGAAAGATATGATCTTTTCCCTAGACAAGCAGACCCCCTGGTAGGCAACCTCATCTCTTTGTTGTTTTAGGATCAAAAGAGAGAGTAGTAGGCTGCATAATTCAAAATTATCATTGGCCCTCTGTGCAGTTCTCTCCCTCTAGGAAGGTTATGTGTTTCTGTCACATTGACATCTGGCTTAGCAATGTGTCTGTTACTTTATTTGGCCAAGAAAATAGACACAGAAGTGATGTTAGTCACTTCTGAAAAAAAGTTATTGTTTTCATTTGAAAATATCCTTGTTTCTATGTCTCCTTTCCTTCTCTCTTCTATGAGAATGGCAATGCGTATCAGCCTGGTTGGGTCTTGGAATAATGAAATTGTCAAACAAAGCTTTGCACATGTTTTATATAGTTGAATATAATTGCATACAGTTGACCAATAATAAACAGGTGAAGGAAACAGAGATATCCATTAAGAGACTACTACAAATGTCCAGGGAGGAAAGAGAAAAGCCAAATCAAAACAATGACAATCATGGATAAAATAAATGTAAAATGATGCTTTTAAATAGTATTTGGAAGTCAATTGTTGACTCATTCAATGTAAGTATAAGGATGACAATGCTTGAGTTTTGGCCCATATTACATCATGTTTTAATTTTCACAGTTTTGTGATAAATTTTTCTTTGTTTATTGCACTTTTACCTCTTCCTTGCCAACAGTGTAATCTTCTTATAGTGTAATTTTTTATGATGTCATTCATCTTCTAAACAGTCTTCCTTGGCTCCCCACTGCTAAAGAATGAAGTTTGATATCCTTAGCCTTTGTTAACTGTCCTAATTCTAATTTTCAGGTCTTTCTTTCCTTAAAAAAATTCTATTCATTTATTGTTTTTTACCCTGAAACAATTTTTGAGTTTCCATGCAAATGCCCTGTCCCAGTTATCACATTTTTGTACTTGTTTTCCTACCTCTGCTTACTTTAATTCTAACTTGTTTTAGTCAGGAGAGACTAGATACTACTAGTACAGTAACAAATGATCCCAAAATCTCAATTGATTACAAATAAAAGCTATTTTGTCCTTCCTTGCTAGATGTCCATCTAGGGATAGATAAGACTCCAGTATTCTCTTCATTCAACAACCCAGGCTGATAGAAATGTGTACAAACTTAAATTTATTCTCCAAACTTCTGCTTGGAAATGGCAATGTTCCTTTTCATACTGAGTTCAGAGCAAGTCAGATACCAAGATTGCAGAGGAAAAGTACAGGGGAAGGGGAGCAGCAAAAATCTGTAAAACACACACACCAATGTAATTTACCACATGGTTATATTTGATCTATTTAAAATACCACTGATTTCATCAATCTCTACTCCACCTTAAAATACTTTTTCTTTCTCAACTCTTGCCATTTGTACTAATTATATTGCACATATTGTAATATCCTAGGTGGGGATCAACAAAATTTTCTTAAGGGACAGATAGTAAACATTATAGGCTTCAGGCTATAGGTCCCAGTGGCAACTACTCAACTCTGCCATTGTACTGCAAAGTAGTCATAGACAAAACATAAAGGAATGAGTTTGAGTCCTGTTTCAATAAGATATTATATACAGAAGTAGGTACATATGGCTGGTCTTCTGCAGTAGTTTGCAGACTTCTTTTCTAGAACAATGACTCAAACTTGAGTGTGAATGTGAATCATCTGGAGGGTTAAAACATGGATTGTGGGTTACTACTCGTAAAGTTTTTGATTCAATAGGATGGTGAAGGGCTTGCTAATTTGCTTTCTCAATATGTTCCCAGCTGATGGTCTCGGGATGACACATTGAGAACTACTGACCTACAGAACAAAGACAATGTTTTGTATTCAATGACTTATTTGTGATCAACAAATGAATTTAAATAAATGAATAAATTTTACTACAAAATTGAGGAAAAATGTTTATGATTCGTACTTCATCAGCATATTCTTTTCTTCACAAAGTCCAGGTAACTACACTTAGCTAGAGACTGCCCTGAATAAAATTATATTGGCTAGGCTACATAAATGAGTTACAATAAAGTTAGCATTCACCTTTTTATAGTGACACAACATACAATGCTGTAAATATTACATTTTTCCATGCCTCCCTTCACATGATGGACAGGTAACGAAATTGTTTTGTTTGTAAAGTCTCCCCAAGCTGTTTCAATTTGTCACGATACACAAAGCTTGGGTACACCAAATGCATCAACCCATTTGTATTACTTCGGTGAAACAAAGATTTCAGAAAGACACATTAATTTTATTCTTATTCAACACTGACATTGAAAAGACATTATTATTTGTGTAGTTTGAGCTCCCAATTCTACTATACTTATACATATATTTTAAACTGCATTTAAACTCTACTCTTGATTTTGACATACTTAAATGATTATCTTATATATTGCAGCATTCTTGATATATAAATTAATACAATAATTTAGATTATTGGAGAGAAAAATAAATGATTCCTGAACTCGTTTGAGCAAACTTTTATTCAGTATTTAGCACTTTAATAGTGAAATGCAAAGAAAGATCATTATGGTTAAAGCAGGCATTGGGGTTTTGTGGATTTTGGAGGAATTAGTATGATTGTTTTCAACAGTGATACTTTTCATTGTAATATTTTATTGCTATTGCAATACTTTTAACATTTTGCATAATCACTAATAAATCCCCTCATTCAAAATAATGTTAATTTAAAATTTTTACAATATGTAAATATGACAAAATTAAGAAAGACTAATTCATATAGCCCGAACAATATTTAGTTCCTCATAGAATCTAGACCAAATTAAATCAGCCTAGAAAAAGGGAAATGAATTAGAAGGAAAGTGCTCGAATATGGTTGTTATGAACAATTAGCATCCCATTCTCCTTCAAACAATGTTTAAAGAATTAAACAACGTCCAGGTAAACGGACTTTATTGTCTTGTTCCATAATTAAAAGAATCAAGCTACTTATTTGAGGGAAGACTACACCCCAAACCTTTTCCCTCCCAGATGACAGTACTCTGATAGGCAGTAGACCTCAAACATTTAAAAAGAAAAGCGTCAGGTGCTAACCCAGGTGCTATCGGGTTTTCTCAGCGCCTAATCTTCACCCTCTACTAAGCTCGTTAAATGAGTCTTCTGAGAGCTATGGAGTCCTTGGATTCATTGAAAGCATTCTACAACGAACGCTAGGGGGGAAAAAGAACAAACAACATACATTTCAAATATAGGATTCAATTACTTTTCACAACTCAATGATGTGTCAAAGGCACGCTGTGTTTTGTTTTGAGGGCGGGGAGATGACAGGGAGGGAATCCTGAGCCCCCATTGGCTCGCCGCTCGCCGCTGCAGTTGAGCTCCAGCCGCTCCAAGAGCATTATTGATCCGAAGGGTGAATGTGGAGGGAGCCACAGAGAGGGGTGCAAGCGTTTCTGAGAAGAGAGGCAGCCTCTTCCAGGAAGAGAGTGGTGTCTACAGGCTGCCCGGCCTGGAGAACCTTCTGTGAATGAAAGGGGACAAAATGCAAAAGCAGTGTGTTGCTACAGTGATTTAGGAAGGGGAAAAGGGAGAGTGAGAGAGAAAGAGAGAGAAGGGTCTCACCTTCCGTGCAAGGCTGAGTGTTGCATCCTGCTGCCGCCGTCCCTGCCGCTGCTCCTGCAGCTGCTGTTTCTGCCATCAGGTAAGCCTTCCTTTTTTGATGGGGGTTGCATCGCGTGTGTGATCGCTTCAGGGTACAAGCACCGAAATTCATACATGATTAATAAAGTGATGCCTAGCGTAGTCAGAAGCTGAACGAGGCTGCACACAGATCTGGCATCTGAATTAGGAGCTTGTGCGTGGTTTTGCTTTGGGAAACTTCGGTAAGTTCTAAACAAGTCTCTAGTCCTCACGGCGTGAGAGGTTGCATTGAAAGAGGAGGGAAAGAAAGATTTTAACCACGAATGCTCCTTAGCATGGCTAAATTTTCAAGTGAAAATAAGTAGGCATGCTAGATGTTCAACTGGTTATTTTGATATCCGATTTTACAACAAAATAATATTTTCAAACAGCTTCTGTCAAACGGTTCACCTTTATCCCCTTCTCCACTGACATTGAACATTTTAAACTTCATTCTTCATTTTAAAAAAATACAACTGTGAAACAATTTCAATGTTTTAAAAGCCTGTTTCTCAGAATACAGCCATCTGAGTTTCCTACCACAAAACTAATTTGGGACAAATGGAAGAGATACAGATTCCCAGATCTGCTGTGAGTTATATAATATGCATTTCAAAATCATCTTAAGTTTATTAATCATTTGATGATACATTTAAAAAGTAAGGAATGTGTGCGATATAGGACATAATAGCAAATCATTTTTCAAAGAGACCTTCAGCATCTTAGAAATATTGTCTTATTTTTTAACATCGTTTGTTTTTCCTACATCAGAATCATAGTGGCTTTAGAACCTCCAGAGTGCTTGTTGCCTCTTATAGACACATTTCTCCGTGCTCTCTGGAGAGGGAACTGACATACTTTTGGCTGATTTTGTGACCATTTCATGATTTTCAATTTCTCATCGGGTATTTTGAAGTTCATTCACAAACTGCTCAACTAGAAAATTATCTTACATACTAAGTGGGAAGATTTAAATACTCTAGATTTTGAAAATGTGTTTACAATCTTAAATTACACTATACATGAACAAAACAGGAAAATTTCAACTATGTCAAGCAGGTGTTAGTTTGCTTGATCTTTACTTCACACCTGATAGGTTGTAAGATTTATAAAATAAAATCCAGACACACAACTGTCCAGAAATATTAAACCTCACCATTCAGTGGCATCACTTAGCCATTAAAATATCCTAAGAAAATTAAAATACAATTTTAACATACATGTTTTCATTATTATTTCTAGAAAGAAATTTAATGAATAGGTTTCTATTACAAATATTTCCATGATTGTAGCAGAATATGTCTTGAGAATTGAAAGGCGGATAGTTACCCTTCCCAAGCCATAAGCAGTTGATTGATAAATTGTTTTGGAGTGCTCAAGTGCAACACCTGAAGTGAGAGCTTCCGTTTAACTAATCTAACTATCTGGTACATCAGGTTATTCAACAACAAGATTTAGAGACTGTTCCTCCACCTGCTATAGAAACTACTGAAGTAAAAAGAGGTTTCATATTAACTTGAAAATCAAATTTCAGAATATAACATATTTTCCCCTTAATTAATAGCTCTTACTTCAACGACTAAATTCCAAGGTTAACACTGCCACTGTTCAGCTTCTTCTCTATTAAAAAAATCCCATTTTATTTTTGTTTCATTTTCTGTTGTGTTCAGCAATCTCCAGCTGCTGTGTTCTTAAGTTCTGCTGTGTACCATTCTCAGCAGTAGGGGGAAGTTTTCAAGCCAAGAATGCTT
>VBSM01003039.1:14923848-14948913 GCA_008086735.1 Cheirogaleus medius
TACTGTGTGGGGGCTGTTATTTGTTCCACATGTGGGGTGTTAGGTATTATCTTCTTATTACTGCAAAAACAGTGCTTAGTTTCTAGAAAAAAAAAATCACTGTTAATGCTTCACATGACATAATTACACCTAAATATGACTTCAGCCTTTAAGAATGATCTTAAAACTGATCTTAAATTGAGCATCTTTTGTATCTGGTATTTTGGCACAGCCTATTTCATGTAAGAGTCTATGAAACAGCTTGAAATCAATCAATCTTATGTCATTTTGTGGTTGATAAGATCATATGTCATTCTTGCCTCTTAAAATGCATTGTGGTGAACATCAAATAACTCTTACTGATTAAATAGAACTGAAATATTTGTCTTAAACTGTTCTTATATGGAATGTGAAATATTACTGTGTTTTCACACCTATGCCATTTATATGTCATATCATTTAAACTATCTAACAGTTTTGACAGGAGGATGCATAGAGTAATGGCTCTCTTTAGAAATGAGGCATGTTTTCATGTAAAAATATCAAATATAAGGACTTGTGTAATACAATGACTTACTAGTAGACTCTTATAAATGTCTTCATATTTCCAAAGGAAAAGTGTGATTACAAATGTCTCATTTAAAGTGAGATTCTATTCTCTTCATCTTCTAATAAAGTATTGCTCTTTTAAAAGTAATTATATCATATATTACCATGTGATTTTTACCAAATCCATAGGTAACATTTTGCTTTTAGTGTAGTACCAATTCATGATCCTATTTATATTTTAGGTGGAAAATATTTTGTCCTTCCTATCTAACAAATACTGAGTTTTATGTTTATGAATAGGGTCAACTAATATAAAAATAAATTTAATCATTAAATAAGAAGTGAAAATTTATGATTTTTACCCAGAATTTTCTTTTCATTTTACTAATACATGATAATTGAACAATTTACACTCTTACAGCTTTTAAAAGCATTTTAACATTTGGCTTTAAGGCAATTGAATTTCTTTTCTGAATTACTGTGCTGAAAGGGTAATATATCATATCCACACTTAAAAAGGAAAATGTATGTGTGTGTGTGTAAATGTGTATAATGCTGCCTGTGTCGAATATCAATAGCATATATTCAAAGTTATTTTTAAACATCTCATGATAAAATGATTAATAATATGGAATAAATAATATTTTTAAAATCATACAAGTGAAAGTTACAACTATGGAAAGATTGAATAACAGATGAACTTTACATATCATTATTCTACTTTTTGTGAGAACTTGGATAAATGTTCTAAAAATTTAATTATTCATTTATCTAATTATTATCATTAGATAATTATTATTTCATTTAATAGCACCTGGTAAACTGTTGAAAACAAGGCATATGTTTACCAGTCTTCTAAATTTAGCTTTATTCAGTCAGGTTTGTGTCACTCTTATCATATTATGGCTCATGATACTAAGGTTATAAATTAACTCTTCAGTATGTTTCAGTGATATTTTTGCATTGGTTTCCTTTAATCCTTGCTCTGTGATTATCTGAGTCATTGCTCTATAAATGGATTTATATATTACCTTGAATATAGGGTTGTGTTACTTGAACATGTAAAATTCTTTTTAAAATATATAAAAATATATATATATATCTTATGCATATATGTGTGAAGATTATAGTGATAAAAGAATCTGTATGCAGATACCCATTAGGGACTTATAGGACTTACAAATTAATCCCTATCTGTGTCCATAGGCTGAATGATGCATGCTTAGTTCCAGGTGCATATAAGTAGTCAAACATTAGGGCATAGGTTGTGAATTTAGACTTATCTGCAAAGCATAATGCTAGGTACAAGTATGCTTGAGTACACCTTAAGTGGGCCATATAATCAATGGGTTCTGTAACTCCCATTTGCTGGAAAATTATTATAACATATAAAAATGTTTCCCCATGTACAAAGATGAGAGTCCTGCTGCACTGTCTGCATAATGATGTGGAAAGATCAAAACTTCAGAGTCTGACAATGCTTTCAATCTACATGTTGAGAATTATTCCATGGGAACTTTGGGGTAAATTACTTAACTTTTTGATTTTGTGTTTCTTCTCTTGATTTAGTATAATACTACCCCACAGACAATACTCATAGTCAAGTCTTTCTCTTTTTAACCTTTCTAAACTATGGAAAGCTAGATTTGTGAAGAATGACTACAGCCACAGCTGGCCCATTGGGTTACATGAAGGTGTGTGAGGGCTAAGACTTGTCATAGGCTGAACTTTACCTGTCCTGTTGAGGTAGACTTGGTCCTTAGTCATTTGCCTGGGAAAAATTCCCTATTTTGGCAAGAATGCTTTCTATAAACAGGCATGGGTATTTCTGGCAGTTGAAAGATCAGTCCAGTTTACACTGTGATGAAACTTTTGCCATTATATTAATAGTTCAAAAGGTATAGATATCAAAAAAAGAAGAAAATATGAGGTGAGTGGAGAATGGATACAGAGTCAAGGGAAGTTTGTGGTATTGTTTTTCACAGAGACTTGAACACATGAATAAATGAGATAGAAATCATTAGAAAGAGGCTGATCATACAGAGAAGGGAATTAATTGATAAATTAATATTTTAGTGAAGATGAAAATTTATAATGTAGGGGAATCAGCGAAAGATACAATTAGAAGATGTCATTAATTTTAATAATGCCAGGGATATAGTACTTAAAAACCAAATATCAAACTATTTTATCTGAAATTTCAATGTTTATTAAAATAATATCCTGAATGTAAATAAAATATTGTCAGGAAATAATCAAAATGTGATGAAAAATAAATTATTGAAAGTAATACTGTTAAACGTAATTGAAAAAGATTCAAAGGCTTAATAAATGTTGAAAACTGGAGGAAATTCACATTAATAAAATCCATTCTGCAATGAAAAAATATTTTGTGGTGCTACCATTAGCATTGAAAGGTGTGATGCATTTAAAACTATTTCTGAAGACAAAATGTAGGAATGATTGAAGTAATAGTAGATAACAAGATATTCTAAAATGAAGTGTCCTCCTACAACTTTGCAAGTCACTATTTCCATGAAGGGTTGCCATTATTTTAAAGGATGTGATTGCAGGCAGATTTTAAAGCAAGATTTTACTGAAACACCACTCTTTCTTAATTACCAGCAATATGATAGAGAACGAAAAGTACAAAATAAGCTCTTGACAAGGCTTTAAGCTGTATGTTTCTTAGGCAAGAATGAGAAGCCAAGAATAATTTTCTGAAATAAGAGTGTCTCATAGTGAGAAATCTAGTTATCTTAATCAGTATCCAGTATTCATGCTTAACTGCCTACTAGACGAATGTTACCATTATAAGATTCTAGCAGAAGGAAGGAGGGCATTAGAATTGTAGTTGTTGAGACTAGAATTGGAATTGTGTCAAGTAATCTAGCACAAGCAACAAATTTCTATTTATACTAAACATTAACAATATAAATTTTAGCAGCAGTATTAAAAAGACAGTTGTTTTTATCATCATATCAAAAAGATACCTGCACTCATATGAATATCACAGCACAATTCACAATTGCATCTCAGGATCAACCTACGTGTGCACCAACTGATGAGTGGGTAAAGAAAATGTGGATTTTATATATGAGGACTGTCCAGAAAGTATCCAGCCATGTACTATGTTCTTGTTATATTGACAATAGCTGGATATTTTCTGGACATCACTTACACACACACACATACACACACAGAATACTACTCAGACATAAAAAAGAATGAAATAATGTTCTTTGCAGAAGCATGTATGGGACTGGAGACCATCATCCTAAGTGAAGTAACTCAGGAATGAAAAACCAAATACTGCATGTTCTCACTTATAACTGGGGGCTAAACTATGGGTATGCATGGACAAAAAGAGTGGAATAATAGGCATTGGAGAATTCGAGGGTGAGAGATGGGTGAGGAATGAAAAATTCATTATTATAAAAGGTATTCATTTTTATGGCTGAATAGTATTCCATTATATACATATACCACATTTTATTAATCCAGTCATGAATTGATGGGCACCTGGTTCTATTATACATCTTTGCAATTGTGAATGGTGCTGCAATAAACATTCTAGTCCAAGTGTCTTTTTGATAAAATGACTTTTTTCCTTTGGGTAAATACCCAGTAGTGGGATTGTTGGATCGAATGGTAGGGCTACTTTTAGTTCTTTGAGGAATCTTTATACTATTTTCCATAGTATAAAGATTTTTTCATATGTTTTGGGCCATTTGTCTATCTCCTTTTGAGAAGCTTCTGTTCATGTCTTTTTTTTTTTTAATTTTTTTTATTCCATCTTGTAATGGGGGTACAAATATTGTTTGGGTTACATACATTGCCCCTCCCCCCTCCCCCCCACATGCCAGCGCTTCAAGCGAGTCCAATCCCCAGGTGGTGCAGATGGCACACATTATGTAACATGTCTTTTGCCCACTTTTTAATGGGGTTGTTTGTTTTTTGTCTTGCTGATTTGCTTAAGTTCTTTGTAGATTCTGGTTATTAGCCCTTTATTGGATGTATGGTATGCAAGTATTTTCTACCATTCTGTAGGTTGTCTATTCTCTCTGTTGATTGTTTCCTTGCTGTGCAGAAACATTTTACTTTAATGAAATCTCATTTATTTTTGTTGTTGCTGTGATTGCCATTGGGGTTTCTTCATAAATTCTTTCCTAGGCTGATATCTATAAGAGTTTTTGTCTATATATCTATAAGAAACATATGGCTGTCCAATTTTCCCAGGACCATTTATTGAATAGGGATTTTTTCCTCAGTGTATATTGTTGTTTGCTTTGTCAAAGATCAGATGGCAATATGTGGATGGTTTTATATCTGGGTTCTCTGTTAAGAATCATCATTAGCTTTATCTATTTTTATTTTTTTAAGTAGGACCTATTTCAGCTTACATGATATTGAATATTATTTTTCCACCAATGTAAAATGCAAGCCCCATGAGGGAAGCCCTATAATAGTGCTTGGTACATAGAAGCCCTCAATAAATATTTGTTTGGTAAATGAATAAATGAAAGAATGAACATTAGTTGATTAAATTGCCTGAGTAAACATACTCATGCCTATAAAAGGAGTTAGAACAATTTACATAATTATATGTTAAGAGGGGTTATCTTTAGGGAGGAGGGTGAGACATATTTGTGAATTCTTGGACTTTTTATTGTACTGTATTCATGTATATAATTTGGCCTAAAATGTAAAAATCATTAACTAGTCATGTCATTTTTATTAGTATTTAGTACAGAAACAGTGTTCTCCTGTTAAAATAATGAGGGGAATGGAATTACACACTTTGAATATCAGCCTACACACACACACACACACACACACACACAGCATTTTACAATTTAAGGCAGAATAATGTGAATGTGTATTGGTTATCTCTTCAACTCAAGAGCCAATACTATCTCACTATGTATAATGTCCTCAATTTACCATGGTGTCTACAATTAAAATAAAACTCCCAGGTTACCCTAAAAAGGGGAAGAAGGCCTTTAAAGTTTTCTTTAATTGGCCTTGAGATTCAGTTTTGCTATCTAAAAAGAACAGAGGAGAATCAGTATTAGCACCTGGACTCGGGTCTATGCAATGTGTGTAGAGCTCCTAAAGTAGCAATTAAATGGCTTAATCTTAAAACCCTCCAAGGTTTAATTCAGTAGCTCTCTTCAGAAGGGCATTGCTAATTCTTCCTGAATTGCTGCTGCTTCTAACTGCACTGCCTGAATTTGAACAGTATTTGAAATTCCATTCTCTCTAATGGAGTTAATTGCATTATGAAAGTCAGTTTAGAGTGGTAACTTATTTCCTCTTATGAAGAATCTCTCTGCAGAGTCCTTTCTTTTCCTTTCAACTTGACACATATGCACTTTTATGCAGTATAATGTCATAAAATCAGCATTCCCTATTTAAACCAAATATCAAAGGATAGTCTTTAAAATATTTATAGATACACCAAAACATGTTAGCTATCTACTGTTCCTACAATTTTGTACATGCTCAGGCCGTCTGATCCTAATAGACTCTAAGTCCTCGGAACATTAACAAATCTCTGAGCTTTTAAACAGGCAGTGACCTATTCATTTAGAGGGCTGCTTCAATAAAGTGAAGGCTCACTTAGGTTAATGATGGATCATGGAGCTGTTTGATTTGCAATGAGTTAAGTTGTCCATTATCCCTAACATTCATGTGGGTCATGTTATCACATCCAAATAATGAGTCAAGCCCCTTCTCTGTTCCTGCAGATTTCTAAGTTATTATAGGAAACTTTAGTGTGCAAGTCCATGAAGCTTTATGCCTGATAACTGCAGATGAATTTCAGCGAAGAGTTGATTTCCTCCTGAGAATAACAGCTGCTTATTCATAGTTCATATGAACATCTTCTTGAACAAAAAGACATTTACAGCTCTACATAGCTGCAGACAAGGCTGGTGGACACTGAACCCACTCATAATTTTTGTAAAAATCATATCACTTATAAACATCATATCAAACAGCCAAAAATCTTCTTTACATAGCCAACGTGATGATTGCTTTCTCTGCATGTCTGTCTTCTCATTAATCTTGTGGAGTCTCTAGAAGCAAGTATCTGTGCTAAACAGTCTTGAAAATTAAAGAAAAGACACTGGAAATATGTTTTAAATATTTTTTAAAACACTTTTTATAATACCCTCACATTTCATGTTTATTATTCGTGTGTGTGCACACACATACATACACACAAGTGTTAAGAGTAACTTCTTCAGTTGCTAAAGCTAGCTAAATGTTTCTGATAGAAGGCAGTAAGTTCTTTTGGCGTTAATCCTTCCTAAAAATGAAATACTTTCACACTATAGAGAAAGCTATGAAATATGAATGACAGGGGGAAAACAACTTCATTTATTCTTGCTCTATGATTTACAATGTAGAGATGACAAGCATGGGGGAAGTGAAGAATAGTGAATTCTTCTGTGTTTGATGCTAATTTCACAGCACTACAGAGAAAGAGAACATTGTGCTATATTCTGGATCTCTAAGTGAATTTATTTAAAGATGGTCCATTAGTTCATGTCACCGTGGAGAACTAGTAAGTTATGAGTGTTTTTATAGATAGAATTGGGAAAAAAAATCCCCAGTATGGTGGATTCACAGTGAACTATCCTGAAAAATTATTATATTTTGCTTGCTAGTCACAAAACTATGATTAATAACTTTAGCACAGAGCCAAGATATCTTTATTAATGACTACTTAACAAATTTCTGTAAAAGCATTTACCCTTACATTCTTTAATTCCAAGAAAAGTTTCAAACTCCATGAAAATAAGAAGATAATTGTAGCTTGAAATGATAAAGCCAAAATTCTCTTTACAAAGACAAACCAAAAAAATGTGCCTGTGTTTCCCTGATAGAAATTAAGGAAAGTAAACAAGGCATTTTCTGATTTTTCCTTTGACTTAGTGCTCATTGTTTAAAATAGATTTAGAAAACTGTGTCAGGGGATTTTACCATAATTAAAATCAGTTTGAATGTTTTTGATGACTAATTATAAAAATATTATAATAAACCCTCTCATACCTTCTATTCCTATTTTTTTCTTTATTTCCATAAGTATTTTCCCCTTTATTTCTGATCTCATACTAAAATATCCAAGTAGTTTAACATTTCCCATTTTATTATGGAATTTCATCTTTAGTTCTAGAGTGACCACATACTGTGTGACTTATGACACTAGAGATATCTTGTCTTTCTCCTGACTTACCATGCAACCTTGGCTTGTAACATCAATGGATCTTTGGTTAATACCCCATTCCAGGTTTTTACTTGATTAATCTCTGGTCCTTGACTAATCGTTGCCTTTAAAATGATCAATGACATTTTAGTACTTTTTTGCAAGATATTCTCATGGGTCATGTCTATGATAGGCAGCTGTATATTCATTCATGTCTGTAGAGTCCCAGGATTTAAATTTCATCCTTATGTTGCATGATGTTTTTTCTTAGCTGTCTATACACATATAATAATTTTAGCCATCTTCCATTTTAACTACTTTCAAGATTATTTATTTAACATTATCCATTTCAGGTAGCATGTTTATATTTTAAAAGAAGCCATCTGAAGTAAAGTTTCATTAAAATAAAGACTAACAGAGTTTGGTTTTGGCTTCCACTATGATTGCAGTTGCATGGATATTATTATGAGGATTGTTTTTTTGTTTTTTTAAATTTCTTTTTCAAACATAATCTGTTTGGGGTTTGCATTTGTGATCCCTTGATGTGTTTTTTGCCACCTAGATGATTGTTATTTTTCTTAAGTATATTTTAATATTTTATTTCAAATGTAATACATGCTCTTGGTGAAGAAAATAAGTTATAGCTGAATGTGTTAAACTGAAATCTTCATCTCCTTTCCTAGTCACTTGCTATCTCACTTCCCAGAGATAACTGCTCAAACCAGCAGTATCCTACGTATTCTTCCAAAATCTCTCTGCCAGCTCATGAATGCATAAATATATAGTAGACTAGTCTCTGTCTTCAATTTACTTGATTATTTGACACAATTAATTTCTTTCACCTCCTCAACAAAATGTTTAAACTTGGATTTTCAGTTGCACGTGGCTTTGGTTTTACCTTCTACCTCACTAGCTATCCTTTCTCAGTTTCCATTGCTTTGTTTCTTCTCTTCTCCCCATTAGTATTGGAGCAGCTTAGTTTAGTCCTGTCTATCTACAGTCTACACCCACGCCCATAGTGATCTCATCCAAGTTCATAGTTTTAAACACCATATGCTGAAAACTCCCAAGTATATATTTTCAAGCTCAGATCTCCCAAAATCTAGTCTCCTGTACTCAACTGCTTTTTTGGCTTAACCACTTGGCTAACTAATAGGTGTCTCAAATTCACATGTCCAAAATGAATTCTTGGTCTTCACTCACAACTGTAGGCTACGCTCAGATTTCACCATGTCTGTTGATACCAATGCCATCCTTCCAGTTATTCATGATAAAATATCTCAAGCAACTCTATAACATCCTTTATTTCTCTCACAATGCATATATAATTTGCCAGGAGATCCTGTTGGCTCTACATCCAAAGTATATGTAGAATCCTACCAATGCTCATCAGTTCTTCTGTTGTTACCATGATTCTCCTAGTAGCAATCGCTTACCTGAATTACTGCATCTAGCCATCCAAAGATTAGACTTGAGAACAAATGTTATCCTTTTAAATTGTAGATGATTATGTCACTTCTCTGTTCAAAACTAAGTGATCACTCCCTATTTATGTCAGACGAAATGCCACCACTCTATATGATCTGTGCCCCCTCATTTTATTTCTGATCTATTCTCCCTCCGTTTTTCCCCTTGCTCGTTTGCAGCACTTTACAACCCTTCTTGCTTTTCATGGAATTTAGGAGAGTCACTCTCATCATTGTGAGCCATTCCCTCTGACTGGAATGCTGATTACCAGATTACTGATTACTTAGCTAGCCGTCTTGAAGTCTTTATTCAAATCTCCCCTTCTCTATGAGGTCTATCCTCACTACTGTGTTTAAAATTGCAAACTGTACAAAACTCTTGGGCAATACAGTCCCCTTAATCTGGTCTACTTTTTTATTTTTCCATATTACATTTATTACTTATTTTCATATTTCTTTTCTGCAATATAAACGCTTGGAACACAGGGTTCTATATATCTTGTTGCTCATATATCTGAAGAGACAAGAACAGTGTCTGACAGACTAGCACATAGTAAGCACTTGCTATGTATTTGTAATTAAATGTGTGTGTGTGTGTGTGTGTGTATGCATATGTGACCAAACTATGCCAGATTTCTTCTTTGACTTTTGGGTGATACAGGCATACCTGAACATTCATTAACATGAGCACACACACACTTGTTTTCAATTTTTCGTACAAGAAAAAATGTCAGTCATTGTATGTGTTTGTTTTTAGCAAGAGAAATGTGTCTGAATTTAGAACTGCAAAACAAAACATCTTCAGTTATTAGTTTGTTCTGGTTTGTTTGTATGTGACTGTAATTTTTTTGGTTTCAATTGCACTTGATGAATTGAAATCAGAGTTTTAACTTCATATTTCTAAAGACATCTCAATGATGGTGGAAGATAAACTTAAGGTAAAATTTACCTTTACCTGCTGTTTGTTTTGCATCCAATATTTACCCACCTTACCCTTTCTACTTATGGTCAGCTATTTACAAACTAAAGTGAAAGTGTGGTTCTGCATGTATACAAGCACGTACACAAATGAGTGTCTACTTATGTGTCTATATATTTGTTATTAAGTTGACTTAAAGCAAATTAGACTGTATAAGTTTACAGAGGTATATGTCATTTCTATTGTAAATAGGCATAGAAACATACACACACATACACACACATGCACATCCAGAGAACTATAGGGAATGAAAATGAGAGACAGAGAAAATAAATATTTAAATGATGTTTATGAAGTATAAGAATTATACCCATTTCTATGAATTGTGAATATTTTTTCATTTATTTTCTTACATATGACATTTAACTCTTTTATCATAGTATATTTAATCCCTTACTTTTTCTGTTATCATACAAAGAATCTATGATACACCAAAAAAGCCAGAAAGAGTAAAGAAACTTCCAAATATATTGAGTAAACATATTTAACACTAAAACCACCACCAACAAAAACTTTTAGCTTAAATGGTAAACTTGCATAAAACACTAAAATATACATTTTAAGAAATGTATATCACCATTAGATAAATGTCTCCCTACCTGTCTTTAATGGAAGATGTTGTTACTGATGTTTTAAAATATTGGTAAAATTAACCAGTAAATAAATGTTTTAGTTAGGCTTCAATCATAGAAACAGACCCCACTCTAATTTTTATGAGAACAAGAATTCGATTTTAAAATGATTTATACAAATAGGCAGTGAGTTAAGGAAGTAACAATCCGGGATGTGGAGACTGAGGACCACATAGAAGCCACTCCCTCTGCTGCCTGAAGCCCTGGTACAGGTGGAACTGTCAAAACTGGCAAGAAAATCTGGGAATCTAAGCACATACAGCCACTGAGGTGGCAGGAGCATGACAGAATGCTCATGCAAAGGTCTACAGGAAGCTGTTTCCTTCATTGAGCAACTACTTCTGTGGGTCTGCAGCGAAGAAAATAGTAGTGAGTGTGTCAAAAGTTGCTGTTCTAGTCATCAGAACTAAGAGCTGAAGGAAGCTGGACCTGCTTGTCCCCTCTGGGTCTGTCCGACAAATCTCTCTCCACAATGGCCCTTGGGAATAATGGTTGCTTCTTCATTTCTGCCTTCAAATTATGTTCAAATTGTACTTCCGGTCAATTTTCATCAGCGACCATCTAGAATCTATAAAGTGTGCTTCTAGTTTCACCAAGTTGATATAGCACAATGCAATAGGTTCATTCCTTATCATGCTGGCTACCAAACACACCTGTTTACACTGTTTAACTTCCACATAAAAGAAATAGCATAGTTAGGCTTCCATCTACCATGGTCATCCTATGGTTCAACATCTAAGTGTGGGTTCCATGTAAGTTGTATTTAATTTTTAATAATTTATTATATTTAATCAGCTTGTTTTTACTCTGTTACCTAGTGTACATCAAGAAGTAATAAAAAGCAATGTGTATTAAATGTTTAACACTATGATTTATCCAGAATATATATTGAAAAATATGATGTGATCTTTTACTTCTCTCTTCATAACATATTTTTACATGAATAAAATCTCAACAATGCATTATTATTTTTGCTTATGTTGATGGGTAATACAAATTGTCTATCTGATATGTGGCAGCAATCTGGAAGGCCTAATGATATCATTTAAAGTTTAAAATTGTATCCTCATATATTTGGGATTATTTTGTATTAATGTTCCAACATCATGATATTTTTTGTTTCATTCTGTCATTTACTAAATATTTACTTAGTGATATAATATATGCCAAGCCCTGTTCTAAGCTCTATGTGTATAGCATTGAAAACAACAAAGTCCATAGGACTTTATATAATATTCTTCTTTAGCCCCAATTCATATATCCCAGTAAATGATAGCTCCATTGGAGCTAAAGAAGTTCAGATAAGGAATTTAAGAAAATTAACTAGAGCAGTAATTTTGGATCAGTCATAACCTGGAAATTTCCATGGGCATGGTGGGAATGGTGACAGTATTCATTGTGGCTTTATCAGTTACGTGGTTACCTTTAGTTTCCTGAGCTGCTTATAGTAGAATTGGGACAATTTTATAAAAGAGAATCCAGACTTTTGTTTTCAGTTTCTTTGACTAATCACCTAACTCAAAAAAACACCCCTACAATCGTTAGTTCACATAGCTTTCTACCACCCAGTGGAGGATATCCATTTGAATAAAATGATCTCCAATGTTACATGTTACGGGGGAAGAGATTGAAGTCAAAAGATAAAGCCCCTCCAAAGATATTAAGATTTTCTGTGCCTAGTTTCACATAGTGGTTTCAGTTTAGATTAGGCATCTATTCCTGGTCCAATTTTTCTTACAACATTTGAAATTGTCCCACAAAGCACCCTTCATATAACTGCTTGTGAAGGAAAGAATAATACCATACTCTCCCTATGCAGACATTGCTACAGTTGAGCAATGGCTTACCCCCTCTTACTGGGAACAAAGGAAGATTGTAGTTTCCAACAACATTGAATTTAGCTGGCCTCTGACTAGTTTACTAAGTGAAATCTGACACAATGGGAAATCATTTCCCTATAGGAGAAGTTAATCGCTAGGTCTTTATTTTCCAATCCTCCTTCCAGGGACAAGTCAACCAGCAATTGTGGAAACATGAGCTGATTTTGGAACTGATGAGCCATCACAGTGAGGACAGCTTTCTGGAAATTTGCCCAGATCCACAGTTGACTTTGCATGAGTGAGAAATAAATAAATATAGAGTAAAGGAAGGTGAGATTAATGGTTTGTTAGCAGGGGATTCTATACTGAGTGCAAATACAATTCCCTTGCCAGAAATAGGTTACTGGTGAAATAATGCCATAGAAAAATTGTTAGATTCACAGAGAGATAATGATGGCTGATGAATAATCACTAAATGAACCCATCTCCTTATTAGTAATATTATTCTCTTTGATCTAGGCCTCATTTAAAGAAAAAATACCAATGTTTAGTTATATTTTTGCTCCTAACACCAGAAGAATATTCAGATAAAAACTCCCCAAGAAAATGGTAGGGTACATTCTAAATATTAATGCAATGCGTTTTATAATGCTGCTTCCCATCTGTAATCTTTCCTTTAGGATAGCCTAGTTTTCTGTATTTTATAAATCTATTAATAATTTGACTGTTTTTAATGTCCAGAATATTTTCCTAAATCAAGAACTAGAAGATACAAAAGTCCTAAGCATTTTGGTCCTGAGAAAGCAAAAATTAAATATGTTATGTGTGAATAGAGTACAGACAGAAATACAGAAATAGCAATAATATGACAATTAGATTCATATCCAGTATTCTAAAAGAGTTGTGCATTTTAATAAAGGGCTAACAAATTCTTGCAGAAGAAATCTTCAAAATCCCTTTTCATTGCAGTATTTTGCTAAATAGAAATGCAAATTTATTACAAGATTATGTGGCTTTTTATTTTATGAGCACATTTTATGCGTTTTCATTTGCTGAAATGCTAAGCTTATATTCCATAGTGACTGACTTCTCTCTCTCTCTCTCTCTCTCCTTCCTTCCCTCCCTCCCAGTTTCTATCTCCCTCTCTCTGCCCCCTCCCTCTCCACCCTTTCCTTCCCTTTCATTTACTCCCCACTTCCTTTCTTGGAAATATGTGTTGACGAGCTCATTCTTGGTAAAAATACTGTATAAAAACATGATTACTTGGAATAACATACATTTGCTAGTAAAATACAATATGATATATAGTTGAAAATAATTTGTGTTTCTTATGGTAAATATATATGTCCCCAAATACCAGTGATAAATTAATTGGCTTTCAAGATATTTGATCTCTTGAGTGTGTGATTTCTACAAAATGAGTATAACCTCATTTATTCAGGGCCACGTTGAACATTTTCTTTGCTTTATACTGAAAGGTAATAAGATTGTAAAAGGGAGCTTTTAAGCTACACCTGTTTTAAAATCATAGTGAAAGAGAACATTGTTTTATAATAAATGGGCTCATTAAAATTAACATACTTAATTACCACATACCTAGGAGAACTCTACTTTCATTCTCTTGGTGTTGAGGTCAAATTAATTAAATACTTGAATTTTCTCAGCAAATATTCTATCATTCTTTGGTCTTCTCTATAATTATTATAAATTAGTCAGTTATTTTATTTTCCCATTGTGCTCTCTGAAAATCAGCATTCTGGCTTTCAAACAGAAGGCATGAAAGAAACCATTTAATTGTGTTTCTCTCTGTCCTAACTGGCACAGCAGAAATTGTACTGATGCTGAACACTCACCTATTCTGAAATAAAAGAAGGTTTAACTAGTGAGTGAAGAATTTTGCAATTATAAAGTGCAATCGACTCAACAAAAATACTTTGTGTTCAGTCGTTGAAGGTCAAGGATTATTAACTAAAACATCTGATAGTCATGCTGTCCAGCATATCTCATGGGGAAATAGTGAATGCAGAGTTAATGGAGGGTCATGTCCTTTGGTTCAAAACAAAGCTAAAAAGGACTGTTGCATGTCTTATATAGAGTTTTTATTTTTAGTGGAAGTTTATTTCCTGATGGCTTTACTGGATTTATGGGGAAAAAAAGAAAAACCTGTACAGCATTGGCTGTTTTGTAATGAGAAAGGGATTTTGCAATAGTGATGATGGAATTTTTGTATGTTGTAATATGTCTTGATTTGATCAAATGACCACTGAGACATTATACATTATGCTTATTACCAAAAAAAAAAACCTGGCAATTATACATCCTTGAAAGAAAAAGTTATTCCCACATAGAGTGTTTCAAATACTTAAAAACATTGAACAAATACAGCAGAGAGACTATAATCTATTTCTGTGTTTCGTAAAATAACACTGTTTCCAAATACGTATCAACTCTAACCTTGCAAGTTCTCTATAATTAAGTGAAAATATTTTGCTATGTGATTTGTGATAAAGTACTCAATAGTTGTATCAATTCTTTAACAATAAGAGGGATAGTCATTGCTAATTGTAATGACTTTCATATCAGCGATTTTGCATGGTTTATTACAATGTAAACTTCTGTGATTTCACAAAATGAGTGCCATACGTAGCATTTTCATTGAATCTCAACTATGTGCAAGCACTGTGTTCTGGTATGGAGAGATTATGATGAATACAGTTTTATCTTGCTTTCGTTGCCCTATTCTCCAGCTAGTGTCTTAGCAGTGGAGCACATTGCCACATTGTTAGGAACATAGAAATATTTGAGATCTCGTTACATTGATTCTATTGACTTCATGCCTTGATTTTGTGAGTCCTTAAGTCCAGATTCTAACTAAAGTTTAAAATGCAATTTAAACCACCAGATATCTACTTGGGCAACAATGAAAAAGCAGTTCTATAGACTAGAAAAAAAATAGGCACAAAGAAACAAAAAATAATTACTGAGTTTAGAGAGATTGCATGGGAAAGATATTCTTAAGATAAAACTTTGAATTTTGAAAATAAAACTTGCTGATTAAAAAAAATCCTGATTTTGAAAGTTAAAATAAAAACACCTGAATGTTACTAACGATGTTCATCAAATATGAAATAATAGTTGTAATAGATTTAATTAGGATATTATTGGCCTCTGAAGTGTCAGAGCAAAAATAATATTTGTATTAAAAGTATTTTTTCAGTAACTGAGATGTTTGCTCCTTCTCATCTGTACAATTTTCTCTGGTGTCCCACAAAACAATTTACTTGCCAAGGATTGAAATAAATTACAGAGTAATGGAAAGAAACAGTAATATTATTTTGAATTCTCTCTATATAGCAAACATATTTAGAATATTTCTGTTGTAATTACATTTTATACTTTTATAATTAGTCATTCTCATATATATATTCCTTCATGGATTTCTTCATGACTGTCTCCCATTGAGACTTTGATAATATCCCCAGTTCCTGGAAATCTCTGCTTGTCTCACCTCATAGATTTTCTCTGAGCAAAATCAACACTCCAATAATTTTAATAAACGTGTCTATTCAAAGTACATTATTCCCAAATGGACAACAAAAGCCCTAGCTAATTTCTTGAACTTCAGACATTACTAAGATGTGAAAATGAACCTGTAATACCTTACTCCTATATTTATTCCCAAAATATTGGCTAACATTTCTAAATGTTTACTTAATATAAGGCACTATACTAAGTAATTTACATGTATTATAACAGTTAATGCTCCAATAACCCTCAGAGCTATTACATTTTCCATTTTATGTATGAAGACACTATGTCTCTGAGAGATAAATTTAGCATCAAGGTCAAAAAACTATTAAATGGAATAACTGAGTTGGAAGGCAATTGTGTCTAATCCCAACGCTCTCTCAGTTATGATTTACAACTTCTTTATTTCTCACTGTAGTCAGTAATAACATCTCTTATTTAGTCATGAAAATCTGTAACCTGGTACTCTTCTTGAACCTTTCTTTTTGTCCAGTACCTGTTGAATCGATCACCAAGACTAATAAGTTACATTTTAAATGAACCCCAAAGATATTTTTATTTACTATTGTTTTTAGATGGTTCTAATTGTTTTTTCTTACAAAATTAGATAGTACCTTAATCTGTCTTCTTGTTTTCTATTTTCATAATTCATCATTTGAGAGATAGCTAATAACAATCTACCCAAGAGGACTTGACCATACCCTTTCACTTAAGCTACTGAGTTTACTTTCTATTAGCTGTAAAGTTTGAAGTCCTAAGCATGAGACTCAGCATGTTCCATCTCCTGTGTTTCCGGGCTCATTTGAAACACACACACACACACACACACACTCTTACATTCCTTTGCCTCTTCTATTTCATTTCTCAGAATAAGCCCTATTTTTTTTTTTGCTGATTCACACTTATATTTGAATATTCAACTCAATCATTTTCTTAGAAAACCTTCCTCGAGTTCTCCCCATCCTCTAGAGGAGTGCCTTCTCTTTCTATATAGAAATATATGATATTTCACTTCTTCCCCTTAACATATAATATTCAACTTATTGATTTGTCTATCTCTCAACTTAGACTATGAATACTTGAGGGGATCAATAGGAAATGATTTATATTTGAATCTCTCATCTTTGAATATTTGAATCTCAGAATATGATATATAATAGGCATTCAATTATGCCTGAACTGAACTAAAATATGTTACATAAATTACATTAAATACATTGAAGAAAAGTTATATTGCTATGACTAATTAATGAAAGGGAGCTTATGTTATTTTCATTTTTGGTTTCAGTATATTTAGTTTATCAATGTTTAATTTAATCATATATATTATATAAGAGTTATTCAATAAATTATGGTACACATAAATTTGAGAGAAGAATGAATAATCTTTATGGTTTTCAAAATTCTCTTTCTCTCTAATGAAATATATTAAAGCTAAGTTAATAAGATAAAATAATTGGACTTGGTTTTTAAAATCAAATTTAATTAGATTCCACATGAAATTCAATTCTAAAAACAATTTTGAAAATCATTTATTATATCTGCTTTTCTAGGAATCAGAAAATATTTAGAAAGGAAATATAGGAAGGTATATATAGATATATATTTATATATTTGTATATACATACATACATAGAACAAAAATGTATGAAAAGGAAGAAAGTTAAATGAATATTAGACTTGAAAATGAAGGAGAACTTCCAAGGCAAACTACCGTCTTATTAAGTCTTTCTAATAGAGTTTTTTCAGTTGTATTAGAAAATTAAGGGGAATAGCCATCATTTTTGAAACATACTAAGTATATAACCCAAATTAAAGTTTTGATTAGGGTTCATTCATACCATAAGATAATATTCACTTAATAGGCTGTAACTAGGTTATTATTGGCACATATATAATATGTATGTATATATAAATTGCTAGCTTTAGAATTTTTGAAGCACATAAATATTATGTATTAGAACTACATTAAATGAAACTTTTCTTAAACAATTTGTCTAATACAATCTTTAGAATAGATGAAAAATTTGTTTTGTCATTCAAATGACAGAAATTTGTGTTTTATTTTCCTTACCATTCAATAATAAATGAAATAAATAGCCCATGTTTATGAAATCTTTTTATGAGACTGAATGAGAAAGACATTAATTTCAAAACAAAAGTAGGCTTTGATTTAACCTTTAGAAAAATCATTCAGCCTTTAGTAGTGATATATGATATAATGACCGTGCTATATATCCTAAGATTTGGCACATATGTTCTGTGCTAATGTAGATACAAAGGAAAAGCCCTAATGTTAAAGAAGGTTTTTTAGAATTCATCCACTGGAGTCATGTGCTGTCATAATATTGCTGTGTAACAGACCATCCACAATAGATACTATTCTCATGCTCCTGTGTATACCAGTTGACTGTGATTTGGTTGACTAAGGCTACCCTTGGTGGGACAGCTGTCTTCCAGTCTCTGATAGGCTGGGGTTAGGTAATTGTTAAGGTATTCAGTCTGACTGGCAATGACGACTTGGGGCAGAATCTTCTCATTATGAGACCAGAAACAGAAAAGGTCCAAGCTAAAGTGAATAAGAACATTCCACATTTCTATACTCTTCAAGATTGCCACTATCCCATTAGCCAATCAAGACACATGGCGAAGTCCAAGTTAAAGTGTGAGGAAGAGCTTCCTTCTTTTGTAATAAATCATTTATTATTGGAATTATTGTTGTAGCAAATGTATTATGAGATTGACTAAACTTCTTTGGATTGCTTCAATAAGGAGAATAAACTCTTCTTGAGGCTGCCATGTTGATCTTCAGAAAAACTGAAAATGATCTAGCTGCTTTTTGATATTCCTTTTTGGAGCCCTGGAAAACATAGAATAATAATAATTTTTCCATTTGGATGTTTTCAGTAATCAATAAAATATTTATTAAATGAATTAAGATATGAATGAAAATATTTACACATGCACAACTATTATGTTCACCATTCCCAACTTCTTAATGCATCAAATGACAGTTTTCATGCACGTCACTCTTATGTCATACTGTTCTGCCTAAATTTACCTATATGTCTCTGTACCTGGAAAAAAACCTTGGTTTTCTAGCAAAGAATATAGTGAGAATTATGATTTCCATCTATTCAAAATATTATAATCCAAATAACTAGCCCTAGGATCATATCAGTTTATATGGTAAGTATAAATATTTATTCTTTCAGCTTACTCCTAGTCATTTCTAAAATCCTTAGGTCTATTTTATCACATTGTTATTGGATTCAGTCATTGAGATCAGCTTTTCAATTTATTTAAGGTTATTAACTATCCCTTCCTACTTCATGTCAGCCAGAGTATGTGTATAACCTTTAACACAGATATATAGATTAGCATTTAAATAGAATAAGGTCAATAGTAGATTCCAGTGACATTTCTAAAGAATCACCTATCAAATTTTTCTTTAACCAAAAGTAAGCATCATTTTGGTAATGGTTTTGTTCAGCCTATAATTATCTAATTTAAAAACTGTATATATACTTCCTCCATATCTCTCAATTTTTTCCACTGACATATAATCTATAACCTGTGGAGATAATATTTATAGACAATTCTTTCTTTTCCACTCCCCTGAACCATAAGCCTAGTAATACATTCACTTATTTACACCTGCTGCCATGAAATTGTGTTGTATTTTCTAATCAAGTTCTTTGCTATTTTCAAATGCAACAAATGCTTTCACATCTAACTCCTACAATGAACAATATAATACAATAGGGGTAGGCTCCTTCAAAATTTAGGGTTTGTTTGGTTGTACAAATGTGGAATTTTAGAACTTACATACATGTAATTTTACTTTTAAAGTCATTGTTATTAAATATTGAGTGGGCAAAAAATGAATATTTTTTAATGATATGTTAAGCCCAATGAATAAGGAGCCCAAAAAAACCAGTGCAAAGAATAAAATCAATATCATTAATGTTGAAGAACCCTGGGCACCCTTTGGAGTTTCCATCCATTTATTCCATTTTTAAAGGCAGTTGCTATTCTGAACTCTTAGCTTATCACTATCTTGCATTCTTTATAGGCTTAAAAATGTTTTTTTTTGCCTTAAGCAATATATTATTTTAAAGTTATGAGGATTACACCAGTGATCAATGCCCTATGTATTCTTCTGAGGTATGCATGTACATACAATTCAGAAAGGCAGGGAATTGTAAAGATAAAGAGAATAGGCTCATGGCTAGACTGTCTAGGTTTGACTCCTGGATCCTGTACATATTAGAAAATTATATAATTACATAACCTATTTGTGCTTCAATGACTTAATTTACAAAATACAGAAAATTAGTGAACCCACCTTACAATGTTAAGAGGGTTGAATAAGTTATACTATTTAACAGGCATAGAATGATGGCTAGCACATGGTAAACACTATGATAGTGACCTCTACTAATTTCTTTGTTGAGATTAATTCTATGTCCTTGAGTTTCATCATGTTGATATAGGTTGCAGTAAAATATGTGATAACACGATTCTTGATATCTAATAAGTCAAGTCCCAACTTTGTGCTATGTCTTTAAAACTTAAATAGCTCTTCTTTACACTCTTACTTGTAAAATTTTAGTGAAAGCATGTCAAGTTTCAGACCAAAAATAAAAAACAAAACAAAAACAAAAAGACTCAAGTCTGTTTATTTTTAGATGCAATTGGGAAACATTGCTATTTTTTACCTGAGTCTTGATCAAAAATGAATTGTTTTTTAATTTATTTAAAATTAATTTATTACTATAAAGTTTGTAATTTTTTCTTGTACATATTTTGTTAAATCTATTCCTAGGTATTTTCTATTTTTATTGTATTCTAAATGGTATCTCAGTTCCAAGTATATTTTCTAACTGTTGCTGGTATATAGAAACACACTTATTGAATATTCATTTTTTAACCAGCAAACTTGCAAAATTCTCCTATATCCATATTATACCTAGGATTATAATATTTCTTAAAAGTGAACTGCAATCACCTGTGAAAAGTAAGGGTTATTTTCCTTTCCAATTCTCATTCGCTTAACTTGCCTTCTGAGTTGGATAGGACATCCACTACACTGGCCCATAAAAATATTTATAATAGGCTTTGTCATTTGCTAGAATTTATATGCCTACTGGTCATTTATTCTAACTAATCCATCAATTGGTGAATAAGATGTGTCCTGCAATATATATCCATACTGACCAACTGACAGTATTTACACTAGTCCAGGTTACCATCATTCTTTTTTGGGATTTTTACAAAGCTCTATACTTTTCCAACTGTAATCTATCTTGAATACAGCTGCTAGATTAATCTTTCTAGTATCAGAGTTGGGTCATGTCACTATACCAGTCAGAATTCTCCAGTGACTTCAGAACTCATTTGGATTACATGCCAGTTTTCTAAAGAGGACTTACAGTGGTTTAGAAGACTACATGATCTATCTTTGCCTGCTTTCCTTTCTTCCCTAATCCCCTACTAATCTTGCCCTTAGTCACTTATTCATGCCTTCACTAACTCACTCATTCACTCATGTTCAGCTGTACAAGTCTCTATTTTTTCTTAATCAAATCAGATAAACTTCCAATTCAGAGCTTTTGTACCTTTTATTATTCACTCTTCCAGGAACATATATTCATCAGATATTTGCTTGCTTAGAGATAACACCCAAATTTATGAAATCAGAGATGAAAAAGGAGACATTACAACTGATACTCAGAAATCCAAGGATCACTAGAGACTACTATGAGCAACTATATACCAAGAAATTGGAAAACCTAGAAGAAATGGATAAATTCCTAGACACATGGAATCTACCAAGACTGAACCAGGAAGAAATCCCAAAACCTGAATAAACCAATAACAAGCAACGAGATAGAAGCAGTACTAAAATGTCTCCCATCAAAGACAAGCCCAGGACCTGATGACTTCACTGCTGAATTCTACCAAGCATTCAAAGAAGAACTTATACCAACCCTACTTAAACTTCTAAAAAATTGAACAGGGGATACTCCCAAACTCATTCCATGAAGCCTGTATTACCTTGATACCAAAACCAGACAAAGACACAACAAAAAAGAAAACTATAGGCCAGTATCTCCAATAAACACAGATACAAAAATCTTCAACAAAATACTGGCAAACCAAATTCAACAACACATTATAAAGATTAATCATCATGATTAAGTGGGATTCATCTCTAGGATACAAGGATGGTTCAACATATGCAAATCAATCAATGTGATACATCATATCAACAGAACATGGGACAGAACTATATGATCATTTTACTTGATGCTGAAAAAACATTTTATAAAATTCAACATCTCTGCATGATAAAAACTCTCACAAAACTGGATATAGAAGGAACTTACCTCAACATGATAAAAGCCACATATGGCAGACCCACAGCTACTACCATACCAAATGGGAGAAAACTGAAAACCTTTTAATTTAAGATCTGGAACAAGACAATGATACCTGCTTTCACTACTGTTATTCAACCTATTATTGGAAGTTCTTGCTATAGCAATCAGACAAGAGAAAGAAATGAACAGCTTCTGAATTGGAAAGGAAGAAGTCAAATTTTCCTTGATCAAAGATGATATGATCTTATATGGAGAGAAACATAAAAATTCCACCAAAGAAACACAAAACTATTAGCACTTATAAACAAATTTAGTAAAGTTGCAGGATACACAACCAATATACAAAAATCAGTAGCATTTCTATATGCCAACAGCAAACAATCTGAAAAAGAAACCAAGAAAGTAATCCCATTTACAATAGCTATAAATGAAATAAAATACCTAGGAATAAACATAAACAAAGTGATCTCTACAAGGAAAACTATAAAACATTTATGAAAGAAATTGAAGAGGACACAAAAAATGGTAAACTGTCCCATGCTCATGGATTGGAAAAATCAATATTGTAAACTACCCAAAGCAATCTACAGATTTTATGCCATCAGCATCAAAATACTAGTGACATTCTTTACAGAAATAGAAAAAAAAATCCTAAAATTTATGCAAAACCACAAAATACACAGAATAGCCAAAGCCATCCTAAGGAAAAAGGACAAAACTGAAGGAGTCACATTACCCGACTTCAAATTATACCACAGAGCTGTAGTAACCAAGACAACATGGTACTGGCATAAAAAACAGACACATAGACCAATGGAACAGAATAGAGAACCCAGAAATAAATCCAGACATCTATAGTGAACTTATCTTCAACAAAGGTGCCAATAACATAGTGGGGAAAGGACAGCCTCTTCAATGAAGGGGCTAGGAAAACTGGATATCCATATGCGGAAAAAATAAACTACACTATTATCTCTCACTGTATACAAAAATAAAATCAAAATGGATTAAAAACTTAAATGTAAGATCTGAAACTATTAAACTATTAAAAGAACACTTTGGGGAAATGCTTCAGAGTGTTGGTCTGGGCAATGCTTTCTTGAGTAATATCCCCAAAGCACAGGCAACCAAAGCAAAATTGAACACATGGGATCACATCAAGATAAAAAACTTCTGCACTGCAAAGGAAAAAAGATCAACAAAGGGAAGAGACAATCCACAGAATGGGAGAAAATATTTGCAGACTACTCATCTGACAAGGAATTAATAACTGCAATATATAAAAGAAGCTTCAACAGCTCAATAGAAAAAAATAATCCAATTAAATATGAGCAAAGGATATGAATAGACATTTCTTAAAAGAAGACATATAAATGGGCAAGAGGCATATGAAACAATGCTCAACATCATTAATCATCAGTGAAATGCAAATTAAAACTACAGTGAGATATCATCTCATTCCAATTAAAATGGTTTATATCAAAAAGACAGGCAATGATGGATGCTGACGAGGATGTGGAGAAAGGGGAACTCTCCTACATTGTTGGTGGGAATATAAATTAGTGCAACCACTATGGAGAAATAGTATGGATGTGCCTCAGAAAACTAAAAGTAGAACTTCCAGATGATCCAGCAATCCCACTGCTGGGTATATATCCAAAGGAGGGAAATTCAATACATAGAAAAGATATCTGCACTTCCATGTTTATTGCAGCACTACTCACAATAGCCGAGATATGGAATCAACCTAAGTGTCCATCAATAGATAAATGGGTAAAGAAATTGTGGTACATATATGCAGTTTAGTATTATATAGCCATAAAATAGAATGAAATACTGTCATTTGCAACAACATGGATGAAACTGGAGAATATCATGTTAAGTGAAATAAGCCAAGCGCAGAAAGACAAGTCTTGCATGTTCTCACTTATATGTGGGAGCTAAATATTGAAGACAGTTGATCTCATGGAGCCAGAGCATAAAATGGTGATTACCAGAGGCTGGGATAAATAGTAGGAAGCAGGTACTAAGGGGGGATAGTTAATGTGTACAAAAATATAGTTAGATACTTACATAGAATGAATGATATTTGATAGCACAACAAAGTGATTACAATCAACAATAAGTTAGGGTAAACTTAAAAATAACTAAAAGAGTGCAATTAGAATGTTTCTAACACTAAGAAATGATAAATGCCTATGATGATGGATACCCCAATTACCCTAATTTGATTAATTCACATTGTATGCCTGTATCAAAAGATCACATGTACCCTATACAGAAATACAACTATATGTATCCCTAATAATTAAAAATAAAACAATTTTTAAAAAGTAAAAAATAGACATTTGCTTGCTTTACTCTTTTAATTTCTTCAGATATTTATTTAAATATCATCTTCTGTCTCAGTAAGCATTACTTTGTTCAGTCTCTCACTCTGTTTAAAATTGCAGTCCTAGTCATATAGCCATCTAATCTTTGACAAAGCAGACAAAAACATTCACTGGGGAAAA
>VBSM01003039.1:14949013-14994119 GCA_008086735.1 Cheirogaleus medius
ATAAAGACAGTTGTTTTTTTTTTTTTCTGGTTTGTATCTTGCTTTATCATCATTGTCTAGAACTGTGCATTGCTCTGAGTAAACATTAACAATAGCTATTGAGTGAATAAATGAATGAAGAAGGGAATGGAGGAATGAAGGTGTGATTGTAGAGGTATCTCTATTTTGTTGTAGTCACTTGTTTTATATATTGCTATGTTGATTCAAGATGAGAGCTCAAAAACCTCCCAGGAAAAGTAAAAGTTTTATCATTATTCAGTGATCTTCTTTATCTTTAGTAATGTAGTTTTCTCACAAGTCTTTCTGACTTTTATTAATATCACCAGAAACAACAAACATTTGTGTTGGTATTTTTCTGTTTTATTTATTTCTATATGTTAATTTTTAATATATTTTATTTTAGACATGCATCTGTGTAAACATCATGAACTATTGCCCTAGTTGTTGTGGTGGTGATATTCTTTTTAAATCCAATATAATAATCTTAGATTGTAATTGCTGACATACTTACGTTTATTTTTGTTATCTTATTTTGTGATTTTTATTTACTCAACATTTGCAAAGTTTCTTTATTTTACTGTCTTTCCTTTGCATTGGTTACTTTTAAAATTGATTTTATTCTTATACTTTAGAATTTTTAAAATCTCTAATTACTTAATACTTACATTAGAAATGTATCATGCATACTTACCAATGTCTAAAGTTATTCCATATGTTTGCTCTCCTCCTGAAAAATATGATGTCTTTAGAACATCTTGCTATTGATCACATTAATTTTTTACTTATATGGTCTTATTGATTTTTTTTAAAAAAATATCTACCACATTCTTATTCCTACTAAACTTTATTATTATCATTGTGTTATCCTCATTTTACTTAAATTTACCCCCATATTTTCAAATTTATTTGTTAATAGTTCTTTTTTATATGTCAAATATTCCATTTGGATAACTTTCCCTTCATCTTATATACAACCTTGAGAATTAACATTTGGAAAGGTTTGACAGTCTCATGGTCAGTTCCTGTTTACTTGAAAATGCCTTTATTTGGACACTCTTATGGAAAAAAAATATGTTTGCTAGGTATACAATCATGAATTGACAATTTTCTTTTAATGAATTGAAGATATTGGTCTAGTGTAGTGTAGTTTCCATTGGTGCTATGATTAGATCTAATTATAATCTTTTTGAAGGGATTTAACTTGTCTTTCCCATTTTTAAGGTTTTGGTCTCACTGTATAAAATTTCATATAATTTATTTAGTTGTATTTTCCTTATTTTCAAATTTGTATTCAGCTATATCTGAACTGCTATTAAATTCATTTTCTTTTAGGTTTCAATTTTTTTATATCAGGATATCTTACTCGTATTTTGGTTTTCTGGTTTTCTGGTTTTTCTTTCTATTAGCAAGGAATTCTGATTTTGAATTCATATTTATATCTTTAAAACATTGCACATATATTTTATATTAATTTGATATTTTCACATTTGTTATGTATCTTGCTTTCTGTGCTGGCTCATGTTCATGGTGATTTATTTTCTTGTGGTGTGTGTGTATGTGCTATTCTTGCCTATGGTCTCATGTATCTTTCAACATTAAATGTTAGAATCTTCTGATTCTTGTATCATAGCAGTTTTTCTTTAGAGAGAATTAACATTTCCTTCTTTCAGGTGTCTAATGGAATTCTGAGCCCAGAATATTTTAAACATATTCTCACTTGCAGATTTTTTGAATCACTCAATTTATTATAGGTGCAAATATATATGAAGGCTCCCTTTAGTTACATATTTTTAAGGGACTTTTAAAAAAATTTTCACTCAATGCCAAGTATCAAAGCACTATTCACTGCTAAGATTCAATTGTTCGGTTAATTTTCTGTTCATTATCATGTAAAAGGTGGTATACCTATTACACTTGTCATCTTAGGCAGGATCACTTTGCCACTTGTCCCTTTAGCCCTAAGACCATGAAAAACATATTTAAGTTCACTTGCTTCAGCAATACTAGAAAAGTAAATGCCTGATTGAATTTTCTGAATATATACCACTTAGTTGTTGGCCTTTGGTTATTTCTTTTTTATAAAAAAACTCACTGACTCATATTTAAAATATTTTAAATCAAAAATTATTTATTTGTTTTTATTAGGTGAACAGATCAGTGTTCCTAGACTGCCATATTGCTAGAAACAGATGATAATTACCTTGAAACCAATCTCTTCTCTCACTAAACACATATTATTTCCTTCCAGTTCATAAAGTATACATATATGACTACTGAAAACAAATTACTAGCAAAATGTTAGCTCTGTGAAGCAACCAATAGATTCTATTTTCTGAGCATATTTCAGAAACAACATCAAGGTACTTTAAAACTTCCTATTACCTGTTGTTAAGTCCCTGACGGCAGAAGGAAATTGCACTTACTTGGTCAGACTTGTTTGATCTCTCCCCATCCATTAAAATCATTGAAATGCTTAATTTTTGTAAGTTAAAATATAATATATTTAACAAGAATCACTGCTTTATATTAAGCTTTTTGAGCATCTTTTATTTCAAAGGATATGATGGCTTGCCCCTCTTCATACCACCACCTGGAGGAATAAGCAAACTGTAACGTCCAAAATACATGTGCTCATGCATACACACACATAGATTTGTAAGAGATATAGGGAAATTGAGCACACTGTTTTAATAAATAAAATTTGTTGAACATGAGTGAAAAGGTTGGGTGAAGGTGAGAGAGAATGAATGGCAGAGATAGCAGATGGAGTGAAAGCTTTGATAAGTAATGCACAATGTGATGCAGATGAAACCATTTAGTGGTTAATAAGATGATAGAGCAAAATCTGATGGTAAAGTAGAGCTAAGTAGCACCATGAAAGAATAAATGAGAGATGCCAGATCTGGACTTTGTGGTGCATTGTATGGCTTCCCTTATAGTGTATACTTCAAGCCTCACCAAGAAAGCAATGCTTAGTCCAATTGAAAATCAAATTTTGGAAGAGACAAACTGGTATTTGCAGAAGGTCTTTGATTCTAGTCTAGCTTTCTGATATTTAAAAGTCATTGTTGAATATATGCCACACTTTGCTGCAGTTTGATTTTTATGTTCTATTTTTAAGCACGACCCACATACTACACAATCCCTCCACTTTTTACTCTTCAATTCTTTTCACTTTCCATGGTCCACAAAATCTATTTCAGGGTTTACTTGGAACATAACTAACACCATGCCTGCAATGAATTTAAGATGAACAAACCTAAAATTCAAGAATACCAAATTTATGCTTTAAAATTCCTTTTAACCATGAGTTATGATATGGAGAACACAGTTTTACATTTTTATAGGATAGATGGATAATAAACTTATAAGGAACTTATAACTTTCTTCTTAGGTTATTATAAGTTTATTAAGATCATATGACTTAAAGGTACATATAAAATTATTACATGTCAACTCTGGATAATGTTATTAGAATTAAAATAGATAATTGCTATTTAAAGGAATGCAGGAACATACACAATTTTCTAAACCAATGTATAAATGACAATATCAAAATTAGTTTTATTAAAATATTTCAGATAGATTAATTTGGCACTAATCATTTTTGGATTTTCAACAATTTTTTAGGAATAAATATATAGGAACTCTCCTTAGATGTTGAAATCCTTAAAAGTAAAGATTAGTACTAAACATAGGTTAATATTTTATTTGTAATATAATGTGGTGCATTACTTTCATAATTATAAAATATAACAACTATGTTAAAGAGAAATCATGTTTACTACTTCAGAATAAGGTTTCTAACAAACATATTTTTAGAATCCCGCCAAAGATTTGTACGCCACACAAAGGATTCTATCATTTTACATGATAGAATTGGATTATTTTTCAGATTAGACCTTGGAGCATCAACCAAAGTATTGGGTGAAATTTCTACAAATGTATATCTTTTATGGCTCTTTTATTGTTTTTATTCCCTTTAGTCCCTTTAGGGTTGTGACGTTCCTTGAAAGCTTTCTGCCAATGACTGAGTTCAGTGAACTCAAATGTTTCACATGAAATTTGTTAGTGCTATTCATGTCCTGCAACACAGTGATCATTAACATCAATTTAACATTTAATAAACTGTGTCGTAAAGTCCTACCAGCATTGTTAACTGATCCAGCATTAATAGCCAATGTATGCATGAATAAAGTAACAGAATATGTTTGAAGGAAAATCAGAGGGGTGCTCTAAATTACAAAGTATTTGTTTGTTATCTGATATGTTAATGGGTAATTTTAATATATGGACTTTTTGGTTATTGTTTTATTACTACTGACATTGTCTCCCTACAATAATGTTCTGGGGATTCTTAAAGGCATCAAGCCTTTTTACTTTTTTGCAACCTTTGCTTTTAGTCAAATAATTATTGGCTTAAGTAGATGTAAGAAATTATGTTGAAATTATGGCACAGTTTTTCTACTCTTTTCAGTGAAGGACTTTGAAAGTCAAGATTGGATAGATTTTTGAGTAGTGTCAAAGATAGATGAGCTAAATAAATAAATATATCTCATTTGAGAAATTGAATGTATATATTAAACTACAATTAAAATATCAACTGATAGATACTTGCCATCTATATTTTTTAAATTAACAGATGTTTTAATTTTTATATAATGTAAATGTTTATAAGCCAAATTATTTAAAATTTTAATTTGAGACTACAGGTGCCTGTGATAAATTTGAAAGGGAATACATGGTATTTCAAATAATTATGTCAGTTTTACATAATTTTAAGTAATGTGAGAAATACATAATTCGTGACTAAAGTACATTCATATGATTGTGAAAAATTTTCTACATTACACATCTCAATGACTAAATTGACTAATTCATATACTGAATAATTTTATGATTAGATATAGAGAATAAGACAAACAGAGACTTATTTTATAATAGGTTTCTAATGAGAAATATTATGACCAGTAGCACAACTTTCTTTATTCAGAGATCACCCTAGGAAGAGGTTATTGAGAGTTAGGAGAGATCAATTTAGATGTGAGTTAGATAAGTTTAATTTGAAAAGTGAACTGTTCTCCTAAGTAAAAATGTCGACAAGGCAGAAGAAAATAAATGATTAAAACTTGTTATGAAGGGGTTCTCTTCAGAGGAATCATTAATCATATCTGTTTATTTCCTATTAATGTGGCAAATACATAGAGGTATGCTTGGCTTTTACATTCATTTGCTGTTAAAGTAAACTCTCCTCCAGATAGAAATGGACTGACATGCAGAAGTTTACTTCCCATCGACTTAACCTGTGGGTTAGAGTGGGAACAAATGAGTTCATTCGGGGACTCAGGCTAATAATGAAAGCTCTGCCATAATTGTATTAGCTACAATTTTCTCAGTTTGTTGTCTTGGGCCATATCTAATCAATGCTAAAATTGGTTGGAAAGTTAGTATGCTAATTTATCTTTTTGCATGGCAGCAAGTAAATGGTTTTACTCAATAGTAGCTATATTGGCTTAATCATCCAAGAAAAGGAGATCCTTTCCTCTATGGTTCATGTCAAGACTGACAAATTGATCTTTCCTGGACCGCTTGCTAAAATATTCCCATTTGCCTTTTCAGTCTCAATGATTAGGCAAGCTCTCTGCATCTAAGAAATCTAGCTAGAGCTATTATAACAATGCAGAAAGGAATTCAGCAGTCCGGGAAGAAAAAACCCTATAAGCTTAATGGGCAAGCCCTCGGTTTGAATCCTGTCAGAATTCTCAGGAAAGTTGATTAATTTCCCACGCCTCAATTTCTTCTTCTTTTAATTGAGGGTAACAACAGAACCATTCTTCACAAGGAAGCATAAATCAATTTCATTCAAGTTTCTCAACTTTAAGCAAATTTTTAAATAAGAAAGTAGCTTTCGAGTAGTATTAGTAATAGAAGAAATGATGTTTACTTGCTGAAGCCTGGCCCTGATTTTATGCTATATAAATGACTTCTGGTATGATCCAGTTTAAATCACTATATCATAATGATGATTTTGTCATTGCCCTTCCTGCTTTAAGCTCTGGCCACACAGGACTTCTTTCAAGTCCTTTAACACCTTTCACAATGTGCACATTCTTTTTTCCAAACCTAAAACATAATTAATTTCTCTTCTGATGCTATAACCCACCTAATGTCTTCTTTCTCTTTTAGGTAGCAGCTTACTGATGTTTTACCCTTAGAGGTTCTCTCTCCAATAGGATGTCTCCATGTATTCTATTTTTATGGAGGTCTATATTTTTCCTCTCCTAATCTTCATTATTCTTAATTGTAATTACTTGTTGAAATGTGTATCTCTTCCCTTTACTGTAATTACAGAAAAAAAAAAAGAGATTCCCTAAGTCATGTTCATTGTTACATTTCTAGTTTTTATGTTGAAACCTCTCAGGTAATAGATACTCAAATATAGGAGAGTGACAAAAAGAAGAATAATCCACTTAACTTCTACAGTACAAATTCTGCTCAAATTCCACCATTGCATGAAGAAATTTTGCTTTGTGCAACCTGCTTCACTTATGCTTTTGGCCCCTTTTTGCTGGAGCATGTATTTTATGTGATCCTCACCTTCTTATTCCAAAATCTAATGTCCACCCTTCTTGACATGTGTTTTATTTTCTCTTTCTTAAGCAAAATTTGGGTCCTCTCCTCTGTGCTAGAAACACTGGATGTACAGTTAATATTTTTGTCAAGTTTGACATTTCTAATATTTCTTTATTCTTTTATTTTCTCTTATAAAGTCATCTGGGAGAAGATCATGTAAAATTTACAGGAGTTTTAATCGTTAGGAAAAAAGCTGTCCTTTTCACTACTACCACTCTTTTATACATAGCCTTTACTTTACTCGCATGGTTCAATGTTCTATTAATCATTGTGGGTGATATGTTAGACATATCAAATTTGATAAGACATATCAAATTAAGCACTATATCTCTGTAGTTATACCAGGAGAAAAAAAATCTGAGAATAGTCAATAGCTGTGTTTGGAAAACATATTAATAAACATAATAAACCAAAAATTTGCTGAATATAATTATATTTAGCTATGAATAAAACTAAAAGTTAACTGCACTTTTTTCATTTTTTACAGATCACATTTAGCTTAAGTTATTCTTTAAGAATAAAATGATTTTATATCTATTGAAATATGAAATTATTTGCTAAATAAGGAATCAAAGAATTAAGAAATGTTCAATGGTACTTATAAATTTGTCCTATAAATATCAAATCAGAGACAACCATTCAAAGGAGAGGATTCATCCAACCAATGAATCTTTATATACTTTTTATATCCTTATTCCTATAATGATTAAAGTAGCAAGCACCAAATTCTTTTTTGTCTATTTAATATGTAGCTGTTATAAAAATTTTATTTTAGATTTAAACTATCTTGCTGAGGCAGGCAAGGCATTTTAATGTGTGACTCAAACATATGTTTATTTTTGGAATTCCAAGTTGACTGATGGGGCAGTCTCTGGGCTGATCCCCATCTGGTACTCTCTGTAGGCCAAGCACTTAGGTTATATAAGGAAAGGAAATGTCTTCGTTCGTAGACATACTTTATTTTTAATGGCCCAACCATCAAATACTCAAGCATTCCTTTATGTCTCTGCAAACAGTTTAAAATGGAAACTTGGACTTTTCTCAAGCATATATAATTTAGGAAAATTGGGTTATGAGATTGTATTTGTTGTCTATTGTTCCTTAGAAGTATTACCAAAGGCTTAGCAGCTTAAAGCAATATATAGTTACTGTCTCACAATTTCTCTGGTTCAGGAGCTTAGCTCAGTCCTCTGCTCCAGGATCTCAGCTAGCTTCAATCAAGGTATTGGTTGGGCTTCAGGCTCATCTGAGGCTCCACTGGAAAATATTCCAATTCCAGGCTCACATGGTTGTTAGTAGTTCCTTGTGTGCTCTTTGACTTAGCGCCTTCGTGTTTTGCGGTTGAGCAGTTGACTAGATTCTCTCATCTCTTTGCCACCTGAGCCAACCCAACATGGACTTTTGCTTCCTAATGGCCAACGAGGGGGCAAATCTCTCTAAAAATATAATAGGTATGATCTTATGCAACACTGTCACAGAAATGACATCCCATCATCTTCAGTACATTCTACCATTTAAAGCAAAGTCTCGGGTTCTGCCTTCACTCAAAGAGAGGGGATCGCCAAAGGTGTGAAAACCAGAATGTGGGCTTATGGGGGATGTTAGTGTCTTTTTACCACAGAGATAAGGAAGAAAATGTTCATAGTGATAAACAAGAAGAAACACTTTTTATAGCACAGGTTCTGAAAGGTATAGAGTATGTCAAGACAAGCACTTATTAAACTTTAGTAATGGGACAACTTTTTCACAGCACTTGCACTTACTTCACCTCATGGCAATATTATTAAAATTTGGAATCTATCCATGATACTACAACTTTAGTTGTCATTTGTAATGTAGGCTAATGATCGCCCCAGATCTCTCCCAGATTATAGAACCAAAAGGTTTTATTCACATTCTAGTAACTACATTTACTCATGTATAATCTTATACAAAGTTCTTTTTTAATAGGGTAGGAATACTTTTTCCTCAATCTCATTATTACAGATGGATCTACTCCTGAATTTATAAAGAAATCTGGTTCCTGAATTGTTGTTTCCCTCATTATACCTAAATCAGTTCCCACCTAGATTAAATCAGCAGTCTTGATGGTGACCCTTTCTGCACATCTACTCAATCACAGTGATCATCTGTCCACCCACCCTCAGCCCTCCAAACTCCTCAACTGCACTAATTCTTGGAACGCCAGTTGTCATCTCTGCTCTATTTCATTCAACCCCTTCTAGTCATAAATCTTTTTTTTTTGTTTTGTTTTGTTTTGTTTTGCTTCACCTGTCACTACACTCTCTTTGAAACAATGACATCTAACTCCTATCATTTGACTACAGATTTTAATCATTTTGAGTATTTTTCTCCTCAAATCCCTGGGAGCCTGTTCTTCAACTTCTTTGAGATGCCCTACTCCTTTGAATTCTCCATGATACACTTTCTTCACAACTCCAAATGTGAGGTTTGGTTATATTACAGAGAACAGTTTGTGAGACTCAGTTTTCCTTGCAGAATGCAGACACTACCAGCAGAGCCAGCTTTATGGGTATGCAATCTGTGTAGCTACATAGGGCCCCACCTTAAAAGGGACCCTGTACTTGGTTTAATGCTCTGCTGTCTCATCTAAAATTCTTAATAGTCTTATCTTTGAACTTGTGTTTTATAAGTGATATGCAATGGGACAATGGAGCATATGCATTTGCAGAGAAGATGCACAGGGTGGTATGGCCCACTGGTATGAGCCCATTGATCAGGCTCAATAATCAAGTATTATGCCCTCTTCCTCCAAAAAATATGTTTCCATCTAATCACTATTCTACTTTCTAACAGTGCCTAGCAATGTAAAATTTATAGAGGATCTTACATTTTCATGTGTTCATAACCTTCTATTACTGATGCCACAAAGAGATAAATTCTTCTTTATCCCGACGGAACCTGTGTTCACTTGAAACTCAGGATCCTTTAAAACCCAGCCCAACAAAAATATTGAGCTGGCATGAATGCTTTCCATTTGACCCCTAAAAGCCACTCTCTACTTTTCTCTGTCATGCTATTTCAGAATACTGACCTCTACAGACATTCCGGCTATCTTCCCTGGCCTCTGTCTTCTCATTGCATATGGCCAAGGAGAGCCCTGACAATAGATAAAAAGTTTTCCCTCCTGTGATTTCTTCTGTAGAAGTCATGGGTCTTATCCAGGTGGCCACTATGTAATTTCCCTCTTTTGAGTTTCATTAACATCTCTTTCCTCTCATTCCTTTGAGCTTATGACAATCCTGCTTCTACTGCCTCCAGTATCCTGTATTACCTGATGTGATTGATTGCCCAACACCCACACCTTAGTAAAATAGTTCCTTTATAATGAACATTCCATAAACTATTCATTGAAAAAAATCCCTTTTTCTTTTTCTTTAAACCATTCCCGACATCTTCCATCCTTATAGAGTAAGAGTAATCACTGTCATCTTTGTTACTATAGAATACCTCACTCATGCCTCCATTTTATCACTGAGCAAATAACTGCAGTACACCCTAGGAAAAACAATAGTGTGTCTATCAATCTTCTAGCTCAGGAAAAAACTTCCCCACTGAATGTGATTTAATCTGCTAAGGGCTTCTGTTCTCCCTTTCTGCTTAGAGTACCCACATAGAGTGTCTGTCGCCAATGGCACCTGTTTATGTGGGGATTTACAAGTTACCAAGAATGGCGAAAGGCAGATTGACTACTGTGAAATCCTGAGACCATTTCCGTCTGCTCTCCTGTTCTCTATATCCAAAGGATCTCTTTCTCTCTCCTAGTTTTGCATTTTATAATCCTCCAAATAAACTTGCCATTTTTATTTCTAATTGCTGCCATCTATTCTCTCACTTTCCACAGGTTTTAGAAAACTTTCTATGGGTTTTAGAAGATAAAATGCTGCTGAATAGGAATGACTCTGTCTCTCAGTTAGGTTGAAGTATTCTTTGAATGTTTGTTTCTGCTTAAGTGTTCACTAGGAGAATGCAAGTGTCCCTTGGAATACAAGATTAAAAAAAAAAAGATAAGAGAAATACACAATGAATAATCATTAACAATTTGCAATGCAAACCCAACAAATTTCTACATTTCATCTTCATCATTTGCCCTTAAGCAGCTTGATGCTTAGAACCATGTCTTGTTTACTTATGAGTACTCAGAATTAATACAGTGTGTGCACCTTTGGGTATGCTCAGTAAATCTTTGCTGAATGAAAGATACTAAAAAGAGAATTTCTCATTACTAAAACCTGAAGCTGGTCCCAAAGGCAATGATTTCCCTTTTAAGCTTCAACATTTTCTTTGTCTACTGCTGTCATTGAACAAATACAAACTAATGATTTGGGAAATACAAACCTCATTTTGTTCCTCTTGTTTATGTTAATTAAACATAAAAAAAAACATAATATATAGTGTTTTAAAATATCCAGAATAAACAACACTAGTGTTAATTAAATCTATCAATGTAAATGAGTTTTATAATACTAAAATGACATAAGTGTGTAAAGTTTAAGGTAAGATATATTCTGGATGTTCTGAGTGAGCATATTTATTTGATAAATTTTTCATAGGACATTTTCACACCATTTGAACTAGTAGATATTTCACTCATAATTTTATAGAAATATTTTCTGCCACTACTCTGTTAAAGGACACCAAATGCATGGAAACATATTTTTTGGCCTATGAAAACCCCCAAGTTTTGTTTTCTCAAGTATCAGAGTCAATCTTCCTCAAAGAATAAGATCTACCTTTGGCAATTCTTAGGCAAGTGCTTCCCTCTGACTTTTTCTTTTGAACAAATTAGAGGCAATATCTTCTAAATTTTGGTCTGCTAAATGAATCACTTCTCTAGTTTCTTTTCTTTTTTAATATCAGATATTATTATCCAGATAAGTCTGCTTATATCCTTTGTTTAATATTTTTGGTTGAGCCTGGACTACATGAATGTGTATATTTATAAAATACATATAGGCATATATCTGAAAACATTTTATTAAAGGAATGTGAATCTTATTTACCTATATTCCTTTATAGAATATGTCTTTTATAAGATCCCTTTATTTTGACCATGTGTGGTGGCTCACACCTGTAATCCCAGCAATTTGGGAGGCCGAGGCAGGAGAATTGATTGAGGCCAGGAGTGTGAGACCAACCTAGGCAACATAGCAAGACCCCATCTCTATGAAAGAATTACCCATATTTAGTGGCATGTTCCTGTAGTTTCAGCCACTCAGGAGACTGAGGGAGAAGGATTACTTGAGTCCAGGAGTTTGAGGTTATAGTGAACTATGATCAGGCCACTGCATCCTAACCTGGGCAACAGAGTAAGACCCTGTCTCTGAAAAAAAAAATCCCTTTATTTTACATTTTTACTTTGAATTACATTGTTATTCTTGGCAGAGAATAAGCATAGAATTATTCGATAGTCATAAGTCAAAATATACTTTTGTCTATTATCACATAGCTGACTCTTGTGATAGAATAAGACAAAGTTGTGATAACCTTCTCAAAATAACAGCTAACAATTTATATGCCTTAATAAAATATAACTAAAATTTCTTAAATATATTCAAAAGGCTGTACTTCAAATTAAATTTATTTCAGTCTGAAAAATCAAATGTTATAGCTGTAGGAGCCTCAGAATTATTTTTGTTACAGTTTCTTTGCCATCAGCTGACTGACTTTGAATGATTTATCCTACATTGTTGTTCAGGCATTTCTGGTCTTTTATGACATATCTCTCAGTTCAACTACTTGCTTTTAAATGAATCAGCAAAATTAATACATTATGTATGCATTTAATCTTGGAGTTGAATATTTTGTAAAAATTTGCCTGTTAGTATATCTCTGTAAGTTTAAATATTTATAAAAAGAAAAGCTAAATTGCAGGCTGTTATCTTTACTCCTAGTTCCATAAAGTGTAATAAAAAACTATACTAAAACAGGCCACTTCCTTTTACAGTAAGTATTTTAAAATCTCATTTAACTCTATTTTTAATGTTCAACAAAATGAGCCTTTTAATACTCCTGAAAAAGAACTGCATGGATATCATTCACCTTGCTTATTCATCCAGCATGATTTGATCTATTATAATATGTAATAAGGTAGTTTGTAAAGCAGACAGTTTGATCTCTAAGGTATTGTTTACTTCTGCTATAAATGACCTAATTTTGATTACTGGAGTATTCAGTATTGAATAGGGAGACTGGAATAAATATCATGAATGTGATTAATTCTAATAAAGTTCAAATTAATTATTCATGTAGATAATGTGGATCACTCTAAACTGTATGTTGTCTTTACATACACTTCTTTCTAGAATATATCCTTTATAAGATCCCTTTATTTTACATTTTTATATTGGATTATACTGTGAGGCTTGACAGAGAATAAACATTGAATTATTCTATATTCATGAGTCAAAATATACTTTTGCCTGCTATCACATAACTGACTTTTGTGATAGAAAAGATAAAGTTGTGATAACCTTCTCAAAATAAAACTGACAATTTATATCCCTTAATGAATAAAATATAACTAAAATTTCTTAAATATATTTAAAAGGCTGTACTTCTAATTCAGTTCTTTTGAAATTGTATTATGTAAATACAGTTATAGGCTGCATAATGACATTTCACCCATACACCACATATAGGACAGTAGTCCCATAAGATTATAATGGAGCTAAATATTCCTATCATATAGTGACATTGTAGCACAATTACTTTATATTTTTAATAAATTTAGTATGATCCAAGTGTACAGTGTTTATACAGACTACAATAGTATAGAGGAATGTCCTGGGCCTTCACATTCATGCACGACTCACTCACTCACCCAGAGCAACTTACATTAATGTAAGCTCCATTCAATTAAGCTCCCTATAGAGAGGTACTATTTTTAATCTTTTATATATGTTTTATATGTGATAAAACATATATGTTTGATCATTTCTATGTTTAGATATACAAATATAATTGTGTTACAGTTGCCCACAGTTTGCACTATAGCAATGCACTGTACAGGTGTGCATCCTAGGAGCAATGGACTATACCATATTGCCTAGGTATTCAGTAGGCTATTTCATCAAGGTTTGTGTAAGTACACTCTAGGATGTTTGCACAATGATGAAATCACCTAAGGACATTTCTCTGATGTAGTCCTGTCATAAAGTTAGACATGATTATACAGGAGATCAGTACTTTTTAGTCAATTATGGTTTAAATATTTCATTCAAGGAAGAAGCTCCTTCCATTATTAGTTTTTATATATGAGATATATTTAATTGGTTATGATATATGATAAACAGTCTAAAAATATATGAATAGTAATATGTGTAAGTATGCATTCAGAAGAAATTCTGAAATTTTAGAAAATATTAACAAAATAATAAAAATGCCAGCTGTCATCATATCACCCAAAGATAATCAAAATTTTTGCATAATGACTATGTTATTCCCCTATGCATATAATACTTGTACAAATATCTAACATAATTGGAATTATATTGCTATGTATATTCTTATGTTCAGCTTTTATCATTCAAAACTTACTTCAGCATCTTATATACTTTGAAAAATATTTTAGTAAAATAAACTTAATTGCTAAATTTTTATAATTTTTATTGTGAAACATATTAACTATATAAAAATGGATATAATAATATATAACATATATAATAGAAAGTTAAGTAAACATATTCAAAACTCAGGTTCAAGATAGAAAATCAACATTACCTTTTATACTTTTTGCGTGTCATTTCTGAATTGTATTCTAATCCTCCCCTTTAGATGTAATTACTATTCTGCTTTTTAATAATAATCCCTGGTGGTATTTATTTCATTCTTAAACTATATTTAATTTAGAATACATTTTTATAATCATAGGATCATTCTGCAAATAATCTGTGGGGTTCAGCCATATTGATGCAGGCAAATATAGAATGTTCAATTTCATACTGTGTAGTATTATATTACTTAAATTTATCTGTTCTATTTATAGTTGATGTGTTTCCTTTTTTCTATTAATATAATGATATTAAACAATGTATATGAAACAATATATATGGGAAGATTCCCTAGTGGTGAAATCTGTTATATTATGGGTTTGCATATATTCAAATGTGTCAGATAATATTAAATTGTTTTCCAAAGTCATTATAACATTTGACATTCCCACCAACAGTATATAGAATTCTTTCTGCTTCATATTCTTGCCCATACTTGATATATTTAACTTCTTCTAAGTGACCTTTAAAGTTCAGTATTATAAAAAAAGAAAAAGAAAGAAAGAAATTATAGTTACTTTACCTTACTTAAGTTAAATCTCTGTGGTTTATACAACAGTGAATGTGCAATTTCACAATTATGTAGAGTTTAATCTTATTCCACCTGTGATGGTTACTTACATGTGTCAACTTATCTAGGTTATAGTACTGATTATTTAATCAATGATTGATCTAGTTGTTGCTGTGAAGGCTTTTTGTAGATATGGTTAATATCTACAATCAGTTGACTTTAAGTAAAGAAAATTACCTTTCATAGTGTCTGTGTCCCTCATCCTTGAGAGCAAAACAGATTTCTCAGAGCAGAAAGTTTGCCTCAAGACTGAGGTATCATATCCTGCTAGAGGTTCTATCCTGTCTTACAAATTGGATTTTGGCCTCAAAACCATAACATCACCTTATCCCTTAGTTTCCAGCCTGCTGGACTGCTCTATAGACTTTGAATTTGCCAGCCCCTACGTTCACATAAGCAATTTCTTAAAATCTCCATTCACCCTTCTCTTTCCCATACACATAGACTTTTCAGTTGTATGTCTCTTCTAGTCAACAAAAGAGAAATAGCTTTGAAAAAATTTTTGAAACATTATTAATATCTATGTAGAGAAGTAATATTAAACATAGGAAAGGTATATGTATCCAAATTCAAATGTAGAAAAAAGTCATATCATGTTTTTCAGTCATCAGTATAGACATTCTGTTTCCCATTTAGTGCCATTAAAATACTGATATTTCTGATATAAAATAAATTTAATTAACATCATATATGCTTTAAAATATGACAATATATCCTTTAACTTTTCTGTTCTTGAATAAGCTTCATTGCTCAAAATATGCAAGTAGTTTTTTTCATTTTTTCATTTAAATACATTTTCTTTAAATGTATTTAACATTTAAATACATTGATATTTTTGTAAAAAACATTTAGACTGATAATAAATGTAATAACTCTCAGAAAGTCATAGCAAATTTATATCTTATAAACTGTTTTGCCAAACAAATACTCTGCTGTTATGTAACTGCCCCACAGAAACTGTATAGACCAGGGGTCCTCAAACTTTTTAAACAGGGGGCCAGTTCACTGTCCCTCAGACCACTGGAGAGTGCACACTGTGGGCCCGGGACGAGTCGGCTGCTAAGCAAGACAGGCAGCGGTGGCAAAAACACCTGGAGAGCCAGATAAATGTCCTTGGCGGCCCACACATGGCCCGTGGGCTGTAGTTTGAGGACGCCTGGTATAGACTCTGCCCCAGATTTGATTTAGGATGACAAGACTAATGCTATCACACACAACACGCCAAAGGGGTTTGGAAAGGTTTATCATTCACTTAATGGGGAGAGCAAGGAGGCACCCAAGCATATCCAAAATGGTTTGAGAGAGGAAGAAATGGAGACAGTCTTGAGACATTTATAGATGTGAAAGTATGTGGCCAAGGAGAAGTTTATCATGTGTGCTGATGCTAAACGAGAGAGCCTCATAGCTTCCTTATCAACTTGACCAGATATAGAGAAGGAAAAAAGTGAGGGATGAGTCTTAAAAGCTCTTGACAGTTAAACATCAAAAACTTGGATTCATACGTTGGGTTATATGTGTATTGAAGGAATTAAGAGTAGAGTAATGCCATTGTAATATCTAGGCATTTTATGACTATCAATAATCCTTATAGTTTTAGACAGTTTTTGGTAATTGTAGTAGTAAAAAGAGAATAAATTCTTTGATTTTCAAATTTTTGGAAATTTTATTGGAACTCCTGATGCATATTTTTATCATAGCAGTAGGCCCTTCATATTTTCAAGTGCAGTTTACAAGGGTAAAATTTTACAAAAATGATTTGTTAGACAAACAATGGAAATGTATAAGGCTAAATAACTTGAAAAAATGCCTCCTGAAAACTTCTATATATGTAGTTGTGTTACACAAAATATTAATAATATTTTGAGTTCAGAGAAGAACTTCAGAGAGGGAAAACATTCTCCATTGATAAGATTTTAAGGGTGATATGTTGGAAAGTTGATGATGGGCTTCCCTTAGTGAAGAGCTGGGAGGAAATGCTGATCTTTGTAACCTAGGGATTTGGGATTTAATGCCCACTTAAGGCCAAGAATTTTGAAATTGATGATGAATTTCCATTTCAAGTTACACATGAGTTTTGTACCCTTGAAGCAGCTTCTTTATTAAGCAAGACCATGAAGTAGAAATAAATTTTTAAAATGTATATTTTGGTGTGATGTTTCAAACTCAGCTCTCTAAAGACTCTGCTTAGAGAAATAATAAAATGTTCATCTTAAGAATTTAAACCATGTGGATTTCTGCCTGTTGTGTATTTGGGATCCTCATTTGCATTACTTACCTGGTCTTGTGAAATCACTACCTGAATAAAATTAACACAAAATTAATCTGGAACTGATGATATTCTTAGGATGCCTAGTATATGCAAATGAAAAGGTATTCTGAAAATATAAGTCTTAATCTGGCATCTAGGTATTCCCCCAGAACACGTTGTTCTAAATATTGCCTCACAATTCAAAATGGCAAACACATGAAGATAGAAGAAAATATCCTATGGTGACTGAGGGCCCATGACCCAACAAATAGAAATAATCTAATAATTTATTATAATTAATTTAAAACAATATCTCTTTAGGCCTAGAATTTAATACTCAGTTTGAGCAGCAAAATTAGATATAGCTGAAGAGAGTGAATTAGAAGAAAAATTCCAGGAAATCACCTACACAGCATTCTAGTAAGAGTAACACATGGAAAATATACAAGATGTTAAGGATAGGATTAGATGGTCCACAAACACTTAATAGAAATTTCAGAATAAAAAAATGAAGGAAAATGAGGAGGAAGTTAATGAATAAGATAGAGTAAATGGATACGAATTTCTTAGAAGTCGATTTTTAAATGGCCCTAGAACTCTGATTTATGGTAAATTCACATCTAAATATTGTAGTGAGGCCACAGAAAACCAGAACTGGAGGATACTGACAAAGCTGCTATTAAATAATACTGTAATTATAACTCATTTATAAAGAATGACAATAAGAATGACAACAGTCTTCTCTATGGCAACAATTGTGGCAGAAGTCAATAAAAACTATCTTCAGAATCTGAAAGGAAGCAACTCTCCAGAAATTTCACATTCATAGCTTAATAAAAAAAGGAGAATATACAAAATAAAACAAAAGTTTTTAACAATAAATTCTGTGAAAAGTTACAATTCACCTTCAGTAAAAAAATGTTAAAGAGTTTGCTTTGGAATTACAAAAAAATAAATTATGAAGAAAAGGGAAAGGATTTAAGGTGTTTTGGTGAGCAAAGAAGTTAATAAATATATAAGTAACTCTAAACAAATGATGAATATTTAAAACAATAAAATTAGTAGTGAATATGTTTCACACTTTTCTATATTTTTCATAATTGCCCAGACAATGGAATTGTTCCACCCTTCTTCAAAAACATCTTCATGTATGTATGTGTGTGTGTGTATGTGTGTGTATACATATATATATGCCATACTTTATTAATATTTGAAACATCCATCTTTTTGAAGGCAGGTATAATATTTGGAATCATAGACCTTCTTCCTATTAAAAATCAACAAATAAGATACCTAATAAATATGGGGAAGGTAATTCTAAATATAAACTTAAAGCAAAATATTAAGTTCACTAAGATTAAACGTAGAAGCATGATGTCAACAACATTGTAAGATGTTAAAATACAACAAACTCACCAGACAGAGGAAATCAGAGAGAATTGAAAGGCAGTCTAAGATGGAGATAAAATATTCACTGCCTTAAAAATATCTTTTTAAAAGTGCTGCCCTGAATAGCTCATACAAAATCTCTTTAAAGTCTTCCCAAACTTGGCATATTTCTTAGTCGGTAAAGGCTGCATTGCTATTTAATACCTTTGGCCCAAAAAGCAACCCATGGAGCCTAGTTATCTGTTGCATGAAAGTATTTAAGTATTTTCTACTAAAAGTCTGTGGAACTACTTACTACACACCTGTATAATGCCCAAAATCCAGAACACTGACATCACCAAATGCTGGCTAGGATACAAAGTAGCAAGAGCACTTATTCATTGTCAGTGAATGCAAAATGGTAGAGCCACTTTGGAAGGCAATTTGGCAGTTTTTTACAAACCTAAACATAATTTTACCATATGATCCATCAATCATGGTCCTTGGTATTTACCCAAAGGAGCTGAAAACTTACATTCACACTAGAATCTGCATGTGGATGGTTATAGAAGCTTTCTTCATAATTGCCAAAACTCAGAAGCAACCAGAATGCCCGTCAGTAGATGAATGGGTAAATAAACTATGATACATCCAAACAATGAAATATTAAGCACTAAAATACTTAAGTCATGAATGCTTCTATCAAGCCATGAAAAGACTTGGAGGAACCTTAAATGCAATTTATTAAGTGAAAGAAGCCAACCTAAAAAGGTGGTAGACTGTATGGCTCAACTATATGACATTCTGGGAAAGATAAAATTATGAAGACAGTAAAAATTGTCAGTGTTTGCCAGCAATTATGGGAGAGAAAGCGATTAAAAGGTGGAGTACAGAGGATATTTAGGGCAGTGGAAATACTCTATATGATACCATTATGGTGGATACATATTATATAATTATCAAAACTCACAGTACAACACTAAGAGTAAATGCTAATGTAAACTCTTATAAACTCTGGATGATAGTGATGTGACGATGTAGGTTCATCAGTTCTAACAAATATACCACTGGTGGGGTATGTTGACAATGGTGGAGGCTACACGTGTGGACGTAGGGAGTATAAGGGAACTCTCTGTACCCTCTCGGTTGTCCTGTGAACCTAAAACTACTCTAAAAAATGATGTGTATTATTAAAAAAAGTTGGAGATCAAAAACAGATCTAACTTTAACTGATTCTAATTATAAACAATAAGAAGGAAAACAAATTGCTTTAATCAAGAAACTAGTTTGAGCAACATTATATTTGCTATTATCATAGCTGTTGTTGCTAATGCTGCTATAATTTTTCCATACCAGTGACAACGGGAACATTGCATTTATAACAGTTTACAAAGCAGCTATATAGCTTGTCCAACATTGGTTAATCCTGACTACTCCCTGTTGAGTTAGCTACTGCCTCCTCAGTGATTACCCCAAGACATTTTTCTCAGACCCCATTCTTAACACTTACGTTATTATGTAATTATCCCTGTATGTGCTGTATCTGACAATAAATCCTTCACATAGTTTTATGACTCAAAACTTAATTTAAATTCAAATTTCCTAACAATAAATATTAATTATGAGGTAATCTTATAGTTCATAAGATTTTTATTAGATTTCCAAAAAGAAAAGTTTGAGAGTAGAAATTTTGCTTATTAATATGTATTTGTATATGTCCATTGTTTTGTATTTTTTAAATATGTATTCCAGTACTTTAAAATTTCTGTATGTGTCTGTATATATACATTTTTCCTAGCATAATATAAGTATTTAAAGTGTTCAGTAAATATTCACTAAACAAATATGGGGAAGTACTTTAGGATAAATTAATATAATTACATATTGAAGATTTCAATAAGATAGTCACTTGGAATTCCAATAAGTCAATTAAAGAGCAGAGATATTTAGAAAAGGTGTTTCATATAAAAGTTCTCTCACTATAATAGCCTATCATCACTGGCTGAAAATAAAAATTGAACAGCTATTCCTCTCTACCCACTTCAATGTATTAGTTTCCAATCCATTAACTCTAACAAGTTAATAAAAACATATTTATATATTTTAAAAAACTATTGATAGTGCTATGTATTATGAAGATAGAAATTACAAAGTATTTAGAATGCATTTATATCAGCAACCTCTGATCTAGCCCATTCGTTTTAGGGAAGAACATATCTCATTACTGTATGATTATTAATCTTATAATACTTATGTTTTTATGTTTTATGATATATATTTTTCTAAATATATTCTAAATTCCTTATCAAATGCTAACAACTGTTCTCTTTACAAATTCATTCTCTACACACAGGAAAAACACGTTATGAACTCTATATGAAGGCAGTTTATTTTAATTATCATCATGAAACTTTTAACTAAAAAATAAACAAAATACTGAGAAAATATACTAGATATATAATTTTTTTGACAAAGGGTTTCCATTATTAAATAAGAATATTTTTATGAAATATATGAAACTACCAACTTATAAACTTATAAAATTAACTTATAAATGCATCTTTTATTGGACTATATGTGAATGCTTTTGAGGTTATTTTGTTAGGCTGCGGCTAATAGCAGATTTTATATCACTATTATGATTCAGAAATATATTTTATGATAAAAATAAAATTAAAAGTGTGAGTATGTATGTGTATAATCTAAATTTGATAATGTATGTATATAAATTTGGATTTTGAACACTCCATCAGTATTTATGTATTAATATTTAAACTATAATAATTTTTGTTGAGTAGCATATATTTACCAGTGATCAAATTAATTATCAGATCATAAACCTCAGAGGAAACAGGAAATTGAGGTAGCCAGATTGGTATCAAAATTAAAGAGTGAGAAGTTTGAATATAGGGGTATTATCTGAAGAATACAGGGCTAGATTAAACACTACAAAGTGTTACTGAGGACAACCTGTGGGACATATTTGAGGGAGGGAATAAGAATAATATGTAAGTGTTAAGTTAGAACCAAAATAGGAAAGAGTAGGAAGGTGAAAAATTTCTTTTGTCATAGGTTTGCCTAAGGCTTTCTGAATCAAACAAAGCTGGTGAGAAAATGTTCACTGTTTAATAAGAAATAGCACTGAAATAACGTGTGTACTGAGAAAATGTTTTATATTATTTACTCCTCAGAAGCAGCCCTATGAGCCAGGACTTTTGTTATCCTCATTTTATATATGAGAGAATAATGACCAATATTTTCTAAAACTCACACAAATAATAAGGAATTTAAAATCATAAACCAGATATTTTTATTTCTAATTAGAAATTATATTTCAATAAAAGCTTGAAACTTGCGACTTAAATGAGGTCAAATAGTAAAGCCCTATGCTATGTAAAGCAAATGGAATTTTCTTGATATAAGTATTGTTGAGAATCTTTTATTTCTACATAGATAATTCCTTCTCAAAATTTTCTCCAATAACTTCCAGAAATCTATTTTTCTTATTCTTGTACCTTGTTTTGCTTCTTAATGTATATTCCAAGTGTAAAATAATCTAATTTCTTAATTTCACTCATGCAATCTTTAGTTGTTAGACCCAGAAGCAAATTTACACAGAGCAAAGGCTTCTTGCCTGGTGAAAAGTACATATGACCACCAAGATGCCACCTCTCATAGTGTCAATTCTGTTCAGGCAGCTATAACAGAATATCATAGACTAGGTGGCTTATAAACAAGAGTAATTAATTTCTCACAGTTCTGGAAGCTGAGAAGTCCAGGATTAAGGTGCTGGCAGAATTGGTGTGTGATGATGGCCTGTTTCCTTGTTCATAGATGGCTTTCTTCTCACTATGGCAGAAAGTGCAAGGGATCTCCCTGGAACCTGTTTTAAAAAGCACTAATACCAATCCTGCGAGCTCCATCCTCATAGATCTAATCACCTCCGCCAAACCCCAGCTCCTCATACTATCACAGTAGGTTAGGGTTTCAACATATACATTTGTGAGGTAGAGACACAAACATTCAGTCTATAGCAATAGTCTTCTGTTTCCCCAGTAGGCCTCCCCTGCATTCTTTGTCTCACACAGATGAGATCAATTTTATTGTCTCTTTGTAATGTGTTGTGAGATTAGACACAAAGTCATTTTAAAATAATAGTATTATTTTATGAAACTTATTTCTTCTCCCAAGATATGTCTCCTTGCTAACTATGTTATGTAAGATTAAGGCATGTAGAAGAACAAAGGATTTAAGAACAAAAGATCTTGAGTAGACATTTTTTTAAAAGAAGACATATAAATGGCCATCAGATATATGAAATAGTGCTCAATATCACTAATCAGGGAAATACAATCAAAACTGTAATGAAGTATCACCTCACCCTAGTTAGAATGGATATTATCAAGAAGGAAAACAACAACAACAACAAATGCTGGACAGAATATAGAGAAAGGAAGTCTTCTATACTGTTGGTTGGAATGCAAAACAAAACAACCATTATGGGCAATAGTATGGAGGTTCCTCTAAAAATGAAGTCTAGAACTATCATATGATCCAACAATCTTACTACTGGGTATATATATCCAAAGGAAATGAAATCAGTATATCAAAGAGATATCAGCACACCCATGTTTATTGCAACACCTTTCCCAATAGCTAAGATGTGGAATCAACCTAAGTGTCTATCAATGGATAAATGGATAAAGAAAATGTAGTACATATACACAATGAAATACTACTTAGCCATTAGAAAGAATAAAATCCTGTTATTTGTGACAATATAGATGAACCTGGAGGACATTATGTTAAGTAAAATAAGCCAAGCATAGAAGGACAAATACCACATGATCTCATTCACAAGTGGAAAAAGTTGATCTCACAGAAGTAGAGAGTATAGAATGGTGATTACCAGAGGCTGGTGGTGGGGGCTGAAGGGTGATGAATGAGATTGGTCAATGGGTACAAAGTTACAGTTAGATATCAGGAACAGGTTCTGATGTTCTGTTGTACAGTAGGGTAACTATGGTTAACAATAAAGTATATTTTAAAGTAGCAAAAAGAATTTTGCATATTCTCAGCACAAGGAATTGACATATGTTTGAGGTGGTGATGAATGTGTTAACTACCCTGATTTAATCATTACACAATATGTGTATATATAATAATTAATGTCAATTAAAAACAAAATAAAACTTTTTTTACAAAGAGAACAATCTAATGAGAATTCAAAAAATAAAGATAAGAAATATATCCATTGAAATCTGTAAAATGAGATGAATATCTAATATAGGAAAAGATGTTTCATCAGAGTTAAACCAAAGTTCATATTGGTAGAGAAATCAAAGATTGCATAAATCTGTTGCAGTGTGCCTGGGAAAATATTCTTAAGCTGAGAGGCTGTAATGTGCCTTAATCTCTCAGTCTTTAATTTTATTTATTTTCTCTTATCTTTAGCCTTTGCTTTGTCTACCCACAAGTACCTCCTTACTGCAGTCTCTCTCCATGCAAGGTTGGTAGAAAGACAAGATTTTTATACCTATTGAATTTTGACGTTAAGCTGGCATCGGAGTTGTTGGTGAATATGAATTTGTCTCTTGATGAGCATTTAAAATATAACCTTTTATATTTTCTACTGCTCCCATAATGAATTACCACAAATTTAGTGGCTTAAAACAACATAAATTTATCACCTAATATTCTAGGGGTCAGAAATCCTAAAATAAAAATATCAGTTTTCTGAAAGTTAGAATCCTAAAATAAAGATTCATTCCTTCTGTAGGTTTTAGTGGAGAATCCACTAAAATTTTCTTGACTTCTTCAGCTTCTAGGGATATCATTTGCATTTCTTGGTTTATGGCACCTTCTTCCAGCCTCAAATTACATCCCTTCAACCTCTCCTCCCATCCTCGTATGTGTTCTCTTACTTTGACTCTGTTTTCTCCCTCTTGTTAGAACTCTTGTTCATGGAGAACTCATGGAGCCCACCTAGATAATCATGTATAATCTTCTCATCTCAAATACTTAATCACTTCTTCAAAGTCCCTTTTGCCATATAAGGTAACATATTCATAGGCTCCAGGGATAGATAATCTGACTGGCCCTGTTAGTCTCTTTATTGGGAAGATATCTCACACCAGGCCACATCATAGGTATTAGGTAATCTAACAGATGACACATTTGACTTAGGACCCAGACCCTGGTCCAGGCAAGTTGTGGTCAAAGTTGGCAGGTCACATGACACAAAACACATTAACCTGTACGCAGAATTATGTTGACTCTTTTATTCTGAGGGAGCTATGGATATGAAAGCTATGTAAATTCTAATGGACTCTTCTAGTACTCAGATATCTCTTCGTTGCTAACAAAATTGGTCATTCACCTCCTTGTCTGCTGTCCAGTTACTTCTGAATGAGATGAAGACTGATTAGATGGAGAAGATCTTTCAGACAGAAGGAACATAACGCAGGAAAACAAGAACATATGAGCAGGGTGATGCTTTCTGGGACATGTGAGCTGTTCAGTACCTTTGTCACATCGGAATGTAGGTGATCATGGCTAGGCAGACACAGGGAGTTAGAGGTGGACAGCAGCTGGGGGAGAGAGACTGGGCATTTTAGCAGAGTCCTTCTAGTGACACTCTAGAGTTATTATTTAAATGATGCAACATAGGCAGCATTGAGACCAGCTAAAACACTTGTGATGGTTCTTGCTGCATGCACGTTGACAGGATCAATACACTAATAGTAATGAGAAAGAAGTTCTTAGGAAGCATAACAAGTAGTTAAATAGCGGTATCACCAGGATAAATTGCCTGTGAATGAGGAAATAATTTCTGTAATCTTTTACATGTTTATGTTTTTGGTGGTTCCATAAATGAAAATATACAAGAACAGCAATTAAAGGGTGATAGCACATAGTGAGATCAGGCTTTATTATGTTCCTTAAACTTATGCAAACATTATCAAGACTATGTCATTGAAGTTTTTCAATAAGATTGTGAGGCAAATTGATCAGAGAAAGGAGGTAAATAGCTTTTTATCAAAGTATTATGCGTAAGATGCTTGTGACTAAGACACATTATTGTAGTTGATCATAAAAAGTACTTGATAAAACTGTACTTGATTATAAAACGTATGGACTCTTAACCAGGAGAAAGACCATCTATAGTAGTGTATCCTGATAAAGGGTTCTAGCACATTCCTTCAGGCTCTAAATTCAGTTCTATCCATTTCAGTAGTTGTAACCACTTCAAGTTTAACTTGGAAACTATAAGGTAGTTATAACAAACCAAGTTTGTGTATGCCAAAAAGCAAGAGAGGATCCGTACTATTTGGACAACAAAGAGGGAAGGGCCAAAACTAGTAACAAGCATTTTAAAGTGGTAAATGTAAGGTCTTGACCCCAAATCCAAAAAGCCAATTGTACAAAGGATAGGATCACTTAGCAATAGCATGTGTAAAAGCTGTGGGTTTTACTTGACAGCAAGATCAATATGAATCAATAGTGTGATGGTGTGATGTAGCTCCCACAGAGCTAACAGGAGCTTACATTTCATGATTGGAGATATGGTAACTAGACTGAAGAAGTGATAGCCAGGCACCCAGGAGCCTGGGCACCACACATTGGAGTGTGTGGTCAAATTAAAATAAATTCAGAGAATGACAACCCAAGAACTAAAAATAATTTTTGTTGTCATAGGCCTACTAGGTACTTAGTACTTCATAACTTCTGTACCTATGTTATTGCCTTTTATAAATAAATAAATAAAAGTCTGGTAGGTGATGATGATGAAATATCTATTGATGACATCAGGAGAGAAATCTGATTGTCACTCAAGAGGACTCTGATACAATTACACTAACGATCCAGTGTCTGATTCATGACACACTGGGTCAAAAAGTGGATTTGATCAGCATAACAAAAATGGACACATCTCTCAGAGATGTCAAGTTCAACAGTTCACAAAGCTAGGTTTTACCCAAATCAGCAGTTTAATAATCTTGAGCCAGAAAACAAACTACTACACCAAAAACCAAGCCTGATAAATGGCCAGGCATTTCTGTTTTCTGCCTGGCCACTGTCAGCATGAAAGACAATAAGTCAAATTGTAATCAGAAGGCAAGTTGATGCATCTATTGCCTTAATGGGGCTAGATAAGTGAAAGCCCTGGTTCATGATATCCTCTCTGTGGAAAAGTGCTGATATGGGCACCACCATTGTTTATGCAAATAAAATGAAAGAAATATCTCCGAATAACTCTGACACACTGTTGATTAGAAGATGTATCTCAATTTTAGAAATGTTACAGTGTGAACACAATGAGTCCCTGATTTGATGGTAGGTACCTCATGGTCGTGTACCCAATTGTGCTGATAGCACATTACTTCTTTTATACCTGTAGAAACTTAGACTTAGGTAAGGAATCTTTTCCTTGGTAGCAGGCTTACAGTCCATTTTTCCCCTGGCACTAGACTTCTGCTCTTATGCTATTCCACCCTTCTCTTAGATTAGTGGATGAAGAGAGGAATCAAATGGAGTTTAGAATTAGAGTTTTGAGAAAACAAAACTTAAGAAGGTAGTTACTATGTAATTGATATATACTGTTTCCAAATTAAATGTGTGAAGAGATAGCTGTCTTGTTGTGTTCTTTATGTTCTTTGACTAAAACTAATTCAGACACACTGCCTCCATCCTGGTGGATTGAAGGAAAATTAATCTTGGGCATAATTGGATCTCTCTCCTTCCATAGGATTACTTAAGAATCTGGGACACTTATTGTGTTATCTATTGAAGAGTAAAAGGTCCCTTATATTTAATCCCTTGTGGTTGCTAGAGATGTCTTCTCAGTAGAAGGTTGTACAGTCCTTAAGTGACTGTTCTTTCCATGCCAAGCAGAATGCTCTGGATCTGTGACTCCTCCTTCCTCAGTCTCAAAGTCCTTGCCCCCAGGCAATGGGGCATGGTCTCCAACACATATTGGCTCAATCAATTAAAGTATTTACAAAATACAAATGTATATATGTGTGTGTGTGTGTGTGTGTTCAGGTAAATTTGCTTTGATACTGCAAACTTCCCTGCCCACAAAAATCTGCCTAATATTATGAAACAGGATGTGGGTGACGGGGGTCACAGATACAGTACAGTGAAATCATAAATTAACATCTATATAATATCATCTCATAATAGCTTTCTTCAAATATTTGGAAGATTGCCAGGCAGAAAAGGTTTTCATTTTTATTCCATATATCTCCAAGGGGTAATATGAAACCAATGGATAGGATGAAAGTTACATGGATCATTTTGCCAGGTTATTGTTCTAACTTGTAAAGATTGATGTTTTTATGGGTAGAAGCCTTTGGACTAATCTATTTATAGTCAGGCAAATAGAAGACCCTTGGGAAATTGATAAGAACTGCTGGTTTATATTAGCTTCCTTCTCAGATGTTGAGATTATCTAATTCATTTTTAACTCATAACTGATTCTTTTATTACTTTCGTTAATTTCTATCACTTGGCCACTTTAACTAGATTGTTTTTTCTGTTCTTTCTTTATTAATGAAAAGCCTATCCTTTTTCGGATGTCACTTGCCCCAAAGAATAAGTTTTGTTCATTCTTTGCAAAAAGCTGACCAGTTTACCACACTTTTAGCATCATTTGTAGCATGAATTCTTTTGGAAGATAGACCTTTCTCATGAGCCACACCATCACTTGACTAAAAATAGGACGATGCTGTATGTTATGTGTTTGTTAAGAGTTTAGAAAATGCTGTTGTTCTAACCACCGAATATTTATGGTATTTTGGTTTCTGTATCTGATGGAAAAGTGTAAAGATTCCTAAATTCTTGATTATTTTGCTGTCTGAAGTTTTATTCTATTTCAAATAAAGCCACTAGGAGAAAAGGAAAAATAAAATTAAGAAAAACTATTTAACATTTAATTTATGTTTTATTCTTACAAATAAATAATGAATTACTTCAAGGTTCATATTTCATATCGAACCAATCAAACTTTCTTGTTATATTTAAGAAAGAAATCTCCTTTCAGTTTTAAAATTTCTGTAATTTGAGAGTTTATCATCCAACAAAACTAGCCTGTTGTAAATCAGAGATATAAAATCACAAAAGCTATGAAAAGTTGTGTCAAGCATGAAATTAATACTTCTGAGATACTTTTATGAGAAATATATTAAATTCAAGAAGTTCCTTTGTTCCAGAACCCTGCAGACTTTAGCGAAATGACTATAAATTTGTCTCTTTTAACTAAATGAAAATATTCATATTAACATTTGTATGCTGATAAGTTTTATTACACATTAATGCTACATTTTAAAACTCTAAACAATATTAATTTATTTTTACAAATCTTATTTTCCTGGGGTATGTACAATTATATTTTATAGTAGAAACTTTTTGTTTTTTATCTTATGACTTTAATTCTAAAACTTTAAACTGTTTCATTATACTGGGCTTTAACTGTTTATAATATATGACATACCATTGGTGAAATCCATCCTGACTCCCTAAACTGTAATATAAAATTAAAACTAATACTACCTAAATTGTTTTTCACTTTCTTTCATCCTTTTTTCTTTCATTCTTTCACTTTTTTTTATTTTGTATTTTTTAAATTTTATCTACTGTCTTCCTTCTTCTCACATATGCAAAGCAAGTATTTAATTTATGACCTATACTTTAAATTAGGCCAGTTTCAAGAAAACTCAGGATAAATTATTAAAATCATTTATTTAATAATTATTGGTTACCTGAGATGTACATTTAAGATATAGTCACTCATTTGTATTTTCTTTAAAATGTGCATGATTGAGTTTTAATGTATGGTATATGCATATATATTGATTGTATATTTAAATCCATGTTAGGAGACATTGTGGAGTTAGAAATGTAGACTCCTTCTTGGCTAAAATTCTAGTTCTGTGTAAACTTAAACCTATTCATCCTCAGGTTCCATATTTGTAGCATGGGAAGGAACAGTAATATCACCTCCTCTAAAGAAGAAAGAAAATAAATAAATAAACCATACATTATTTCTATTTTACATAAAAATATAACCATATATAAATTATAAAAAACCATATAATGATAATTTCATAATTAAAATCAATATATATTTACATATAAATATGTACTTATATATTAATATTTTATTAAGTATTATATAATATATATTATGGTATGTTATATTTATTTATATGTATATAAACAAGTGCTTGGAATGGTATATGGCATATAATGAGTATTCAATGCATTTTAATTATAATAATGATCATTTCTTCATTTCTTTGACTTGACTTCTTTTCTCTCCTCTTTCTCTTCTTTCCTATATCTTACCCCCTTCCAAGTACACAGATAAAGTTATACTAAATAAGGGTCCATATAAATTTGTCCTGTGGTAAAATGAAGTATTCATAAAGTTATGGCACATTAAAATGGCTTTTGAAGCAGAAAACTGTCATCAAGAATAAACAGCTACCATAGCCAAGAGGGAGCCTTTTAAATAAAGACTACTGTAGATGAGACTTGCAAAAAATATTTTTAAAAGGAAAATAAAATAAGCAGTAGAAATTAACATGTGTACTAAACATTTTATAAATGTTTAGCTTTACCATGTTTGTTTTATTTCTTCCTAATCATGGGAGGCAGTTGGTCTTCAAAGAACCTGTTCATGCCCTTGTATAATATTTATCCCTTGAGTGTATCTGAACTTACTAACTCACCCTAATAAATGCAGTACACCAAAAGTGTTTGTTTGTTGTCAACAAGATTAGGTAACACAAAAGACTTTGCCTTCTGTCTTGCTTGCCTTCTTGTGCTCTTTTATTCCTGCTGAGGGAAGCCAGCTGCCATGTTTTGAATTGCTCTATGGATATGCCCAGTGACAAAGGCTGATAACTCTGGAAACCAGCCAGTGAGGATCTGCTAACAGCCCTGTGCATGAATTTATAAGCAAATTCCACAGTTGAACCTTAAAATGTTTGTAGTAATAGCTAACAGAATCTTTGCAGCCTAGTGAGTGACCCTGAGCCCAAGGCACCCATAGAAGCTATGAAATAAATTTTGGATTTTTTTAAGCCAGCAAGTTTGGGAGTAATTTGTTATGTAATAATGGATAACTAATACATTACTAATATAGTGTCTTTTGGGGCATTGATTAGTAATAAAATTTTTAAAACAAAAATTCTGTATGCTTTTTTGGAGATGATGTGAACAACATAAAGTAGATAAGCTGGAATGACAGCTCAGTAGTCTATCTGGAACTATGTCACATTATTGGATCAAGAAAGTACATAGTGGTATAAAAATGCCTTTTAGTTTAAATGTGGACTGAATTCAAATAGAATTAAATTGAATAGAATAAAATGGAATGGAATGGAAGCAATAAAATAGGAGAGCACAGAATAGGAAATATCTACTTTTTTCATAAGTAATGAGGATAAGTATCGGCCGTGTGTGTATGTGTGTGTTAAAAGTCCTAGGAACAGCCATACACTCAGTGATTTGCTGAAAGGACTTCAGTACTCAGAGACAGTTGAGGTCACAGATAATTTATTAATGCAATGGAATAGACATTTTAGGCTGAATCTAGAGAAATCTAGGTACAGACTTCCCGTGTTCTCCTCAAACCCTGTCCCCCTTACACAAACACAGAAGTCACACAGGATGTGTTTCTTTCCCTAGCAACATGTGCCATGTTTCTACTCAGGAAAGTGAGACTCAGAGTCCAAGGATTTTACTGAGGTCAATCATGTAGGAGCAACAACCAGCCACAACTATTCAAATTTCAGACTTCAAGAAAAGTTGGTGTTCAGTAGCTCAGGTTGGGGAAAACAGTCAGGTTCCAGGCTTCCAGCCAAGGATTAAGCCCACAAATGGCCTCTTTTGAAAATAGGATCTACAGTCCTGCTGTGTTAACTCTTTCCACACACTGTGTGTGTGTACATTTGCATATTGCAAACTGGCCGATTTTTCTCTTCATATCAAGCCTGGAAAAACGCTTAATAATGATCCTTTTTCAGGACCAATTCATATGTCATCTCTGAACTTTTTCTTAATTTCTTCTTCTAAACTTCTGCACCATACTATTTACATAGTGATAAGGGAATGTGTTAGAGATTCTTACACCTATTATAATTATAGCTGTCCACTCTTATATGCCCCACTAGCCTAATGCTTTGTCAGAATTGGCATTAGACATGATTGTGTCTGCTAAATGCTCTATTAGAATACACAGTGTAGTCATATTTGCTTTCCCCTTTGAGTAGGTATCGGCAAACTATGACTTATGGGCTAAATTTAGACCACTGACTGCTTTTGTAAATAAAATTTTAATGGAAGACAACCTCATCCATTTGTTTATGTATTGTCAATGGCTGTTTTCACACTATAACCACAGAGTTGAGTAGTTGCAATAGAGATTTCACAGCCCACAAAGACAAAAATATCTGCTCTCTAGCCAGTTAAAAAAAAAGCTTTCCAAAACCTGGATGAAAGAAAGCAGAGTGGTTTGCGCAAATGTTAAATAAATTGTTTAACACTCTTAGAAAATAAAAGGTGATTGATAAAGAAAACTGATATGACAGTAATAATAAAATTTTCTTCCTGATATTGTTACTTATTTTCCTCATAGATGATACTTGTCAAGCAATTGTGATATCATTAGATGGTTGTTTCTCTCAAAGATTCCCCAGTAATATTAATGACTGTCTTGTATGGTATTAGCTTAAGCCTCCTCTAGAATTAAAGTTCTATTATCTGCCACTTTTACACTCTCATCATAAGAAATAGATATTAAGAGGAAATAAGTAATTATCAGTTAATAATTAGTTTCTCAATAATTCTGTTAATCCAAAAGTCAGAAAAATATTTGGTAAACATAACCAGAAGTGGTAGAAAATTCATATTTCATGGAATTATTAATTTTAATAGCAAAAAATGGTCTACATGAAAATCCAGAATGTGTAAAATTTGTCATCATCATTCTCCCTTGATAAATAAAAATGATTTAAAAGATGAGCCAAACTTATAATCAGTGGCAATTAACTCTCAAGTATTTAAATCTATCCCAAAATAAGAATAAGGCATCCTCAAAGCAACAATGAAAGATTCCTTGATCAAAGACTCTTAAAGTGGGTGGGCATGAAGAAGGGTAAAGAAACAGAATCACCATGCTTATGTGCAGGAGATGCATGAGTGAGAAGAACTGTAACCCATTCCTTTGATATGGAAGATAAATATTAAAAATTATTTCTGCCATGCCAAGGACCATGGAATTTATTGCATAGGCCAATGTTCTGCAAACTGCATACTATTCTAAAAGTTTGTTTAAACTTACAGAAAGAAAAACTTTTAAAAATAGGTACAACAGCACTGTGAATATAAAGTTCATATCACTTGCCATACATGAAAGCTATATATTAAAATTAATATTTTGAAACAATATTTTAAACTTTTATTTGGAAAATGTAGAGTGAAGCAGGGTAAACTGGTCGGTTGATGGGTTTTCCATACACTTAAGAAGTTATAATAGTTTTAATTATGGAAATTTTAGTAGGAATTTGGAAAATATTAAGGAAGGAAAAATTAATAGCACTTGATGGTGAGCAGTTTAGTCAGAATGGGTGGGTAAGCAACAGGGAAGCGTAGTGGGTAGATGAGTCTTTGTGCACGGTAGAAAATACATGAAGTAGAAAAAGTTAAGGAGAAGGAGAAAGTGTAAATGTGAATGACAAAGTTGCAAAATGTAGAAAGAAACTGGAAATTCAAGTCTTGGAGTCAGAGCAGAGGCTTGCTCTATCAAGAAAAAAACTAGACTGTAGAAAGAAACCTTTAAGTTGTAATGAAATCATACCTGTAAATCTGCTAGTAATATAAAATTATTTGTATAGAAAGATGAAAAAAGGAAAGCATATCACTCTTTGAGAAAGTTTAAAATGTTAAGAGATATCTTTTGATATATTTTGTGAACAAAATAAATGGTAGTCAGACTGTATACTTTTAGGTGGATTCACAATATAAAAGTAAGAAACATAATAAAGTATAAATGTTTAATTCTTTCTTTCTTTATTTTTTTAATTTCAGCATATTATGGGAGTACAAATATTACGGTTACGTATATTGCCCATGTTCCCCCTCCCCCCTCGAGGCAAAGCCTCAAGCATGACCATCCCTCAAACGTTGCACATTTCACTCATATTGTATATACCCATCCTTTCTTCCCCCCTCCCACATGCCCGATACCCGACAAATGTTATTCCTATATGTCCACTTAGGTGTTGATCCGTTAATACCAATTTGCCGGTGAGTACATGTGGTGCTTGTTTTTCCATTCTTGAGATACTTCACTTAGTAGAATGGGTTCTAGCTCTATCCAGGAATATACAAGAGGTGTTATATCACCGTTGTTTCTTAAAGCTGTATCGCACTCCATGGTATACATATACCACATTTTGTAAATCCACTCACGTACTGATGGGCACCTGGGTTGTTCCACAACTTTGCAATTGTGAACTGTGCTGCTATAAACATTCGAGTGCAGGTGTCTTTTTCATAGAGTGACTTTTGTTCCTTTGGGTAGATGCCCAGTAATGGGATTGCTGGATCAATAATATATTGAGAAAAAATAAAGAGGAGTGCCTCCATACTCAACTAACACACACACACATACACACAAAATAGGAGAAATTCTTCCAGTGAGTGACACATAAATATATATTTATGATTTAAAAAGCATTTGGAGTGATTTATCAGTAGAGAACTGGCCCAGTTCTAATGGGCCAAAGCAGGGAGGAGGAACACAATAATATATAATGATACGATTCAAGTCTCATTGTAAGCACACATCTTGCTTACTCAGATGATGCTTTGAGATCTAACTCATTGTCAGATGGTGATACCGAAAAAGTCATTTGCTTCACATTACTTCACAGCCCCATATATGGTTTGAAAATATCTTACATTTGGGCCTGCACTGGTCACCATAGCAGCTTTTTGTCTAAAACTTCTCCTTCTTTCTTAGATGATCTGGCAGCCAATGTCTCTGGTGGTTGACCATCTTCCTCATTCCCTTGCTTTTTCATTTAGCAAATTGGAAACATTTGTATAGATTTCTGATATTAAACTGATAATATTAACAATAGGAACAACAATGTATGGTACTACCATATTATACTTTATGTCTTCTCAAGTAATTTTTGGATTGAAATCATCTACCTTTACTCACTAGAACTGTGAGTTGGCAGTTTTATAACTCTAGAAAACTTTTATTAATATTATGATTTTTACTCACCTACTTGAGGAAACCTATTTTCTGTGAATCATCTGATTTGAATGAAGCCTATTCTAACCCAATTCTGTATTTGTGTTAATAAAGCCAGCGTAAGTGACAGAACTCATTAAAGTTAGGAAGGAACTGAGTTGAACTCCTTTCCATTAACCTCTATTTCCTCACAGCTTTGCCTTTACTTCAAGATAGAATTCTGTTTTAATATATTTCATATACTTATAAACAGAATAGAACTTTTCCATGGTATTTTGTGATTACCCCTGATGTAACATTTAAAGTGGCATATGCATATTTATAAATATGTTACAATGTTTAAAAAGTCTGAAATGTAAAAGTTGAATTTTGAACTTCGGTCCTAAAAGAAAACCTACTCATTTTTATGTGATATTGAAATTACCCAAAATTTAATTTTTGCATTATATTATGTTATATTCATTTATTATATTATATCATGTTATATTAATAATATTATATTATGAATTAACCAAGTAGCATTCCTTAATTTCTATAGCATCAAAAAATGACATCTAGATATAAATCAATTTAAATTTATTTCAATCTTAACCAATGAGAAGATCTAGATATCATACTTTTAAAATATACATGAATGTTATTGGAGCAAGGTATATAGAAGAAGTAACTAAAATTTTTTATTCAATTATGTGAATCAACACTTCATGACTAACCTGTTTGTTTCATTGTGAGGACTTAGTGTGCCCTCTAATGCATGATCTATACATGCTGCTCCACCAAATCCTACACATGGTTTCCACATGGAATATATAATTAAGAGCAGGTAGGAAATAAGCAAACAAATGACAATCTCCCAATTGTTTCTTTCATAGGAAAATGTCATCAAAAAGCATTCAAATTTTAGACTGTCAATGAATAAGTAAACTTGATCATAGATAAGAGTATCAAGATTCAAAAAAATTTCTTTTTGAACACAATCTTTCCAAAAATCATCTTTACCACTTCCTTCTATCCCTAATCTGCTATCCAAGAGTATTCCTAGAAGCTTGGATATCTCACCTCACCATTCTTCCCCTGGAAGTGCATTCTCACCCAAGAGGTAGGAGATATTAATAGGTTTGATTACTCTGGGCTAAAGGATACAGAGTCTATTAGGGAGGCAATTGCAGTCACTTATTTCCAAAGGAAAGCTGCCTATTACCACTGATAATAACAGCTAACAAAGCTTTTCACCTCTAGGTTGGACCTAAAATGGAGGAAAATAGGTTAGTACAAGAGAAGAAATGAGAAATGGAGAGTCCAATACTGGGAAGAGATTTGGGGAGTGTTGGCTTAGTAACTGTAGAGCCAAAGAAAAGAAATATACCAGAAAGAAGAAGAAAAGGTGAACTGGCAAAAGCCTCCTCATATAAATTATAGTTACTCTGTGCCCCCAAGCACTTTTAAGTTTTTAATTCTTTTTGCTGAGACGAAAAATTTGTATTTATTTCAGGCCATGCCAAAATATTTAATCTTTGGCATGATTAATGAGATTGACTTTGACCAAGCTTTTGCCACAGTTCTGAGATGTAAAGTGTTACTTAGAAAAATCAAGATTCATTTTTTTTTTTGAGTGCAAGACTTTGAATAATATTGTACAAAATTGGAATGCACACTTTATAGAGGATTCAAAATATATTTTCAAATGTAACTCGAGGATTTGAAATAATCAGCTGACTGATCCTGATCATGCACAGTTCATCCAAATATTCATTCTTTTCATCAGTGTGTCGCATTTATAGTGAAGAGAGAGGATTAATGAGATGGATAAGGTTACATAGTGTTTGCTTTTACCCCAATAGTCCTATTATTGTGTCAGTAGTGATTGTGTATAAGCCGGACAGTGAGCTGTTCCTGTTATTCCTAAAATTACTATTTACAGTTAAAGCAAATATTTCTACTTAAAGTGTATAATTTATAGGCATTACAAATACATATTTGTCCAGAGATCACACATTTTAAAAGCTAAAATCCAGCATTGGCAATAAGCGATTTTCTTATTTTAAAAGCCAAAACCCAGTAGTTATCTATAAGCAATTTTTACTTTGTTATAAAGAAGATAGACTTTGAGTATTGTATTTGTATACAATAATTTATTTTAAATGTACTAACTGTCTGCAATATACTGGGAATGAAATTCTGTGTGAGGCACTAGAAATATAAACAGGAAAAATGAATTTCTGTTTTCAATGATGGGATTAATTATTTTCTTAAGTTTAATAAAGATTTTATAATGTTTTGGTGAAGTTGTCTGATCAACTCAGAATTTGGCGGCTAAGAATATAAAAATATTAATTAAATATATGTATATTTTTTAGTTTATATAACTAGGTACACCTGACTGAAATCTCCATTTAAGTCCTTGTCAAATATAGGAAATGTCATGTGTGAAACGTATTTGTTTACTGTGAAAATATTTTCTCCCATATGTCTGAAACATATTTAAATAGTTTGGAAACAGCCATTTCTTCATTTTTGCTCACTGTTTCTCAACCAGAAGGCTTTGATAAACATCAGAGCACTGTTGCTAACAGAGTAGCAGCATTTAGATCCCAAGGTAGTCACTTAGTTGTAAAAACTTCTTTTAGTATTGAAGCAAATAAAAATCATTAAAAAACAAAACATTAAGATAAACTTGAAAATTTTATAGTAGATCTTATTTTTTAAGCCATGAAGTGTACGTTGTCTATATCATTTTAATGAGAAATTCTAGACTAGCTTTCTGTCTTTCCCTTTGTAGATACATTCCTTTCTAAGAATTGTTTTTGTTCTAAACATAAAATTATAGTTTAATGACCACTCTTAACAGTTGAAAGACATATTATCAATTACGCAAATTTGGAACAAAAGAAATAATTAGGGATGTACTTCTTAGTACTTTAGTTTTTGAACTTTTATTCTCCTTAGAAAGTGACATTACAACCAAATTATTTCAATTCAGTAAAATATATTAAAATGCAAGCTCTCTAGAGAATGATTAAAAAGTTTCAATCTGTTCGATTGATCTTGTATGCTGATTAAAAACATCCTACCTTCTGTAATGAAAATAGAAATTAGAGAAATTTAAAGGTGACAAATACTGTCACTCAGATATATTTCTCTTTATTGATGCCAAATACACTATGTTTGCCTATAATTCAATCCACTTCTAATTTTTATTAGCTCTCATTATTTGTTAATTTGTTGGGAAAAGAATGCTGAGTCTCTTCTCCATGAAGTTGGAATGATTCAGGGTGAACTAGAATGACTCAAACAGGGGGAGGAATATATACCATTTTCTCAGCTCTTTCCTCAATCCTTTGAGAGATTATACCTGCCTGTAGCAAATGTAAATTTTCTTCCTCCCTTGCTGTGTAGGGCAAGTCCCCCTGGGAAAGTTCTCCTTTTTGTGAACTCTGTCAATGACTTTTACTGTTTGATTGATGGAATGTTCAAATAGCAAGTTCAGTAGCAAGCTCAGAAGGCTGAAACACATAATCCACGTTAAACATCATCATAAATAAAAACAACAAACTGAATAAAAACATGTACACAAGTTTCTAAAATTTTGGATTTGTGAATTTTTTTCTAAATGTATGAGACATAAAGAAAAATATTTAATATCTTTATGGCAAAATCAACATAAATAAATTTAAAGAGAAAATGATTGAGAAAATACATTTGTAACTCATATAGAAATAATATTTTCTTACATCAGGAATTTCTTCAAAATTGAGAAAAAAGAATGCCTTCTTCCTTAAATCTCTGCCCCCAGGAAAAAGGGTAAAAAACATAATGTACATGTCACAGAAAACATACACAAACACACAAACACACAAAGAGCCAATAAATAAATGAAAGATGTTCACTCATAACCACTGAACATTTAATGCAATGATTCAAATAATTTAGTTATAATAAACTAGTATATATGTCTATTACTTAATAATAATGTATCCCATAAAATCCTGACTCTAAATGAGAAGCAATTAAATAAAACCAATTTCAGTAATTCTTATGAGAAAAATTTTGTCTGTCCTAATCCAAAACGACTATGCTCCACTGAAAACTACATCAACCAATTATTTCTAAATTATTAAATATAGATTATATTATACATTAGTGTAATGCAATGAAGGTTTGTATCACTAACCAAAGGAGGAAGAGAAAACCTGATGGAACAATAGTTAGAGGAAGAATGTGAATGGAATCATTCTTTGAAAGATTTTTTCCTCTTTCTGCACTATTTCTTCACTATTATTATTTGTTTCTTTTTGGGGGAGAAGTAGGGTAGTTCATGGCTATCCAGCAATTAAAATTCCCTTAAAATAAAAAATCACACTGAACACCTTTAGGACAACATAAACATACCTTGAAACATGGAAATTGTGTATTTGTACAACAGATGTAAGGTGTGGAAGAAAATACCAACTTTTCAACGATTTCACTTGGTGTGTACCTGTTTTGGGTTATTTGATCAGGATGGTGAACAATTTCAATATGTTCTCTTTGGCATTTCTAACTAGAAATTGTTATCTTCATTAATGGTTGCATCTTTGCCTGAAGCCATAAAGTCAATATATTACTTCTTACAGCTTATCAATTTAGTGTGTTTTGGGGGTGAAAATGTTGATAATAAGAAAAAAGAGCCATTCTGACATAAAGTTATAAACTGAACAGTGAGATAAGTCTGTAATATGTATGCCAAATTTAACATACTGATCACAAATTACTTATCTGATTTTAAATACACTTGTCTTTTTCACAGCTCTAAAATTTCTCACAACCCCCATATCATTTCTATTTCTTCCTAGAAAAAATCTTGTTCCTTTACCTAAGTTTAGAATACCCTTCTCTCTAAAATCATTCCTCATCTCAGGGTATGGTTAGAACATTTCCTTCTGTGTCTATAGAGCTCTGCATGCAATTATCATAGGCATTAACATATTGTACTATAATTGCCCAGCCCCAGCCTTCCTCAATTCCATACACATGTACACATGCAGACACGTGTACAAAGGTTGTGAGCCCCATCAGGGATGGACAGGGATCATATATTTGTTCCTATGCCACTGCCACTAGTGTTTTCTTAAATAGTAGGTGCTAAACATCAATTGTCTTGAATTAATTATTAAATAATTAAAAAAGTCAAAAGATGTAATCATGTTAAGTGGTAGAGTAACTGGAGCTTTTTATTATTATATTTATTTATTTGTGGTGGGTGTGTTGGTTTGCTGGGTAATTATTTTTTTTTAACTAGGCTGAGATCTGGATACATATCCTAGCTCATCTATGTACTTGCTGCATGTCCATGAACTTGCAGGGTAATGATAAAGAATAACGGGACCATATAATAAATAAGTATATATACACTTTGTAGCACATGTAAAATATTCTACTTACATCGTAGTTCACCTTCTTTTCCTTTTAAACATTCTGCATAGCTCATAAGAGGCCAATTTATACGTGTGTTCATCTCACTAAAAGAAAAAGAATTATCTATCATATGTACCACAACATTGATATTATTCAGTTTCCTATTGCCCAATTATATTGATTTTAGTCTAAAATTACTCATCTAATTATTCTAATATTTTAATTCCCTGAATTAAATCAAAATGACGATATATTATTAGGCTGGTTAAGAGAGAATTTTCAGGTTGGCTCAATGGCATGACAGACTCAGGCTTTTTCTCTATTCTTGAAATGAGATCTTTCAAGTATATCATTGTGAACCACCATAACCCCAAGGTAATGTTATGGACTGTGATTTTATGTCAGTGATATATTGATTTCAGAAATGACACAAATCTAGTTTTGATTGTGGCATCTTTTAACCTGTAACTTCTATGTAACAATGATAAAATTAAGGTTATAACATACCTCCTGCTGTCAAGGCTGATCCATCCAAGCACAACCAGCTAAGTTTTCACTTACCATGAAGAAAACCTGTGCTTTTTCAATTTAAGTCATTGGAGTAATAATTGCCAATGAATTATGCATGCACACACACACATCCATATATACACACACCCATATATTTATATTATTTCTACATATGTGTTCATATATATATGTATATATGGAAATATATTTAATGGATAATGTAATTTAATTAGTTTTTAATATTTTTATTTACATACAGGTTTTTAAGCCTGAATTTTCCTCTTGAATCCACAATATTATTAAAAACCTGGATCTTTAAATGTCATTATGATTCTTTCTGGGTGCTAGTATTTTCACAGTTGCCATCAAACAGCATTCTTAGTCCCAATTTTGAGATTGAGCTATGGAACATTTCGAGAGAAACTTTGTATGGATATACTGGCTATGGATCCCATGCATTAATCAGACATGGTTTCTGAGCACTTTGCAGAGCATACTTTTTCCTTGCCTAGTATCCATCAGCTAGATGGTTTTCTAGACCATCAGCTAAGTTTAAGTTCAGGTTGTCAATGAAATATGTGCAACTTGTTCATTAAAAGACTTAGAACTTGTGAGATACAAGCATAAATCAATTTTATTTTTCCTTTTCAGTAGGACTTTTACCCATTCTGAGGGTTGATCATTTTACTCCTTAGTGAAATCAGTAAAGAGTCCACAGTTTTTCTGCACACTGCTTTCCTCATTTGCTCATTTTCAAATAAACTCCCCACCTTTGCCCTTGGCTATTGGCAGTCCACTTCACTTTTGAGGTTATATTGTGATTCTGGTTGGTCTTTCAGAATGGGGTGAACATTAGAGTTTCTAGGACTAGCTCCTTCCCCGGTACCATGGAACTCAATCTGACTTCTAATTCAACCCTTTTCATGCACTGTTGCCAAGAGCCACCATACTTACGTGATGGGATATATTATTAATAACTCCCTATGCTATTTTTATCTTCAAACTTATTTCCTTCTGATATGTTTTGGATGTTTGGTCTTTCCAAATCTGATGTTGAAATTTGATCCCCATTGTTGGATGTGGGGTCTGGTGGAAGGTGTTTGGGTCATGGGGGCAGATCCATCATGAATGGCTTGGTGCCCTCCTGGCTATAATGAGTGAGTTGTCACTTTATCAGTTCAAATGAGAGTTGGTTATTTAAAGGAAGCTGGAATCACCTCCTTCCTTTCTTCCTCCTTCTCTCACCATGTGACACACCTGCACAAATTATTAAATGTCCCTTCTAAACCCCAAATTATCAAGAGTCTTAACTTAGACTTTCGTAAAATATCATAAGAAAATACTACAATTGTTTTGGTTACTCTTGCACCATCAACTCTATCCCACCATTTACTAATTTGATGGTGATGCATCTTAGAACTTTGTTCATAATATTGCCTAATTAGCTCTTCATTTTTGTCCTTTAAATTTTTAAAAAAATTAACGACTTCCTTCCTGTGAGAATTAGAACTAATGAGGACAAAGTTTTTTTTAAAGAAAATGTTTTAAGCTGTGCATGTATTATGTGTGCTTTTTTGCAATAAATCATCTGATGCGAGTGCTAAGGTCAGAACAATCTAAGCAAAGAGAGGAGATAGTTCTTTAACAAGCTATATTTCAGATATTTTTGTTTTATTTTCTCTACAAATTTTAAAATCTTGCTACAAGGTAATGATATTAGAAGGTGAATATCTAATTAGCTGTGTTAACTTGAATTATTTCATTTTTTACTGGAATTCAGTTTTCCCATAATTATAGGGTGGCAGTTTATCTATTCTACCTTCTTTAATTTATATCTAGATAATTTTAAAAAAATGGAGGCCCAGAGAATGTCAGTGGTTGTTCATGAGTAAACAGGAAGTCAGTGACAGAGACGGTGGGAGCTCCCATGTGTCCTGACTTTCAATTTAGGGATCCTCTATTTCTAGGTGATGTTAAAGAATAAAGAATGAAATATATCTTCTCCTAGTTTTCTATTACTGAAACATTGATGTTTTGAGTTCAATTACCTTTAAATTTTCATAAAACAAAACTTTACTTACTCTATAATTATACTAATAAAAATCACTACTGTATGGAAAAATCACACTCTACATCTTAAACTCATCTATATCATAAAAGCTTTCGGGCTGTTTGCATATCTTTTCAAAATTGTATCCCTGTGTCTTGGCTCAGTTCCTGGAATATAATAAACTGTCCATAACTGAATGGTTTTGAATGGAGTTTCAATTCAAACTCAGTTCTTTTTATTTTGGAATACATTTTAATACATATTTAGTTTCCATATGATAGAGTTGTCTAACTACACTTTTCTTAGAACCAAATTAAGATTTTGTTTTCCTTCCCTAATGTGGTCTTGACTAAAAGTTATAGATGAAAATAGATTACATGAATCTTACATTTTGTGAGAAACACAACCTGAGATTAAGTAGTTATGAGTAGAAAATGGATTTGAGTTCAGTCTTCCTGTACTGTATTCTAGAAATAGTAAGCACAATTAGATAGTAATTCCAAATACCATGATAAAGTTTTCCTTGAATTTTTTTACTGAATTTATAACTGTAGTAATTGATGATCACATTGAATTATATATAAGCAGCCTATTAAAATTACTTTCCTCTCTTTAATCGTAGACCATAGTTTAAATGCCTGTGTTCTATATTGAAAATGTAGGGTCAGAGAGAAATACTGCCTTTAAAAATGGCAACATTCTAGAGACCCCAGGTAAAATTTATTATTTTGTATTAATATAAAGCTTTGATATGAGGCAAACATAATATTTTGTTTAACTATAGTAGATTGTCATTCCCCAGCCTCCCAGAAATATATTTTTAAGGAAATTGTAGGTATAATTTTGTTTAATGTTATTCATTGCAGGTAGCTGGATATAATTAGTGCTATTAATTTTGGTTCACAGCCCCTTGCTATAAGAGGATAGACACATTAAAAATCCATAAATAAATTTTCCATAGTGACTATAAGCCCTATTTATTCAGGTGATTATTATATTATAAAATGTCCCTCCCTTTTAAAAAGTAACCCATGATTTGAATGGTTGGTTTAATCTCTTTTGCCTCTCAGTGGACTTAGTATTTTCTTGAGATAGTTGCTTCTTATTTTAATTCATTTTCTCACGTTTCGTTGAAAATGCAAACAGAACAGTACGCACACGCACTGTCAGTTCAAAAAATAATATTTCTGTGTTGAATGACAATGTAAAGGAGTCAATCTAACATGACTACTGATTAATAATCTAATGCTTGTATCCAATTAGGGGGCATTCAACACCCAAACTAATTTCAGTCTTACATTCATAGACCTCAAGAAAATTAGGTTTTCATTTTGCCTTTTTACCATGAGATGAAATAGCGCTCAGAAGGTCCTATTATTTTACGTAAATTATGTTAAATATAAAATACATTTCTAGCCAAAATGGATTCTTTTTAAGTTCACAACATTATATTCAGTACAATATATTTTGCCAACATCCCAATCATAGTCAAAGACATGCAATAAGTGTAAAGCTATATAGGTGTATTTTGAAATTTCTTACACATAGACAATGACACCAAAAAATTTATTGAATACTATGTACTCACCACCTGTGTTAAGAAATAAAACTATACAATTGTCCATCTGGATCATGGGATATTGGTTCCAGGATCTTCCACTGATACTAAAATCTGCAGATGTTCAAGTGCCTGATATAAAATGGCGTAGTATTAGCATATACTCTAGGTACACTCCTCTATACTTAAAAATCATCTCTAGATTACTTATAATACCTAATGCAGTGTAAATAGTTGCTACACTGTATTGTTTAGGGAATATTGACAAGAAAAAAGTTTGTACATGTTCAGCACAAACACAATGTTTTTCTGAATATTTTTGATCTGTGGCTGGTTGAATTCATAGATGTAGAACCCAAAGATAGGGAAGACTGGCTGTGCCTATTCCATGGTGTCTTTCTTTCCCACTCCATGAAAGCGTCTTTTTAAAGTACTGTTGTAAATACATTGAAGTTTACAAAATTGGCTTATAATGTGTGTATCTTTCTGCCATTTGACTTTGTCATTCAAAGTAATATTCTAATAATTTATCCATATTGATAAATGCAGCTCAGTTTCAAACATTTTCACTGCTGAACAGTTCCATTGTTTGTATTCAAATGGCCTTTGTTGATTTAATTTTTTTCTAACTTTAAGTGAAGCTGTTATAAAGGTTCGTATACATATCTTTGTGCATCTATGCAAATGTTATTTCTTTTCTCTTTTTTT
>VBSM01003039.1:14994258-15080123 GCA_008086735.1 Cheirogaleus medius
TCTCGCTCTTGCTCAGGCTGGTTTCAAACTCCTGACCTTGAGTGATCTGCCTGCGTCGGTCTCCGAGAGTGCTAGGATTACAGGCGTGAGCCACTGTGCCCAGCCCAAATGTTATTTCTAAGATATCTACAACTAGAATTTTGTGTGGGTGGTATGCAGTTTTTAAGTGTGTGTATATAGAACTTACTCTCTATATTGTGTATACCAGTATGGAATTGTCTTATAAAGAATTTAAATATTAAAATCATTGATATATGATATGTTTACATCCTATATATCACCTGATTTTAAAATTACTAAAAAATCAGTAAGACATTTAATTATATTAAACCATATTAACTATAAAATATGCATATATATGGTGTATTGTGGTAAAAATATATCTGTTAGGTACACTGTGTTATTATAACTTTTGTAAAATTTAAGTGTCAGGTGTATTATTTTCCCCAAACCTCAAAACCTGCCCTCTCTTAGCCTACAAATTTTACCTGGCGTTAATATGTAGAAATGAATTTATATATATACGCATCACAAAAATGGAAAAGCAAACTATTTCCAAAAATATACATGTTAAGTAGCAGCTAAGAATAGTAAATATGATGAATTTTCTGTACTTTAAGTAGTAAAAATAATCTACACTGGACAATACTAGTAAGAGTCACTAACACATGCCATATGGGACTCTAGGTCTTCCAAAGTCCTCTGTGAATCTGTGAATTAATTATACAGGCCAAAACAGTGTTCTGTAGAACTGTAAGATGACTATAATTAACAATAATAGGTTATATAGTTTCAAATAGCTAGAAAGAGAATATTGAATATTTTTATCACTAAGAAATGATAAATTTTTGAGATGATGGACAGGCTAATTACCCACATCTGACAACTATATATTATATATATCACAGCATCACTATCTATCCCATAAATATGTACAATTAGTATGTATCAATTAAATTAAAAAATGAAAATTAAAAGATACATTTCATATTCAACCAGATGATTGAATCTCTTTGATAACAATAAAAACTTTCTTACATAATTAATTATTTTAGTAGACTAGACATATATCACTCTCCACTACAGCAATTATTCCCATTAGAGATTATACTTAAATTTTTAATTTAGTAGATTTTTTAAAATTCCTTACTTCATGACTAGCATAATTCAGCTGCTTCAGTTGTAGGAGTGTTCACCTTTTGTGTGGATTTCCTTTAATAATGGTGAACATGAGCTGTCTAAAATTCCATGATCAGCAGAGCAGAGACAGTTCTCATTTAATAGCATACCTTAAAACTTGTCCATTGTTTAATCACAGGAATAAACAATAAAGTAGTTATTCTTTTATTCAAGTTTCATTGCCACAGATGTAATGTAATGTATTAATCAACAGTGATTTCTTTTACTTGATTTAAGAAAAGAATGGGCAGAATTACCTTAGTGTCAGTTTTTACAATAGCATACAAAATATGTGATAATCTCTCCTTCCAGGATTCAGTACATTCAGTTGTCTTGATCTCTTTAAAATCCTTTAGTCTGTAACCATTCCTCAAAATTTCTTTGTCTTTCATGATCTTGATATTTGTGAATAGTAAAGGCAAATTATTTCCTAGAATGTCCAACAATTTGAGTTTGTCAGATAATTTCTCATGACAAGATTTGGGTTACTCATTTTAGGAAGAAATGCCATGGACGTGATGTCCTCTTTTTGGGGCATTGTGTCTGGAGGAATGTGGTGACAATCTAGCCCATTAATAGTGATGTTCACTTTGAGTCTTCATTATGGTAATGCTTAATTTTTGCACAATAAAGTAACTATCCTCCTTTTTAATTAACACACAATTTATGGGGAAATTATTTGAGATGATGTAATACCTTGTTCTTCATTATATATTTACACTTTAATTTCGTTGTCCAATTTTATGATTAATTCTACATTTGCTATTAGTATTCTACTATAAAAATATATTTCCCCCTTCCTTATGTATTTACTTATTCAATCAGTCAATTAATTATATATTTATATTGGCATGCTGAAGGGGGAAATATATATGTAAAAGGCAAAAGTTGACTTTGATTAAACAATAGCCAATCTGTTAAGTTTCCTGTACTTTAAGAGGTAAAAATAATGTACATTGGAGGATACTGGTAAGAGTCATTAACTGTTGCCATATGGGACTCCAGGTCTTCCAAAGTCTTCTATAAATCTGTGGATTATACAGGCCAAAACAGTGTTCTGCAGCACTGTAAGATGACTGTAGTTAACAATCATATATAGTTTATATGACTACATATTATATAATAAGATATTAATGATAAAAGTCTTCCTTTTTAATAATTGTAGAGTGGTTTGCATGAAAAATACAAATGAATAATTTAGAAGTATAACCATAAAACACTCTGTTTTCTAAAATATTTTAGTATAAATTGCATTGGGTGTTGGAGGGAGAGTGAAAATTATAAAGTAAGTGAGGCAAAATGTATGCAATTGAAGAATCTAGATAAGGAGTATATGGGATTTTTTTGTGTGTTATTCTTCCAACCTTTAATAAGATAAAATTATTTTCAAAATAAAATGTAAAAACTATGTGTATGTATAAATATTTACATACTAAACTTTTATTGGATTCACATCCAGGCATTTAACACTTTCAGCAGAGTTTACCATTATTTATTTTTAAATATATTCAACTATGTTTACAATTACAATATTATGAGTAAATGATAACCATTTTTTCATATTATTTTACACATGAATATTGTAATCCAAATAGAAAGATACAAAAGTGAATTGTGCTTTCCTTTATATTTTGATATTGATAGCTTCTGAGCAATTGTATTCTTTGAACCAGGGAAAACTATATCACATAAAATATGCTGTCTCAACATGTTACATAAAATGTAAAATTGTTCATTGTTTAATCATAGAAATAAAGAATAAAATGATTATTCTTTAATTTTTATCATTTTATAGATGGATAGTTGATCTAGAGATATGATCCTCAGCCTTTTATTCTTTTATTGAGACACACTTGAGTTATTATGTTCAACTATTCAAATATTTTAAAGTACATTATTAGCTTATTATTAGTACCTGCAACATGGATGAAAAATCACTAGGTTGTCAACACTACAAAAGACCATCAAAAATTAAAAAAGGAGGCCGGGCGCGGTGGCTCACGCCTGTAATCCTAGCACTCTGGGAGGCCGAGGTGGGCGGATCGTTCGAGCTCAGGAGTTCGAAACCAGCCTGAGCAAGAGCGAAACCCCATCTCTACTAAAAATTAGAAATAAATTAATTGGCCAACTAAAATATATAGAAAAAATTAGCCGGGCATGGTGGCGCATGCCTGTAGTCCCAGCTACTCGGGAGGCTGAGGCAGAAGGATCGCCTGAGCCCAGGAGTTTGAGGTTGCTGTGAGCGAGGCTGACGCCACGGCACTCTAGCCCGGGCAACAGAGTGAGACTCTGTCTCAAAAAAAAACAAACAAACAAACAAACAAAAAAATAAAATAAAATAAAAAAGGTAAAGCTAAGTTTATTAGGCATATGACAATAAGGTACAACATCAACATGAAAGATTCTTATTATCAATATAGATATAAACAGGCATATTTAGTGTTTTGTGTTTTTAATGTTGAGGAATCTAGAGTCAAATGGCTTAAGGAAGACATATACATGCACGGATCTCTCTGCATCTCAGTAAAGTTTATAATATAATAGTTTAGGATTTATGTGCAGAAAGGGTCTTGAAGCAAATCATGATAACTAAACTGTTATTGAAAAGCAAATTGTTTACTCAGATAAGAAAACTATTGTCCTAATAAAAGACATGTTTGCCTAGATGAATTAACTTTTTATCAGGATAAATTTATGTATGGGAATTTCCTGAAGCAAACAGTAAATTATTAGTTTATATCCTTATCTTCCTAGAAAAGAATGTCCGGAAAGAAATGATTAAGTCAATTTGACACAAGTGATCTTAGTTCTCAGTCTTGATGGATTCAATTGGTCTGTTCACAATTTTCAAGGTCATAAATGATTCTCTTGCTACAGAAGCTAACAGCATAACTTTCTGCCCCACTCAAGAAATCATATTGGAATGTAAATCATTAACATAAAATGAATTATTCACCTGTGTTATTTTTAATCAATAATGCTATTCTATTACATTATTAAAACAAAACACAGTATTTTAATACTTTTTAAAGAACCACTTTCTGAGAAGCAAACCTAAAAACCAACAAATGTGTATGATAAAATTGAATTTCTTCTTTTGTAACACCAAGGGAAAGAGCTATTGATAAGAGATTATTCCTACAATTATTATTACTCCTTCCCTGTAGGAATCATGCACTTAAAAGTGCCTAATTTCCATTATGTACATATTTCAAAAGAATTTAGGTCAAAGACACACATAGATAGGTGGGAGCTCATACACACTTATTTAGTAATTCTGTGATGATTAGGAAAATACAATTGACTTTGGAGGAAGTCATAGGAAAATATAATTGACTTTGATTTCCACTTTGATCACTGACTGTTTGACATAAAAAAATTGACTTTTATAAGCATGCCTTTTTTTCCTCTGGCAAATTAGGACACTGAAGTCCATGATCTTTACAATTTCTTTTTTTACTCTTTGCTAGTATAAGGCTACAGTGTGCATGTGTGTGTATATATATGTATATTTGAAAGATTGTAAACTCTGAAATTCTGTAGAAGATTAAGTTACCATGTCAATAATACATATTAAATCAGGCACAATTTTTGTTTGTAATTTAATAGCTTTATGAATAAAATCTACTCTTTTGTGATTTACAATGTATTTTCTTTAGAGTTATTTACAAATTCAACAAAAGAAATGATTTTCAGACATTTGAAATCACCATTTAAGATGTCAATGGAGTTGATAGAAGAGTTGCTTTCCCAGATGAGCAAATTCCTGGGATTAAGAAATTGATTTATAGGAATTTCCTGAATCAAACAGTAAAGTGTTCATTAATTTGCACCTGTATCTAACATGAGGTATAAATAGTAAAGCCTGTTCTCACTGGTAACTTCATAGGATATTTGGCATATAAATTACAGAGCAGATGTTGTTGTTTATACCCATATCTTAGGTCTCTAGATTTAATATTGTAGATAATCATTTACTAATTAGGAAATGTCTTACCCGAGTGCATTCCCTCCCAAAACGTTGTAGGGGCATCACTTCTCCAGGCAGTTTCAGTTATTAACTGAAAATAAGAACAATGAGTTGATTTCAACAAGTTTTTATAAATATTTTAAAAAGACGACATGTGAGATATCTTTTAAATATGAAATGCTCTGAGTATAAAACCCAGGATATAAATCAAGAAGCAGAATACCTCTTCAATCTTCATGAACATCTTGGTGTCAATTTGAGGCTCAGGTTTGTCGCCTAGAGCTTTTCAAGATGGAGATTTACGAAGGAATATGAGTGATAAGTCAGACATCTTTGAAGTGTCATTCATTAAGAAATTAGAGGAAATATTAAGTATTACAAAAGCAATTATAACTAAGGGATAACAAAATATAGTGAGCTCTCTTAACACAAGAATGCAAAACATATTGCCAAAGCAACTGATATTTGCATGCATAATACAAAAGTTTTTAACATTTAATTTCCCATGTGGAGCAATATTATTGTCAGTCAAAAGATAAAGAGATATTGAATGCTTTTTGTGTATGTTGTGGATCTGGATATTTGGATTATACCAAGCTTATATGTCTTGTACATACTGAATTTCAGTTACTGAAATGCACAGAATACATGTTTAGATAATGAGGTCATTTTGAAAATACAATCTTGTCTTTCTCTGCCAAGAATATACCATAGTATCTGATTTATTAATTTATTTTTTCATTAATTCTTTGTTCAAATACCTATCAAGTACCTGCTATCTGTTAGGCATTGTTTTAGGCACTAAGAATATTACAATTAACAAAACAGAAGAAACTCCCTTCCCTTATGAATGTTATCCCCTATGTAGATTCTATAGTTAACCAACAAACTAGATTGTCTTTGATCTTTTTATATAGACCTAGTGGTTGGAAATGTGTCAGCTGTCAATTTCTCAGAAAGACCATCCAAAAGGTTGTTGTTCAAGTAGAACTAAGGTTTTTTTAATAATATTTACTGCTATAAAATATGAACTGGTTAATTTTATGTGTAACTTTGGTTAGGCTGCAGTACTTATTTATTAGATATTTGGTCAAATATGTCTGGGTGTTGCTGTGAGGGTATTTTTTAGATGAGATTAATATTTAGATCAATAGACTTTGAATAAAGCAGATTACCTTCTATAATGGAGGCAGATCTCATCCAATGTGTTGAAGGCCTTAAGAAAAAGACTGACCTCCCCTTGATAAAGGAAATTCTATCAGTAACTAGCCTTTGGACTTGAAATGCAGCATCCACTCTTTTCTGGGTTTCCAGCCTGTCAGCCTAGCCTGCAGATTTTGGACTTGCCAGCTCCCACAATTACATGAACCTTAAAATAATCTCTTTCTCTATATAAATCCACATCTCATCGGTTCTATTTCTTTCGACAACCCCAACTAGTTCAAGGGATAACACTGTTGTGACAGTCTTAAGTGCATCTCAGAAGGGAGTAGGAAGGGACTGATATTATAGAGTTTTATTAAAAAGAATTCTCAATATCTGGGAAATTTTAAGTTAAGTCTTGCAATTCAAAGAGCTAGTTCAGAATGGGTACAGTTTATGCTTATTTAAACCATACTGCTATTCTCATAGTAGCTTCCATACAATTTTTTAGCCCTTCCTTTGACAACCATCAATAAACCATACTTTTGTAACTATGAAAATTTATTCATCAAATGGATAGGCAAATATTTTCCACTAGAAAAGTTCGTGTTAAATTTTAGTATTATCAAAGCAAACAAAATTTACTCTTTACTTTGTTAATGCTAGGTGAAACTGCCAAATAAAAGATTTCTTATTTTTAAGAAAAGAAAATGGGAAAGGACCAAGTTCTGGGGAAAGCAAAAGAAAACAAAACATACATCAAGTGGATTTTAAAGAACACAGACACAATGTTTAATCTTGACTTTCATAGCTTACAACTTTATATTTTTCATCGACGACTAATTTTTGCTCTTTTTTATTTGTGGGTGGCAAGCAGGGGCAATGCACACTGCTGCTGCTGCCGCTAATAGCTGTGAGCAGTCTTATTTAGAAATACTTTGCCAGGACAGTCTAAAGTAGTTTCCAGAACAGTTTAAAGTGGTTTAGAAACAATCTTCTTTATTTCTGTTACATGCTAGCTGAAAACAAAGCCCAGCAATGTGTGCTATAAATAATATGTTTATTTAGTAAAATTAATGTTGCATTGCTTTGCAGACCATTTATAATTCGATGGCACTTGGATGACAGGAAGGTCCTGTCACAGATATCAGCCGCCTGTGCTATCAGTCTCCAGCAGTGGCTCTGTTAATTATCTTGCCATAGTGTCTGAGGCAGATAGCAATCTTTCCTAAAGACCAGACAGATTTAAAGAGGTAGAATTAATTAAAATTGATTCCCACATTCTGTCATGTAGAGGCCTGCTGGGAGCATTTCCTTTCTACATACTTTCCAACTTCCTGATGTTGTACTACATGGTACAGGTGGGAATCCCTACCTTAGAATACTAATTATGGAGCTTGAATGGGACTATCCATAGTGATTGGCAGTGTAATGCATGAAAAGATTTTAGAATTTATTTCATTTAAGGGATTTCTTGAGGGAGTGATTCTTTCTTCTAACTTTTATAAGTTGTTATTGAGAGGAGGACAAAGCTGAAAATCCAAGGTCACTAAGGATTATCAGAAAACTTGCAAATGAACTGAACATTTTAATAGTCAATTGTTCAACATTGTATGCTTTGAAAAGACATGGGAAGTATTGCAAATGAAGATAACAAAAGTATTAGGAAGTATCCATGTATGTTAACAATCTTATTTTTTCTTTTAATGAAGGCATATGAATAATAGCAATATATATATGAGCATGGGCAAATAGCTAAGAAGAATAAAATAATTTGATAATCACATAAATTTTTATACTATATGTAATTAGCTATTATCAATTTCTATCAAAAAGGGAAGCATTATCACCTTTAATCAAAGCAATAATTATCTAGTCCTGGACACCATGGGCTATGTTTTTCTTAATCCAAGAAATGTATTAGTTGGTGGTAATTCTAAGCTGCTGAAACTAAGAAAAAACAAATCTTTGAGTAAGGTAAATATTATCTTTTATGTAACCAACCCAACTATGTACACACCATTCCATAAATATGATCTTTGGAGGATAGTGTTCCAGGAATGGTAGTTTGTTGTACCATCTTCATCTTCAACACACAGATTTTATCTATCCGCAGGAAGAAGAAAAGATACAATGAAGGATACTAATACCAGGAAAGGAAAAAGGCATACTGCCTTGCTTTATAAATAGGACTCTGAACTTTTAAATATCATTTTATGGTTATATGCCATTGATCAATCACTAGCCAAGTGCTGTTACCCAGGCAAGTCTCTATTACTATGGAGCACACAGAGGATGGGTATTAGAGAACAGCTAGTTTCAGTAAGGAATGCAAAACTCAAAGAAACAAAATCATGAAATTGAAAGACTTAATCATCAGAGTTTGCTTTATATTTCTTGCAATTTCATATTTTATGTATTTAGAATCCTTTCCAGAGTTAGATATTTGATACTGAAGATAAATCATAATTTGGATAACAAAATAAGTCATGTAAAATATCCTCCTTTTTGTACATGTTTAACAGATTTTAAGAAAAATAATTTAGATACAAATATAAATTAAGTAATAGGAAGAAATTAGGATTGAATAAAGAACAATTTAACCATTATGTTTATCTCTCTCCTCAAGTATTTTTTTATGTTTTAAAATTGACTGAAATGTGTCATTCCTTATAAGTGAATGAAGGTTTCTAAAGAGATTTTATACCTGTGTGAAAGTTACAAATATAACGTATAATGATGCCGTTACAACCACATAATAATGCTTTAATCAGTATTTTCTATCTTAATATATGTTTATTCTTTTAACAAATATACATGGATCACACATAAGTGTGAATATACTATTATGGACTTTGAGCAGAACACAGCAAAATAAAACAAGCCATTTCATTTATTTGGTCTTCAAAGTAAAGATTCATTACTTGCAGGTACTTATAAATCTACCATTTATAAAGAAGAAATTTTTTCAGAGGGAATTTGGAGCATCAAGTGTTTTTAAGGACATTTTTATGAAATTGTCCAGGTTAACAACAAAAAGTATAATAAAAGCAAAGGATGTAATATGACCTTATGGATATAGTGAAATCCCTTTTCACAGTTCTAAATTGCTTATCTAAATGTGTAGCCTAATAATTTAGAAAAAATTAAAATAACTATAGAGTACTATCTTCCTTGATATTGTTTGCAGCCTATATAAGTATATACCAAAAATTGATAGTAATAAAAGCCTTAAAACTTTAGAAATATAATCTTTCCAAATTTCCTTGTATATATTTAGGTAAATAAAGTTTAAAAATATAAACTTTGAGAGTGTCTTCTACTTAACACGAGAGGAGAAGGATGTCCACATTGTCTGGAAATAAAAAAAAATTTTGTTTCTAACAAAAGTGGTATTATTCTATGGATTAATATATACTGGCTTTATTTTTCTTCATATATTTCTCTACCTTCAAAAATACTTCACCATAAGTGTGCATTACTTTTCCCATGATTTTAAAAGAGTTAAAAGATTATATAAAATACCATCCTGGTACATAACTTAAACTGTACCCCATTGACTGAATACTCCAGATTTTATTATAATACAATCTTCAACGTATTAGCTTTATAAAGTTGAATAGTTTATAACTGACAAGTACGTTGTGACCGGTCAGTTACAGAGAACCAACATGATATGAAAACACAAAATGCAGCTTAACAAACATAGTATTTTGAATAAAAGCTAGTAAACATAACAATGTTATGAACAAGTATCTATAATGAAAAGTGATATTAGGAAATTGTACTAGGATACTTTGATTTTAGACTTGTCACACATTAAATATTTTGTGAATGAAACTAATAACAATAAAAATAGAATGGATAAAACTGATTTTAAAAATATGTAATATGAAAGTTATGAGAAAATTATAGTAGATACCTGACCTAAGATACTAGCACCTTAGATTCAGATTTGTTTATTGTTCCAGAAATATCTCATTCCAAATCCAATGTACAAATTATTCTTTATAATTAACATAGAAAAAAATGTGGGTGAGAGACTAAGAAAAATTTGTACAATTTCAATTTTTATGCTGCAGAGAGAGGTCCCCTTTTCTTTCACTCCCATCTAGTAGACAGTCTCAAGACAGACAATAAAATTTAATATTCATGTACAGTATATACCTTCTTGCTATAAACTCCTAATCAGTTTCTTTGACTTCAGCCTTTTCCCCTCCAGGCTGATTTCAGTAATGCTGCCAGAATTATCTTGTAAGTTCATGTAAGGATTAGGTGCTGTTTATTTGTCTGTTTTTCATTTTTCCATCTCTTTCACTGTTACCTCTTTTCCATGATGATTCTACTCCTTCACCTTAGGCCTCCATCACCCAGCTATGTCCTTTTACTATAGAGGATTCCATAACACCCCGTTCTTCCCACCATGTGTAATACTCACTATACTGCTTTGTATCAGCCTATTCACTCGTCTAAATGCTCACCTGGCCTGTAATTTCTGCGAAGCCAAAGGCACTCTCTAGAGTTGTTACCCCACTTTCTAGAACAGGCTATTATAAATATTCTTTTAGCAAAGACATGAGCATTCCCTCTCTTGTCAACTGGTGCACAACGTAATGGCTTTATTAGGCAAATTTTTAAAAACATTCTAATGGTTTGCTGGTATTTTTTACTGATTCAGTTGCTTCCATTAATCATGTTCATTGTTTTGGTGTGATAATGGATGACTGCCAGGTTATTTTGGTCATCTAGATGACTAAGTCATTTTAAGTGCTTTTGACTTCAAATAGTCAATCTGGATGTGAATTAGGCATCACAAATTTATGGACTGCTTAATAATAGACTTTCAAGTTTATAAAAAGAATATGGATGATGGTAAGCAGCTGGTCCCCTTTTCATTAATAGGAAAAAAATGAGGAAATAGGCATAATAATTGTAACAGAAGGGATTCAAATTAGTTAATAGTTAGGGATTATTTTTTCTTAGGTCTTTTGTTAACAAAGTAAATTCATGTGGAATATGTGGAATATTTATAAGAACTAAGAGAATAGTAATATTTCATAATATTAAAAATTAGAGTACCAAAAGAGAATTAATCTGTGGGTTTTATCTTCTGTTCAACTACAAATATATACGTAGTTTGTAGTTGAGCAAATATATATACTATATACATATATAACATACACATTCCAAATATTTCTTCCTCCTTTTGTTCCTTGTTTCAACACTAATTTACTACAATATACTTTTAACTGAGAGCCTACCTTCTTTTACACTTTCTCTCCTTCCATTTGGACAACACATTATGTCAAAAAGTACTTTATTTTTTGTTCAAAGCAAATTAGTATGCCCCCCTGTTGAAAATATCCCAGTGGCTCTGTGTTATGTGTAGAATAAAATTCAAACTCCTCACCAGGGCCCAAAGGTGCTATGTCATCTGCCCTACTTCTATGTGACCACCTCATCTTCTGCTTCACTCAATGTATTTACTGTTTTGAACTTCGTTCAGTTCCTGGAATTTATCAAACTTGTTCATACCTGAGAGCCTTTATAACTGATGTTTATTCTGCCTGAATGTGCACCCCCAACTCTTTACATGCCTACTTCTTTCTCATCAGTCTGAGCTTAGCCAAAATTTCACCTTTTCAAAGAGTTTTTTATAGACATTCTAGGTAAAGATGCCTGCCCTGTATCCCTATTACCTTCTTTGTTTATTTTCTCTATGATATTTAACACTGTTCAATGTCCTCATGCATTTAGGTGTTTGTGTGTTTATTATTTTTCTTGTCTGTCTTCTTCAGAGGAATGTGAACTCCAGGAAAGAAAGCAAGCATCTTATCTTGGCTTTTTGTTTTTTTAATCACTGCACCTCCATAAACTAAAAGACCAGGGCCATAGTTTGATGAATGAATATATGTGGAAAGTTTCATATATAGAATACCACTAGATTCAAGAAATAAGAGCACAAGGAAAAGGCATAATGCTTCATGAAACTCACTGTTAATACAGCTTACATGCTTTCTGGCTTCTTTTAAAGGCTAATTATTAAAGTCACTCTACTGCTAATTAATATAGTACATGGTATATTAAGGTTTTTCTTTTCTTGTAATGTTCTTTATTAACAAATAATAAAAGAATCTCTGTGGATATTTAAGTGCAAACATTTTTCTCTAATGGGACTACCCATGGAGAAAATTTTATAAATCTATGCCTAAAATATAATAATATTAATTGTACCTGATGAGAAGCAAAAACAAAATAAATAGCAGCTGTTGTTGTAATATAATACATTTAGTTTTTAATAGCTAGTACTAGATTTGCTACTTTTTTCCCCCTGAATATCTCTACATTGAAATGAGAGCAATTAACTTAAACTATTCAGCATCTGTGAACTCACTTTGTTTAGTCTTGCAGCCAATCACTCTCTCAAAAAAATAGATTATAGCATCTGCTGGCTAACTGTATATAGAATATCACCCAAATAGATGTTCATACATCACTAGTCATCGAACAGTGGTTACATAATGTCTCTATGCATATAATGATACTTTATTATCCCACGAATAATAAATGTGTATGCTAGCATCTTATAAGTGTTTAGAATAAAATGTGATTTAAAAAAATTACTGACAAGTCATAAGATTATTAGGTGTGTTTTCTTAGATGGTAACATACACAAATCAAACAACTTCAGAAATATCAGTGAACATATGACATTGGTTTGGCAGCAGCCACATTTGAATGATCAACTAAAACTTTTTGCAAACACCTTCCAAATGGATATAGGAAACATTAATGTTCCATATTACTGTTGTTTTCTATTTTAAGAATGATGATAAATTCTTCCAGAAGCTAACAGCTAATTTTAAATATAATAAATATGACAATGTTTATGTGACCACTAGAGAAATTATGGTAATTAACTTAATATAAGAAAATAATCATGGATATAGGAGACTCTTAGAAGTATGTTGGCATGATCAAAATATTTTAATTGAGACTCACATTCAAGGGAAGACAAGATCACATATTTTGAAGACATTACATATCTTACTGGTGATATAATAATTTTATCTTTGTGAATTTCTGTTACTACAATATTCTTTAAAAGGGACCACTTCCTGTCTTAAAGAAATTACATTTCCTCCTATCTTGCCTCCTCTTTAAGCTATGACCCAAATCTTACCTTTCCTGAAAATTAAGCCATTTATTTTTATCTCCTTCCTTTGCTCTTTTTCTTTTTCAATACATTTTTTGTCAGTTGCCTTCAAATCTATTTAATAACTATTCTCAGCACTTCAATAAGTCATTTATTTTCCCAACATTCTGATATTTGAAGATTTATTTTAAATTCTTAGTTCTTATTGCAGAGTTGTAAACCTGCTCTTCACTTTTTCTCTCCCTACCTTTTTGTCAGTATGTTTCCCTAACATTAAATACCAACTCGATATCAACTGCCTCAAATACATATGAGTTGGGATCTTTCCTTCTGAGCTGCAGAACCACCTATCCAGGTGTCCAATGGCTTTACCTTGATATTATACACTTACTTCATTATTATTTGTTGAAAACATAACTCATTTTCTTCCCTTTACTTCTCTGATCTACTTCTAAACCTGAATTCTCAATTTAGCTGCATCATCAGTATCCCAGACTAGGTACTCTAGTATAGAGTACTAGTATAGAGTCTAGTATAATGTAAAGTATTACATTATTCCTTCTCTCAAACTCCTCTACATTAGAGTGGTCACTAATTCCTTCTCATTGTGACTCAGAATATCTCTTTGTATTTAGGCCCTTCTCTGTGTCCCTGATACCATATCTCATGGCTTGAAAATTTTGATACTTTAGTTTTATTTCCACTGCTTTTACCTTAGTTGCTCTATCATTTTCTCTTACCTGGACTACTGCCATGGATTTCTAATTGGATTCTCTGTCCATTGTTCTTACTTATCCAATCCAGTTACTTTTGTGATACAGAAAATATGTCAAGTTACATAGTGTAAGGACTACAAATGGCTTGGCATAGCCTAAAGTATAAATTCCAATTTTCTTAACATGGTATTCAGAGCCTTCCATTATTTAAACTCAGTTTTCCTTTGCAGTGCCATCTCCTGTGGCTCTCCTTGTTCAAGTTTCAGATTCAACAGCCTCCCTCTATAGTTGCTTTCCTAATCTCTCCAGAAAAAAAAAGTCCATGTTTCTTTTACTTTTTTTTTTTACAGCATAAATTAAATAAATCTACTGAAACATTTACATATATAATTATAATACAACATGCGTTTTCTCTACAAGAATAATTTGTGCACTGGGTTAGGAATGATGGCCTTACCAGAGCCACATGTACAATACTAAATAGTTAAGAAATATGTGGTAAATGAAGAATCAAGAAGTTGATAACTATTACGAATTGGAAAATTGTATGTATGTATAAGTGACTGTGTGTTTATGAAACTAAAAAATTATAGTACCAAAACATGAGAAAGTACTACTTATTTACAGTAGAATGCACGTATCAGTAGGAGGGGAATGTGCATTTCTAAACACTGAAAGGTAGGAGGGATACTTCTCAGGGCCATTTTCATATTCTAGCAGAAATCAATTTTGCCTTTTGTTTCATGAAACAGTCACCCTAAGTGGAGAAAAATAGTGCCATAATATTAGATTTTTAAAAACCTTTGCCTTCCCCAGTTGAATTTACTGGGTACTATGTATTCCACTTTACTAGTAATACAAATTTTGTTTTACTTTATAAATACATATAAATTATTCTTCTGTGTGTAGTAAACCTATAACAATTCCTCATTAGTGTTATAATCCAGTCCCTCTTTTAGCATTCAGATCTGCAAGTCTATGAAAAGCATTTACTCTAAACTAAAGAGAACTTTGGAAAATATGCATTTTGATTACATTAGTTTACACTTCATCAAAATATGATAAGCTGCTCCACTTTGGTAAAGCATTCAGCGGGCATCCTGTGAATCACTGAAGTTCAAGACAGTAGGAAATTTTCCTGTGACTGGACCATATGTCTCATTCCAGATTGATTTCTCACCTGGTCTTCAAACATGTCTCTTTGAACCCTTTTCCCTAAAAGTGCCAGTTTCTCATGCCTCTGTTCTATGTTCACACTATTGCTTCTTCTCATACTTCCAACTTCAGTTGGCAAATTACAACTCAAATGCCAATGGATCAGCTGTCTGCTCCATTACACCCACCAGAGCCAAATGCTGCACAATTAACCACTCCTTAAAGTTTTCTCAAAAGCATTGGAAGCATTATGTTTAAAACCTAAGTCAGTACTTCACCTTGCCTCACCAGATACGTATGCCTCTGTCATTGTCCTTTTCTACTGTACACTCTTTGTTTGTTTCCCTAACCAGTCAATTTCAAGGACAGGTATTGTCCTTCATACTAGCATAAAGAGCCTGCTAGGAAAGCAGTCAAAAGCTGATAACCTGAAATCAAAGAGTCCCTACAAACTAAAATTTTGATAATGTTTTTGTTTTTGTTTATTTTCCCATTAAAATGTAAACAAACAGCATTTCTAAAGAAAAGATTTGATGAGAGGCATTTACAACAGTGAACTTAATATTGAAATTTCATCACATCCTTACAATTTCAACAGTCTTTACTAATAGTTCTCTCTGATTTCCTTTCTATGGATGTAATATTTGAAATGGAGTCTTTGGTGTACTCCATATACAAAAGTTGTCTTAGATCTTAAAAGAGTGCTTTTTTCCCTTTGAAATATAAAAAAGCCTTAGTCTTTCATTAAGCTTCTGGAAGCAGTGTCCAAAAGAAAACAAAATACACCTTTATTCTCAACATTCACGCAATATTCTATACTGAGCAGGTCAAGGATTTGAGACCCTGCTTTCTTATCTCTCTCAATATATATATATATATATTTGCTTTTTTTTTTTAACATCTACTCAGGTCTCACAAATGTTTTACTTATGTCCTGATTTACTGTGATCTCAGTTTTATCTGTATTTTGGGAGCATTTCTCTGCATCCAATTTATCCATTTATGTCTTTTGCATTTCATCATAATCTTTTATACAGAGCCACTTCAATGTTAAAGTATTTGAGCACTAACTTCAATATATGTCACTTATATCATGTGATACTCGAAATCAATTTATTCAGTTGTATACGGAAAATAGAATTTATACTAATCACTTTGTTCAATTTTTAGAAAATCCTTATTTGTGTCTTGTTTGGATTTATACACATTTAAAGACAACTTTAAAATATTTTATTTTTTGAAACAGTTTTAAATATTATATTTCTCCAAAGCCATCACAATGGCAAGAATCTTTACTTTGGTATTTTATCAGTTTTACTCTCTGTGATTACAGCATACGTGTGCTCTTTATGTGAAACAATTCCTCTCTGCTCTAACTTGTTTAGATACAAATAGTGTTTTTTGAATTACCAGAATAGAAGAATTTGGAAAGTGTAAACATACTCTGTCCCCACAGCTATTTACTCATTTATTACTGAATAAATTTTTAAAAGGCCCTAATTAATAAGAAATTATTTATTCTATTTTACTACAAGGCAAGTTTTGAGAATTAAGAATTATAAATAAATAAGAGTCACATATTTGTTAATGCTCCTATTGAAGAAATTTTGAGATGTAAGATCTCAGTGTGCAAATTCAGTTATGATTTCATTGCTTATAAATGGGGAAAAATACCCAACTGAGTACAATATAAATTTGAACATTTTCTTTGATTGTTTGAATATCAACATAATTCTAAAAATCACAAGTTAATGATTATGGCTAAAGCCTACAATAAGCATTTTACCATTTTTCTTATATACTGATTTACATGGCCTGGTGTTTTGAGTTTTAGCTAATTTTTTTCCCATATTTAATTTGTTAAAGTACATATTTGCTTTGAAGATTTGGAAGCATTGAGGGGAAGCAGTAGAACATCAGAATAGAAATAGATATTTAGAAATAGGTTAAATTTGAGTTGCCTAATGCCTCATCATATTTATGCTGTTCTTAGTTTTTAAAAATTCTTTGATTTTGTTTCTAACAATGACTCTGTGTACAGCTGCATATAGGAGGCTACTAGATCCATATCTATAATTAAGTATGCTTTTATCTTTCTACATTCTTAGTCTGAGATGCAAAAATTCTGATGTAAACATCTGAAGCTAAATTTGCTTCTTTAAGCTTACTGTGAATTTTACAAATGTATTTTTCATAAAACCAGAGAGTTTGCTGATTTGATATGATACTGGCTTTACAGATGTACAATAAGTAACAACTTAATACATTGAGGTGACATATAAATGAAGATTTGCCAAACGTAATACTCATGCTTATTAAATTTCAAAATAATTTACATATGGTTTTAAACATATTACATTTCTCCAAAACAAGTTGTCAGAAATAAATAAATAAATAAATTCACACCTATGTTTAGTTTTTTGGTTGGTATTGTTACTAGCTTTCCACATGTAAACAATTATAATAAAAGTTTAAAGTTTTTTGACAGATCTCCATTAAACCAGATATAACCATAATAAAACAGAGATATTTGCTCTTCTTTCTGTCACTTCTTAGCAATACTCATTAGTAGAAAAGGAAGATGACCTTATATTTTTTTAATTGTTGTTATTATGGGGTTTAGGGGATTGATAATTGGAAACTTCCAAACAGCCTCCACAGACCAATTAACAGAAGGAAGCTGTATAAAGGCCTGTCTGTGTTTCAATTAAATGCCTACTTTAGGTGGTACTCAACAGACATAAAACTTCCATAAAGACAAACTATGTTCATGCTATACTCATACTAATTATACTTTGGAGAAATTAATTGCTAAATACTAAAATATTTTCTTTCAATTGACAGATGAACAAATTATAATATTTCACATATGGACTAATTACTATTTTTCACACAGTGTAAATATTTTTGACCTTTTAAATTGCTCTGTCATAAGAATATAACTTCGTTGCTAGAATGACAAATTAAATACTGTATTTTACATTACATAGCTTTGATGTTCCTAAGTGAATGATTTAAATTAAAAAACCCAGCAAATGTTCCCAAATTGATCTTTAACTTTAGAATAATTGAAGTTTAAAAAATCTCAATGGGATGCTTATTTGTTAGTTTATTTGCCTAATTCTTCATTTAAGAACTTGGTACAATGGTGCTAATATTTATTTATAGAAGAAGAATGGATAGATATTTGAAGAAGAAAGTCATGACTTTTCTCACCTTATGATTTAGGGAACATATCATAAAGCAAAACTAATGTTTTGTTTCAGTGTAAAAATAGATGGGTCAATGAAATGTCCTATAATTCCAGCAGAAGACCTAATATTTAGAAATATTTAATATTTATAATATATAGATATATTTAGCTAGCCAATAGTTATTTATTGCGTTAACTATTAATATATATCAGATTTTTTTCAAAATTTCTATATATATATTATATTCATTCTCATACCTACCACATCAGGTGTGTACTATTTTTAGCCCCTTTATAGATGAGGATGTGGAGACCTAGTGTGTCTGACTTTTTCCAGAGTCACACAGTTGGTAAAAGGTGAGCACTGTGTAATGATAAAGGTGACACTTTAATTCCATGGTAAAAAATGGCCACATTAACGAGTATTAATAATTGATGGCCAGATTATTTGGAAAAACAAAATTTAAATGCTTAACTGGTGGCATATACAGAAAGAGATGATTAAGATTTAAATACCAACAAAACATATAGTTGGCTATCTAAAAGTTTCTAGGAGATACATGCCTTTTAAGGTGACACAATACTGTTATAGCCACGGTCTCCAACCTTTTTGGCACCAGGGACCAGTTGCATGGAAGACAATTTATCCACAAACTGGGAGAGGTGAGGGGAAGGCGGAGCCTGTGTGGCCGGTTCCTAACAGGCTGCCAACCACTGCCGGTCTGTTCCTGGAGGCTGGAGACCCGCAGCGTTATGGTTGGTATAAAGAGTTCTTACATGTAAATAACGAAAAAAAATAATTTCTCAATGAATTAATTAGCCAAATAGTATAAAGAGAATGAAATTTTTATTACAAATGAGAACTAATGATTAATCAAATTTATAAATATTTTTGTGATAAAAATGGACTTTTAAAATGTTAATAAAGAACATTGTTCAGTGTTTAATGATAGCCTGTTAAATGTAACACCAGTTGTGATAGAAGGTGTTACATATTCTGGTAAGTCAATTTGTCATTTTATGTTAAAAATATTAAAAAATATGCATACTCTTTGAACTATAAATTCTTCTAAGAAAGTATTACAGGCATATTTCAAATAACAATATGCCCAACAGTAGAAACCTGACTTAAAAAACTACTGAATGTGACATACTATATAAAAAAATATCTCAGTCAGTTTGAGACTGATAAATAAGAACTTAGCTATGGCTGGTGTTAAATAATGTCAGCCATTGACAAGATTGACTGTTTTAAAGATTTTATGTATTTTTTCCATGAGGTAAAGATAAAAATCGCCATGCCAGTGACAGATTTTTTGAATGTTTTTCTGTCTTTAATAAGGGATATAATTTAATATATAAAATATGAGTTAATATTTTAAAATATGTCACTACTATGAACTATAGGTAAAATGACCAGTGTAATAGCTTTTTGTCTTAGCACTCACGGAACACAAACTTATCTGATTATTTCTGTGTCATTTCCATTTCAATTTATTATGTCACTACTGCTTCCCCCACTGAAGATTATTCTCTCATAAGATTTTGTGTTCATTTGCATGCATTATGGTTTTCTAGAGAAATAAATCATACACACATATATTAATATATACGTATGTATATATCCAGAGAGAAATTTATTATAAGATATTGGCTCAAATGATTATGAAGGCTGAGAAGTCCCAAGATCTGCAATGCGAGTCAGCACGCTAGAGACCATGAAACTTGATGGTACAGTTCCAGTCTGAGTCTGAAGGCCTCAGAGCCATAACTTACAGTATAAGTTCCAATTTGAAGACTGACAGGCCCCAGACCCTAGAACAGCTGATGTTTCAGATTGGATGCAGTCAGGCAGGAGGAAATCTCTTTTCTTGAAGGAAGGGTCAGCCCTTTTGTTCTGTTCAGACCTTGAACTGATTAAATAAGGCTCAAATATCTCACGGTGGCAATCTGCTTTATTCACTCTATTAATTTAAATGTTAATATCCTCAATTTAAATGTTAATCTCATAAAGTATAACATATGGTAAATAACATAATATACAAAATCGAATAAAATATATAGAAATATATAAATCTCTTTTTTCAACTGAGCAGTAGATACTAAATATATCCATTAATATATTTTTGTTGATTAATTTGGGCAGTATACTATGTTTATTTGATAGTTCCTTCAGTTTTCAAAAAGATACAGAGTGGAGAATTTCTGGTAGAGAAAGTTTTGCAGATTATCATCTGCTTTGGCTATCCTGTACAAGGAAATAGTGGAATAATCCATTTCTCATCTACCGTTCCCTGAAGACATTTCCACAGTCCTTCTAAAGATTATGTCCAGGCTGATTCTTCACAGTCTTTCTTTTTATAGCAAGGCATGTGCACTTGTTTTGTTTTCTTGTCTTATTACCATTATTCCTTGGTTTTCTTGATTTTTAAGACTGAGGACAGAGCACTCTCAAACTCCTCAGGTCCTCAGAATTTTGATTTCCCTGAAGATCATCTCCTCGTTCTTGGTGGTGATGGTGGTGTTAAGCTTTCTAGCGTTTTACTCATAATAAGGAAATCTCCATATGGAAATCTTTATAGTTAACTCCCCAATATCTGTTCCAACCCAAATCATGGCAAACGCATGCACTTGCTAGGAAGGAATGTATTGTTAAATACTTGAGCACATGCTGAGTATAGTGCAGAAGGAAGGGTGCTGAGAGAGCCTTTGGGGAATGGTCACTGCTGCTAAGAAAAACAAAACACATGCAAATACGGCTCCCTGCTTCTCATGAACTTCACCACATCTGGGTGTTATTGTCCCATCTGCTGGACCTATCTTACAACACTAAGGAAAGCCAGCTCACAAGCAAAGCCTTTTCCATGTTGTACATGAGACAGTGAGGGCTGAAAGGCAGCCTATGAAGTTATTTAACTCTTGTATCACCCAACTCTAGAGACCATTCATGGGAATTAAAAAATTCTCACTGTTTAAGCCAGTTTTATTTTAAATATTCTGATCTTTCCTACTAAAAATATCTTTATACAGATATACAGATATAAAAGTATCCTAATACAGATACAATGCTAATAATAAAAATAGAAAATATGGGAAATAATCTACTTGGTGCATTAAAAAATTATCTTAAATCCATAGAAACATACATGTTAAAATTAATTCAAATAAAACAACAAATCTGTAATATTCATCACAGGGTTGCAAAGTGTACATTTTCTCAAAGACAGTCCCTGAACCTAATTTTGTGGACATGTTTTATAAAAACTGCTTTTTGTTGAAAGTCATCTATTAATTTTCCTTCAACTGGATTTACCTTTAGACAGGATGATACAATTCAAAATTCACTTTTCCCAGAACCTTTTGTTTTAAATATCTCCTGAGTTGCACTAAACATCAGTTTCAAACATTTTCTAAAAATCTCTTCTTTGTAACTTGGATGTCATATTGTGGGGGATTTTTAAATTAGACCAAAGAACGTACTTGAAGCCCCTTATTATTTCTAGAGCATACTACAGTTATATTTTGCTTTTATAGAGATGTTTAACAATATAACAATGTTTATTTAATGCATTATATTTCAAGACAGATTATCTTTATTATAAGAACTCTGAAATACATCATTTAAGTGATCAAAGTTCTATAAATAATGCAATTTTAGCCTACTGAATGGTAATATACAAGAATTCTTTGAATCATAGAACTATTCAGCTAAACTATTCCCCACTCCAAATCCAGGGAGACCAAGTATTAAAATATCTGCAGAATGAATCAATAACAGATCCCAGAATATATATAATTCTGTTTGTCATATCTTTCAGTTGTTTATAAAAAGTTATGAATATATTAGTTATAAAAAATACTCATAACAATTTTCTTGATGTTTACAAAGTAATAGATTTCCTTGAAACACACATAGTAAACATCAAATAAACATTTAACAATGACTTTTAACAATCACCACCATAAACATGAGAATCATAAGAAGTAACTCTTAAGCAACTCACTCAAATACACAGAGTTTTTGTATCTAATGAGTATGTAAATAGAGACGTTATATTCAGCATAAATACATCATCATGAGTCAATAAGAGTACAACTTTCTGATTATGTAGGAAAAGTAGTTAATGGTGAGCAAATTAGTGAAGTAATTCAAGCAAAGAATATCCTTTATAAGGATAGCTGTATGAGAGTCATATTATATAAAGTAAATGGCATAAAATTATTTTCTTGTAAAATACAGTGTTCAACTTCCAGATATGTAAGACAACACTGCAATGTAAGGAATCTTTGTACAAATAAAGAAATTTTGTCTCTTACAAGAAACTGGAAAGAATATTAAATTCAATTATATAATATGCTATTCCTGTTTGCCCAAAAGTAAATTATTTAATATTCTAATTGAGAAATGACAAATTCCATTTGAATTTGATATCTTGAAATGTATTACTCCTTGATGAAGGGGTCCAATTTAATGTTATTTATTTATCCGTACATCAAGCAATGTCTAGGCGCATAACATACCCCATTTTATATATTTGGAAGCTAACAGTGTAAGGAATTTGCTTAAGATCACAGAGCAAGTAAGTGTCATAGTCAGGTTTGGAACCTAAGGGTACATGATTCCATTTTACTATTAATAGCTCCCACTAATCTTAAATGTATTGTAACATGGGGCTAAAAAGAGGCTGAGAGGATGGTGGTTGCCAGGTGCTGTGGTAGAGAGGGCAATGAGGAGATGATGGATAAAGAGTACAGAGTTTCAGTTATGCAAGAAGAGTAAGTTCTGGATATTTATTATACAGCATACTGCCTATAGCTAATGATACTGTGTTGTGCACTTAACATTTGCTAAGGTTAGATCTTATGTCATGTTCTTACAAAACAGCAACAAAAAACTCAACAATGATATTAAGGGAGAAGGAGGAAATATTGGGAAGTCATTGATACATTTATGGCCTTGATGGTTGTGATGCTCATGACATGTATACATTAAAAATGTCCACCTTTTATATGCCATGATAAACAGAGATTTTTAAAAAGAGGTCTATCAATTTTGTTTATCTTTTCAAAGAACCATCTGTTTGTTTCATTGATCCTTTGTATTGTCTTTTTGTTTTCCATTTCGTTTAGGTCTGCTCTGACCTTTCTTTCTTCTTTTCTTCTTCTGGCTCTGGGTTTAGTTTGCACTTCCTTGTCTAGTTCCTTGAGATGTGTGCCATTATTTGTGACCTTTCTGTCTTTTTGATGTAGGCGTTTAAGGCTATGCATTTATGAATTTTCCCCTTACACTGCTTTTGCTGAATCCCATAAATTTTGATAGCTTATATCACATTTTTTGTTCTGTTCAAGGAATCTTTTGATTTCCATCTTAACCTTATTGTTGACCCAATAATTGTTCACCAGCAGGTTGTTAAGTTCCATGACTTTGTGTGGAATTGAGTGTTTCTTTTGAAGTTGATTTCTGGTTTTATTCCACTGTGGTCCAAGAAGATACATGGCATGATTTCTATTTTTTTGAATTTGTTGAGTCATGTGTTGTGACCTAAGATGTGATCCATCTTGGAGAATGTTCCATGTGCTGATGAAAAAAAAATGTATATTCAGTAGTTTTTGGATATAATGTTCTGTAAATGTCTGTTAGGCACATTTGTTCTAGAGTCCCATTTAAGTCCAGTGATTATTTATTTTCTGCTTGGATGATCTGTCTCTAGTTCTGCTAGTGAGATGTTGAAATCCACAGCAATTACAATGTTGCCGTTTACCACTTTGTTTAGATCTATTAATAGTAGGGTTTGCTTTATGAATCTGGGTGCACCTGTATTAGGTGCATAAATATTTAGGATTGTTATGTCTTCTTGATGAATTTATCCCTTTATAATAACCATCTTTGTATCTCTTTACTATTATCGATTAAAACTCTATGTTATCTGATATGAGAATGGCTACACCTGCTTTCTTTTGGTTTCCATTTGCATACAGTATTTTTTCCATCCCTTCACCATCAGGCTGTATGAGTCCTTGTGGGTTAGATGTGTTTCCTGGAGATAGCAGATACTTAGGTTATATTTTTTCATCTATTCAGCCAATGTACGTCTCTTGTGTGGAGCATTCAGACCGTTCACATTGACTGATAGAATTGATACATGGAATGCTGCTCTATTCATCCTGTTGGGTAGTACCTTATTGTTTTGTTTTATCTCTTGTGCTATTGTTTTATATAAGCTATGAGTTTTATATTTTGGATGTTTTTACACTGCTGGGTGTCTATAGTACTGATCCATATATAATATGATTCTGAATATTTCTGCCAGAGCAGGTCTGGTCTTGACAAATTCCCTCAGCGTTTGCTTCACTGGAAAAGTCTTTATTTCTCCTTCATGTGTGAAACTTAGTTTTGTAGAATACAAAATTCTAGGCTGGCAGTTCTGTTAATAACTGAAGATGAGACCCCAATCCCTCTGGCTTGTAAGGTCTTAGGTGAGAAGCCTGCAGTTAGACTGATGGGTTTTCCTTAGTAAGTTACTTGATGTAAGGCAGGTGCCTCTAACCAAAGGATACAGCAATAAATCAAAACTGGAGCAGAACATATGTTATGCAAAGTAGACTATTATCATGGACCTAATGTAATGTCTACTCCCCTAAACAGAGTCCTGAGAACCATAGCCTAGGGATCTGCTAAAAACCTTGCACTAGGACTTTGTTGTGGTCCCTATATAGCACTCTCCAGCTCTGAACAATTTCTCTGTACTCAGTGATTTACATTCTCACCTCTGACTGTGCTTTCACTTGGTCTTGCTCAATGGATTATGTCCTTGCAGTAAAATTCAGAATTTCCAGGAACTGTGCCATTTCTTTTCAGATGATCACAACTGATGCCCTTTATACCAATTATACCACTCTCAGAAGTGTTTCATTTTATCTAGAGCTGCACAAATGCTTTCTAATAACTTTAACTAAGCTGAATATGGAGGGAGAAAATTTAATATGAAAAAGAGTAAAATCTGTTAAATTGCATTGTTGTTTATATTAAATATTTGTATAATTATGAATGGGCTAAATGAATCCATGTATGCTGTGTTATTTGATCATTCATGTTCATTAAAAATATAAAATGAAATATGTCTGTATCCCACCCAAAACTCCAAGAGGGTTTAGTTTTCTAAACAGTTATTATGTTTTGACCATTTAGTATAATATTTTTAAAATGGCTACGCTTAAGATATCATCATACGTTTGTTGATTTTTTCTTAGGTTTATTTTTTTACTTTAGGTAGAAATGCAGCTCTTTTTAAATTACTCAAGCTCACTCTCACTTATATTAACTTTTCTGTTAATAATTAATTTTTCTATTTTTTCGGCTATGTCCTATCATATTTTTACACTATAATTGCTTATTACACAAATATGTGCTGGTTTGATGATTAATTATACTGATAATTTTAGTCAGTTAAATCAGTAGATAAGCTAAAGAACAAGTATTTATGAAATAAAATTAAATGTGTTATTTTGAGTTTCATAATTATGTTCTATAATGTAAAGGTTTTTATTTGTTATTGTTTTATTTATTTTCTAGCAAAAGATCAGATTGGGATCAGGTTATGGAATTGGTTTGTATATGACATTATTAAATTCCTGATGTGGCTTGAAGTAAAAATAGGGATATCACAAGATAGAAAAATCATGTCTATATTTAAAATTAAAGATGTAGGATAAAATATATAATATTTCTTGGTAAAAAAAGTTATATAATACCTGATGCTTTATTATAAAATCAATGAAAAACTACTGGGAAATAAAGAAAACACATTTGGTAAAAAACCTTGGGAGGATTTTAAAATATTACTATGGGATGCTTTTGTCTTTATATCTCCTGGAAAGAGCAAAAGCTTGGGTTTAACTCTACATTATTCCATAAATATTGTATTATTAGGAGCCTCCTAAATGATTATACTTTCTGAATTAAATTTCAAATAAAATGTTGCTTCTAGTGACTGTGGCCTGTACTAACAGTACCTTAAAGTTCTATACTAAATGCACACAAACTATATTCCCTTATTAGTTAGAACAACTCTATGGGGCTTTGAAAATATGTCTAGTAAGGAAAAGGTAATGTGAATATAGCCAGATTATGTTGCTATGACAACTATGACCTCTCTATTTCTACGTTTTCTTGCATTTAAACTTTCAGGCTCCAGGTTGTATTGCCATTTATTTCTTAATCTATCTGATACATATGTGAAAATGCTGACTAAAGTATAACAAGGAAAAAATATTCATAGCATTTTTTTGAAATATTAGCCTCAATAAAAAGAAACTTTAAAGTAAAAAAATGCTGACTCCAACAGACCAAGTATATTATTTCTAATAATATCACAGATGTGTGTGCATATAAGGAATGTTATTAAGTGTCTCTTTTATTAAAAATTTGAATCTTAAAGGCAACAGAAAAATTAAATACAATAATGCTATGGCAAATATATTTTGCAAAATAGCACAAGAAGGATTTGGTTGGTTTCAAACAGTAGCTTATCCTATATCACATTAAAATAATATACATATATATGCATATTCATCTGGATTTACCAATTATACTAAAATATCTGATGAAGTTATATACATCTCAATTTTAAAGTATTTAATAGTTGAAGATATTTTAATGTGGGTTAAGATGGGAAAAAGTACAAAATGCTTTTATTCTTTTATATAAAGTATCATATTTAATCTCTATAACCATGCTTTAAATTAAACTATTTATTTTACGATTTGGAAAGGCGTTCCAGGCTCAAAAATTTGAAATAATTTGGATAATTTAAGTGAAATGGTTAAATATTTGTTAGCTAATACAAAATCAGAATATGAATTTCTATTCATTTTGTAATTATTTCAAAATAGTATTTGAGTCAAAGCCTTAGTCATCGATCTTAGTAGTGCTTCTGTTATTAATATTTTGAAGATTATCTTATAATTTTTGGCATAGACATTTCTCCAGATTAATTTACAATAACTTCAAGAATAAAATGTTTATACATCAGAGTCCCAGCTCACATGAGTAAATATTCATTATTTAAGTAAAGTAAAATAATGTTTTCAATTATTGATGGTTTAAATCCACTGATATTTAGTCCATCTTTTCCCAGGAATATATGAGTCAATTCCAATTTCTTTAGAAGTTCTAAGGAAATTAGTTTTCTGATATCTGTAAAACAAAAGTTGCTCTTTCTCCTAAAGTATGTGTGTGTGCACCCACACCTGTATAGGAGACTACTCTAGAAACTAAAACTTTAATTCAAAGATTGCTTTCAGGTATGGATTAACAATCTCTACTTCAATTTATTTATGTATTTATTTATTTTTGACACAGAGTTTCGCTGCAACCTCAAACTCCTGGCCTCAAACAATCCTCCTGCCTCATCCTCCCTAGTAGCTGGGACTACAGTCACGCACCACCATGCCTGGCTAATTTTTCTAGTTTTTGTAGAAATAAGGTCTTGCTCTTGCTTAGGCTGATCTAGACTCCTGACCTCTAGTGACCCTCCCAATTCGGCCTCCCAAAGTGCTAGGATTATAGACATGAGCCACCACTTCCAGCCTAACAATCTATACTTTAAGCAACAAAAATTTTCTATATAAATTTATATTTTACATGTAAATATAAATTTTCTCCCAGGCTTCTTGAACATCTTTTTTTACATGTGTGCATGTGTGTATATATTTGAAAGGTAACCCTGTATCATTAAATGGTTGGTTTCTCATGAAATCTCACATCATTGTTCATGTTTAAGCAGGAAGGATGGATAAAGCAATGAAGTAAAAATACTATCAGTATTATAGCTATACATCTACTACATAGCTACTACATATCACATAGGATTGTACTATGTTATTTGTGATAAGTGATAATATCATCTTTGATAGTTGAAGATACTGGAATTCAGAAGAGATGATTGATATCCTCAAGGCCACACGATTTATAAATTGCAGATCCAGTCATTCAGACACTTACCTAACTGACCCACAGTCCATTTTTCTCAATAAGTTGAATTGAATCCTTTAACTGAGACAAGATAGTCAATAAGGAATAATCTTTCATAATTATAAATTAGATTACTTTTGAAGTAATAACAATTCTAATATTTACAAAATTTGCACTCATTGCTCTATTGATAAGTTTATGTAATTTTCTCATGTAAGGGTCACAACAGTGTTATGTAATAGCTATCCTACTCTTCTTCATTTTATGTTTTAGGAAACTGTGGCTTACAGTGGTTATTGTGAATATTACTGCTATGAACATCCATGTACAGCCCACCTCAAGACCAGTACATGGATGCTATAGGGGAGTAAAATTCAACTCATTACTGGGAGAAACATTCTTTTTCATGGTGGTGGCAGAGAGTGATTCCTTATCGTAAAACAGTGAATTAGCAGTGTTTGGGGCAGAGTTGGATATAAAGTATGCTATAGAGTTTGAAAAAAAGTCTTCAAACCAGCCAACTCTTAAATAGAACTACCACACTCTCTAACTAAAGCCAGTGTTTTGTTGCATTTAATTTGATAATGTAAATAAAATCTGTAAGCACAGGAATTGTTTTATATTTAGTTTCCTTTTCTTTCTCTAGATTAGGATTTCCCAACAGTTTCTACAAATATATCCTTGTTGGATAGGTACAATTTATTTTACTTTTTTTTTCATTTTTTTATTATGATGTTGCTCTAAAAAAAATGTTGGGAATCATAAGTCAACACATGACACTGCTATCTACTATATTCAAACTCTGAACAATTATGAAAAGAACACAGGAGGCGATCAGGTGGCAATCAATAATAGTGAATACAGTACTCATAGGATGCCAGGAAATTTCTAAGCTTTTAATATATATTAGCTCAATTATATTGTACAAAATCTAGAAGAAGGAGATCATAGACTCATTTCCATTTTACATTTGAGGAAAGTGATGCACAATGTGGTTAAAAAGATTGCCTAAAATCACACAGCTAATCCATATAGGAGCTAGGAATCACCACTAATTAAATCATCTCCAGAGATTCAACTCTGTATCTGTTAAATCTTTGGCTGGAGAATAGAGAGCCCATATAGATGTGGCTTAATGGCTGTCCCAACACTGCCTCAATCTTCACAACAGCAAGACTGGGTAGGCCTTCTCTGTGGGATGGTCAATGTGGAAACAAAGAAACAACAGGCTGAAATAAGTGTTCCTCAGTTGCTTCCACTAGTCTCACTAATCAGATAAATTCCTCCCTGTCCAGGAAGGAACCAATGTGGCCAGATGTATTTTGGGAACATAATTTTCTCTGCATACAAAAAATAAGAAGTTTGGATAATTATCTTCCCTTAATACATAACAAGAAACTTTATAACTTAATATTTGTATTTCATTTGTGCTTTTGCCCACACTATAACATGTATGATTCATTTTAAAGACTTGGGCTTGTGAGGGAAGAATAGAGTCTGATTTTACATGGAAATAATATCTTGTTCATTAATTTAAAGTTTTACTGGCAAAAATATGGCAGCATGGGTACATATAAAAGAGCCAACAAAGTGTTCATAGACGTTAAAAGAGGAAAAACTGGTGGGAGAAATGAATCACAGCATGACACATAGGATGAATATGCTGCACTAAAAAAAATAATGATTCACAAAGAAAAATAGCAGTTTAATTTCAATAAAAGATCACAGTTCATATAAAAGTATATTTTTGAATTTTACTCTTTTTTTATTTGAAAATATGCTTAGGATTATAAAGGTAGAAAAGCTAAATATTAAGAAATTCATGACATTTTATTTTTAAAAATATTTAATTAACATTATTATAAAACTAATTAAGTAAATCCTGATGACAAACGATTCTTTTACCCATTCAGGAGTGCTCTGTGAATAACTCAAAGAGGAATAAAGTAATTTTAACCTTAATTTAGAAGTTCATTTGAGGCCAACTGGTATTTAAAATTGTGGTAATTATCTGTGATGGGTTCTTAATAGAGATAACTTCAGTTATTTCTCAGTGATTCTTGTTTTGCCATGATGATCCTAATCACACAAATTATTTCAGATGGTTTGTTCACCATATGCTCAAGTATTCATTTTGTAAAAGTAAAACAAGTTTTGTTTTATTTTTATCAGTGTGGAAGGGCTATTTCAAAAGTGTGTTTATTGGTTTCCTAGGGCTGCTATAGCAAAGTACCACACACTTTGGGGCTTAGAACAGCAGAGATGTATTGAATCACAGTTCTGGGGGCTGGAAGTCTGTGATCAAGGTGTCAGCAGGGTTGTTTTCTTTTGAGGGCTGTGTGAGAGAGTCTGTCCCTCTACCAGCTTCTGGTGGTTTGCTGACAAACTTTGGCATTCCTTGGCTTGTAGATGACGTATTATCTTGATCTCTGCATTTATCTTCACTTAGCATTCTCCTAATGTGTGCCCGTATTCGAATTTCCCTGTTTTATGAGGACATTGTTCATACTGGAGTAGAGGGAACTACCCTACTCCAGTATTTCCTTAATCATCATATCTGCAGAAACTCACTCTATTTTCAAATAAGGTCATATTCTGTGGTACTAGGGGTTTGGATTTTGTGATGGGCTGAATTGTGTCCCCCTCCAGATTCATATGTTGAAGTTGAAATACCCACTACCTCACAATGTGACTGTATTTGAACATAGAGTCCTTAAAATGGTAATTAACATAAAATGATATCATTAGAGTGGACCCTAATCCAATGTGATTGGTATCTTTATAAGAAGAGGAGATTAGGGCATAGACTTGTACAGAAGGAAGACCTTGTGAAGATGCAGGCAGAAAACAGACATCTGTGAGCCTAGGAGAGAGGCCTCAGAAGAACTCCACTGACCCTGCCAAATAACTTGATCTCAGACTTCTAGTCTCCAGAATTGTGGAAAAATAAATTTTGTTGTCAAAGCCACTGAGTCTGTGGTACTTTGTTACTACAGCCCTAGGAAACCAATAAAGACTGCAACATATGAATTTTTGGAATGTACAGTTCAACCCATAAGAAGGGGTTAGGTTCACCCATTTTCTTTTTTTTTCTCTTCGATATTGTTACATATTTGGGCAATTGTTTTGATTTCCTTTTAGATATGGTTAGTAATAATTTCATGTTTAAAAAAATTCACCTATGACATTTAAATTGTTTAAAAGGAATTTATATTTTAGCTGGGCCATGTCATAGTTGTGTATGAAGAACTGAAATATGTTTAAATTAGAGAAAAGTTCTCTTGTTGCAATTTGATACAGGAGGTAAAAATAGAATAAAAATAACAATTTAGAAAAAATGTATTAATTTCCACATTTCATTTTTTATTAAGTGATCGAATACAATTTTTTATTTCAACTTTTATAAAATGCTAATATATTAATGAAAATAGTACATATACTAATTTCTATACTAGTCTGTAATAGCTCCTAAGGCACTGGTTCTCAAACTTGGTTATACATGAGAATCATTTGGTCAGTTAACAAAATAATTGATGATTGGGTTTATCCCTAGGGATTCTAATTAATTAATCTATGTTGAAGCCAGGCAACAGATTTTATTTTTTATTTTTTATTTTTTTTTTGAGACAGAGTCTCACTCTGTTGCCCAGGCTAGAGTGAGTGCCGTGGCGTCAGCCTAGCTCACAGCAACCTCAAACTCCTGGGCTCAAGCAATCCTTCTGCCTCAGCCTCCCGAGTAGCTGGGACTACAGGCATGCGCCACCATGCCTGGCTAATTTTTTCTATATATTTTTAGTTGGCCAATTAATTTCTTTCTATTTTTAGTAGAGACGGGGTCTCACTCTTCAGACAACGGATTTTAAAAAATATATATCCCAAGGATTCTGAAGTGTGGCTTAAGAACCACAGTAGTAAAAGGATGCTGTTGATGAAAATAAAGAAAACTAAACATATCTAGGGGAAGACGATAATTGACTATACTTGAATTAGGAGACAACCACTTCCTAATTCTTAGCAACAAATTCTTTCTTAGGGCTAATAAAAATTGCTAAATTTGATTAGAGACATAAGAAAAATGAGTTTTAATGGTTGCACTTTCTTCTGTGTGTTAATAATTTTCTTCTGTGTCTATATAATTTTATTTTTTCTATAGGGAATCATTTTTATGTATAAAAGGAAAAAGAATCTTTAAATGAGCAAAATTATACAAATCATCATTCCTGTATTCGATGTTTTTCATTGCTGGTTTCCACATATCTAAACACCAATTACTTAAACTTTGGAATTTCCGGCTTTATATGAACAAAGTATTTTGAATAGCTACATCTGTTCAACTCTCACAGATGGCCTTTGTGCTTTTCTCTGAGATCTTTATAATTATATGTGACACTGTTCTTCTTTGAGAGTTGTGAATGTACTGAAACATTATATTTTAACTTGAATTCAAACATGTTCAATAAGGTTGGAAGTAAAAGGTCTAATCATATCCTTTGTATATGTAGCTCCAGGACTCAGATTATTTTTTACTAACATTGTCTACTGTCTGCTGCCAAAACATGTTTATGATAGTATTGTTAAAGACTGGCGAAACCAAGTATAGCCCATTAAAGACTGATCTCAGGGCAAAACAACTTGTCTTGTTCATAATTGGGTCTTATCCCCATAAATAACATTCTAAATATCTACTCTAGCATTTGCAGAATAATCAAGGCTAAGGAAGGATAGAAAGATTTAATTCTGTTTTTGTCTTTGCTATTTCTTTTTTGCTTGTTTATGTTTTACTTAAACATATATTTGTAGTTTATTGGCAGGATTGACATAGGTAATATTCAAGGAAGTCCACTATTTTAAAATACATATTTTCCTTAGGGATTGAAATATATTATAATAGATGATTAGGCTGCTTTCCAATTTAATTGTTATTTTAAAAAATATAAACACATTCCTCTAAAGTTTGATTAATAAAAAAACTAACATTCTGAAAGTTAACATTTACTATGCAAGTTTTAGTGTGCTAAGTGATTTTATATGTGTTTATTTAATCCTCACAATAATTCAGTATGATAGGTAATATGATTGCAAATTAATAGATAAGGACAGGAATTATAGCAATATGAAGAATGTTGCAGAGAGCCATATAGAAGTATATTAAAACCTGAGATTTGAACCTTATTAGCCGATCACACAAGTTGGCATTTGTATCTGCTATGCTGGGCACATGGAGAGAGGCAGAAGACAAACTTTTAAAGCACTGAACTAAAAGCTTGACTAAGAGGATTTCTGCTTCCAGTAATGATGGAATAAGCACCCATTCAGTCTACTGCTTCAGCTGTGGACAACCAAAAAAACTGGAAAAATATTAAAAAGAAAAAAAGTCCTTCCTAAAGCCATTGGTGACTGTGGTAGAAATGTAGCCCCCAAGATGATTCCATGCCCTTATCAAGGCTGGCAATATGATGAGCTATCACACCCATGCATTCGTTACAGTCACAGGGACTTTGCAGATGTAATTAAGATTAGGAAACAGTTAATCTTAAAAATAGGGAGATTATCCTGGATTATCCAGGTGGCACAATGTAATAACATGAGCCCTTAAAAGCAGAAGTCGAAGAGGAAGTAAGAGATTTGATGCATGAAGAGGATTCATCATGCCTTTGATGGCTTGAAGTTACAGGGGGCGTTGAAATGAGTGAGAAGGAACCAACTCTGTCAACAAACAAGTTTCCAAACAGGGAGTTTGGAAAGGATCTTGAAACTGAGATAGAACCACGTCCCTCTTACCACATTAATTTTGTCCTTATGAGACCCTTAGAAAAACATCCTACCATTATGTGCCATTATGGGACTTTTGACCCACAAAAACTGTGAGAAAATAAATTGATATTTTGAGCTGCTAAGTCTGTGATAAATTGTTACAACAGCAATACAATATTAATTAATACAGAGAGCTAAATGGTAATAAGGAATCACTGGTCTAAAATTTTGAGACGTAATCCAGCATTTGGGGATGCTTTTACCTTTAAGAAGAGAGTAGGAGGCTGCTATCAACTGCATGGTTTTGTCCCCCTGTCCCCAAATTGATATGTTTAAACCCTAAATCTCAATGGGATAATATTAAGAGGTGGAGCTTTTGGAAGGTTATTAGGTCATGAGGGTGAACCCCTCATGTTAGGATTTGTACTCTTATAAAATAGATATGAGACCGCTTACTGCTTCTCTCTCTGCTCTCTACCATGTGAGGACACAGTGAGAAGATAGCCATACGCACGTCAGAAAGCATGCTCTTACCACACATGGGATTTGCCAGTACATTGGTCTTGGGCTGCCCAAATTATTTATCTTTCCCCAAATGGCAAGAATCCTGTAGTTCATCAACCATGTATTAAAGAGATCCCAGATAGCTGCTATTGCAGATGCCAAGGAGAAATAAACATCTTTTCTGGAATAATTTAGTATTATTCTAGTCTTCAAGGTATTACTATTAAAAGTTTTATGAATAAAATATCCAGCATGAAATAGAAATTAATAAAGCAGTTGAGGCGATAAAAAGAAAAAAAAACAGGAAATAAAGTAAAAATGAAGTAAGATGATAGAAACAATGCCAGAGAACACCCTGATAAATAGAATCATCATAGACTTAAGGAAACTAATTCATTTATTCAAGAGAAGGTAAATGATAAGATTAAAAATTTGGCAGAGAAGTAGAAAATATTAAAAGTTGCATAACAGAATTTAAAAGATACCAAATAGAACTACTAGAACTGAAAAAAGAGGTACAATAATTGAAATTAAGAATGAAATCAGTAGTTTCTAAATGTAGTCTAGAAGAGAAAATAATTAATGATGAGGAGAGAGAAAAAGTTAAAAAATTAAAATGGATGAAATACACATTGAGAATACTGTTAGAACTAACATATTTATTTGGAATCTCACAGACAATAAGAAAAAAATAGGGTAGTAGTTACATTTGGAAGATTGTAACTGAAATTTATTAGAAAAAAGTGAAAAAGTAATTTACAGATTCAAAAAACTCAATTTTTTCTGTAGAGTAAATTCAAGAAATTCATTCACAACTAAACACAACAATGTCAGAATGCAGATAACAGAAGCAAAAGTGAAAAAAAATTGAATAAGATTGTAATGATTATTTAAGAGAACAAATGGAAATTTTAAAAAGAAAAATTAGAAGCCATAAGACTGTAATATCTTCGATGTGATGAAAGAAATAATAACAAAAGGTTATCTAACCTGGGATTCTCCACCTAGCTAAAATATCCTCCCAAAATAAGTGACCTAACACATTTTCATACAAAACAAAAAGAAATTCATTTCCAGGAGACACAAACTTAAAGAAATACTATTCTTCTAAAGAAAGACTAGAGTATATTTCAAAGATACTAGGAGCAATGAAAATGAACAAAATCGTATATATGTAAATCTAAATGAGTATTGACTGTATAAATGACAATCTCATATATAAATAAAATATACAAGAAAATAGCATGTAAAGTATGGATGTGATGAATAGGGTTATAATTTTCTTGTCTTTTCTGGCAAGATGAGCTACATTACCAAATAAAATCACGCTTTTTAAAAAATTAATAATAAAGAAGATATAAGGAGCCAAAAATTCTCTCAATCTTCTTTTCAAAATATTTAATAAAAAATAAGAGAGCAGACTAATCAATAGTCAAATATGTAAACCATTAATATCCTATTTAATGTTTTCTTTGGTTATACTTATTACTGAATGGAAGCATTTAGGATAGACCTATTTAAGCTCTTGTCTGTTGATTTTTCTCTATTGCACGTTCCCTGTTAACTCTTAGCCACACACCCAATAAAGGTCAAAATGAAAAGTTTATGTTCCTAATTCAGATAATAAGTGCTTTATACTTCTATTTTCTTATATGCAAATTGAACTTAACCCATTTATTCATGTCATCTAATTGTAATAATTATATAAATAGTATCTGAAAAATGCTTTGAGGACCCTAACGGACAGATGCAAATAGTATTACTGTTATATGCTTTTAAGGGGATAAGAATGTGTATAAAGCAATAGAGTAAATAAACATACATTCAGCTTTAATTTGAACACATAATCCACTGCTCTAGCAATCACTATAGGTCCTCTTTTTATTACTTCTGTAATGAAGGTCTGATATCCTTTTTTTGTCCTGGCAGAAAGTGAATCATCAATTTCTCCAAGAGTCAGTTCAATTTCATTAAAATAAGCATAAAACTATTGTGAACTTCGATGTGCTCTCTGACTGACAACACCAAGTGCCTCCTAGAATATGAAGCACCAAAAACTTTTATTTATTGCTGTGAGAATGCAAAATGGTATGGCCACTGTGGAAGAGAGTTTAGCACTTTCTTACAAAATGAAACATACTTTTACCATAATCAACAATCTCAATCCTTAGTATTTACCCAAATGAGTTGAAAACTTATGTCCACACAAAAAGCTGCATGTAAATGTTTATAGCAGCTTTATTCATAATTGCCCAAAGTTGGAAGCAATCAAGATGTCCTTCGGTAGGCAAATAGATTTAAAAAACTACAACATACATCCAGGTAATGGAATAATGTTTAGCACTAAAAAGAAATAAACTATCAAGCCATGAGAAGACATGGAAGAAACTTAAATGCATATTTCTAAGTGAAAGAAGTCAATCTGAAAGGCCACATACCTTTCAGAATAATTCCAACTATATGACCTTCTGGAAAAGGCAAAACTATTAAGACAGTAAAAATATTAGTGGTTTCCAGGAGTTGTGGGGAGGAAGGAAAATAGGCAAAGCACAGAAGATTTTTATGGCAGTGGACATACTGTGTATGATACTATAATGGTGAGTAAGTGTCGTTATACATTTGTCATAACACATAGAACATACACTAAGAGCAAGCCTTAATGTAAACATACGGACTGATAACGATGTGTTAATGCAGGTTCATCATTTGCAACGAATGTACCACTCTGGTGCGAAATGTTAATAGTGGGGGCAGGAGACATAAGGGAACTCTCTGTACTTTTCCCTCAATTTCACTGCTTAAAAAATAGTCTATTTAAAAATAAGAATTTGAAAATCATGTTTGTATGTTATAAAACATATCTTTATGTTTTAAAAGAGGATCAAATTCAATGGATCTCAGTTTAGTTCCTGCTGTCTCATGACCTTGAAAATATATACACCTATTAATTTCTCATTCTTTGGAAATATGCTTCTATGTTCTGAAGGTTTGTGTCTCCTACAAAATTCAAATGTTGAAACCTAATCCCAATGTGATGGTGTTAGGAGGTGGGGAATTTAGGATATGATTAGATCATGAGAAGCCAGGCCTCATGAGTGGAATTAGTGTCTCTATAAAAGGGGCTCCAGAGAGGTGCCTCCTCCCCTCCACTGAAATAAATTTCTGTTGTTTATAAGCTACTTAGTCTGTGATATTTTAGCATCCTAAACAGACTAAGACATATGTATTATAGATTAGGTTCATTATTTTGTTAACCAAATGCTGAATGAATAGATCAGAGTGAAAGAATAAGAGAGATTGAGCTACATTCATTTCAGTGATGTATTGTAATTAGTAGATAGTATCAGGGTTTTCTCGGCTTCTCGTCCTATAGTGAAAAAATATAACTTGTCCATTCTTTATGTTACTAATAGCCAATACCATAAATTTGAATTATACTTGACAAAGCACATTCACATAAAGTTTTATTTCTTTTTTTTAACCACTAAATTAGAGTGCAGGTAGACAAGAAAACTGAAGCTCAGAGAAGCTCTATGTGATGTCATAGAGCTAAAAAATGCCAGAATTACATTTAAACCTGGATTTTCTTTTCTGTTTTACTATTCTACTTCATGGAAATGATCATAAGACCCCATATATAGCCCATAAGAATTACCTTAAACATCATAAAACCTCATCATGCTAAAGCTGGTAATATACTACTGAGAATCTGGTATGCTTAGTACTCTCATAAACTTCTGGTGAAAATATAATTGGTAAGATTCTTTTGGAAAACAATTTGTAAACATGTATAGAAGATTTTTCTTAAATTCAAACTGATGAATTTAGTAACCAGATACTTATTCCAGCATTATATTATTATGGCTGTAATCACAAAAGTGAGGAAATTGAAAAATCTAAAAATAAAGAAATTTTTATGTCTACCATAATGCCTCTAATACATAAAACATTATGGATCAATTTAAAATGATATCTTGAAGAATTTTTAGTGACATTAAAACACAAGTTTAGGGGAAAATTGTGAAGTGATGTGTTAGCAATGAATAACTCTAAACTGTTTTGGTGATTATGAATTCAGACCCCAATGCCAGCATGCCTGAGTGCACTGTCTGTCTTTAGCAATTGTTAACTATGTGATGCCAGGAAATTTACATAACCTTTCTGTGCCTCAGTTTGCTCACCTGCAAAATGGAGAAAGTAGTAGCACATATTAATCAAGTTGTTCAGAGAACTGAGGAGATAATAGACATGAAGAGCTAAGAGAAGTGTCTGTTACATGATATGTGAAATGTTTGCTTGCTATTATTATCATTCTATAAACAGATGTTTGCTTATTATATTCCTTCTATATCAGTTTTCATTTCCAGAAATGGTATTTCCAGAAACCGTAGGAAATTGTTCCCAAAATCACTTATTAGTGCCAAACAGTAAAAGATTAATTTACCACCTTTCTCTTCCCCACTTGAAATTTCCCAAATAAATGTTAGAAAATAGGAGGGAAAATAAAGCAGCTTTGCTTAAAGTTATTTTCTCAAAGTTTAGAATCAACAGTAAATGTTATGAAGGTTCTGGGGTTCTAGAATAATGATGTGACAGGGTGTGTCCCAAAGCTTTAGATCTGTGTCTAGTATAAGGGGGAATTATTTTTTTGTATCTGTTCATGGTGCCTTTACAACCATAGTAGTTCCTAGCCCCTGACTGAAGAGTTTCTTTATATCTAATATTATTATAGGTATTCTTCTATCCACTATCAGGCTGAAATATAATAATAACACTTCTAACTAATCCTCTGTCTTCTATTACCTTGGGCAGGTTATGGAGATGCAAAAACAACGTATAGTCTAAAAAAAGCTACTTTATGTTTGTACTTTTCAAACATAATAATACATATAATGGGCTTTATGTAAAACTGATGCTCATGTGTATTTGACTGAGGAGTATGGGAAATGGTGAGTTTTTTATTTCCAACTCCTTTCTACCTTTTGTCCCTCTGTGAATTTGTAAAAATTTCTACAATGAGCATGCTTTGCATTTGTAATGAGACAAAAAAAGGCTATAAAATGAAAGTCTTATAAGCCTCTTAGAGAAAAGAATTAGCAATTGCCTCCTTTACAGTAGCATTGTATTTTTTGATTTCCTATGGAGACATGTTGAATTATATTGCTCCTCAACCCCAAAGTGCTTTGTGTTTACAGCTTATATTTAAAGGGATGCCCCCAGTGAAATGCAGTTTCATTTAGGGTGATATTTTACAATAATTCTGAGCCTGAATTATGCACCAGGAATAGAAACACCAGAATTACACACTTTGCTCATATACAACTCAAGGTGCATAAACACATATGGACGGGCACAAATTTAGCATCAATTTTAGAGTTTCCCCTTAGAGAGTAGTTATTTTCATCTGTACACTCATTCTTCTTTCATACTTGATATGCAAGCACACACAATTTCCTGAGTGAATATGGATATACATCTGCTTTGAGGGGACATATGTATGAAATAGCTAAAGGCTGCAACTATGTGTACTCATATTTGGCAAGACATCTGGGTGGATTTATTTTACCTAATTTAACTTTGCAAAATTCATGTATTTCACTTGAAGTTTTGGGTATTTAAGTCAATTGTAGGCTCTTGATACTGCCCTGACAAGGCATTTAATGTCATTATGTACTGTTTATCATAGTATTTGTTTATCATAGTTATAAGTGAAAATATAGGGATGAGTCATTGTGAATTTTAACTGTATAAGTTTAAAGAAAAATATTTATTGTTAAAGAACCTACTCCATAGAGTGGTTTTTAAATAAAGAGTGACACAACATGGCTTTAGTATACGACTCTGCCAGGGACTGTTGTAACTGGCTTTAAGATGGGCAAAACACCACCACATACTCTGATTCTCTGTGTTTCAAGCTACTTAATCAGAAGAGAAACATGCTGACTGCACGCCAGGCAATGTGCTTGTTGCTTGGGATACAAGGTTGTATAAGATATGTTGGTGTTTTCTAGGAGCTCACTGTATAGTAGGGCAACAGTCAGATAAGTAAATATAACCCAATCGTGGGGTTTCTATAACGCATGGTACAATAGTGTCAAATAGGTGAATGGAAACACCTAAGGGTGTAGCCTAAGAGCAAAGGTGACATATGTCACCAAGAACATGTTCATGGAAGAGCTACTTTAGAAGTGTCCCAAAGATATTTTCCATTCTATTCTATTTTATGTGTATGTTTGTGCTTATTTTGTTTTGTTTTGTATATCCTAGTACTGAGGCAGCAATTTGTTGGTAGGAAAAGCATGCACAAGCATGTTGCGTGGCTTCCAGCTTCTTAAAGAAGAGTTGGAGAAAGCTGAGAGACTCCTGCACTTGTATCTGCAGAGGCAGACCCTGAGACAGTGACATAAAGTCAATGTCTCTAAGACAAAGCTCTAAACACTCCAGGAGCCTGTTGGCCATTACAGGAAATACACATGTAAACAGATTATTGAGATGAAGAACAAAAATGCTGAAATCAAAAATATGCACAGAGGGCCACAAGTATCACAGACAATGGAGTTACAGGAGGGCTTTACCTCATGATCTAATCACCTTCCTGAATCCCTGCCTCCTATATTTTCATTATCATCCCATTAGTGATTAGGTTTTCAGCATATATTAATATGGGAGGGGCAAATATTCAGATATTCAGATCCTAAAAGCTATCTTCTCTAAATCTATCCTTTCTTCTCCTCTCCATCTCTCATTCACATGTGAATAAATTTCTGCTGATTACAAACTTCCTCAAAAACTTGGATCATGGAATAACAGGGAGAGAGAAGCCTAGAAAACTACTTCTTATCAAAAACTCTTCTACAAGTAGAATGTATAGTAAATATCTTCTTATTAAAATACTAAGTTAAAATCAATCAAAAAATATTTAATGACATTGTACATAATATTAATACAGTAAATGTCCATTTCAACAAATAATTAAATACCTGAAAGATTTTTTTCCTATTTTATCATAAACATGTTTCAAGCTAAACAGTGATACTTTTAGTAAATAAGTTGGTTAGATGAATTGTGGGTAAATATACTAGTATTATTAAACAATCCTTGACCTTTTAATAAAACTAACATATTTACCGATATGCTTGTCTGCCACTTAGAAGATACATTTCTGCCCCAAATACAATCACAAAAATTGTATTTTTTAAGAAGGGTACATATTCTTTCTTTGATTTTACAATCTTACTTATGCCATTACCCTGACACAGAAAACCTTTACTTCTTAATTATCTTGGAAGATTATTGACATTCTTTGTGACAACTCTTAATTTCAGAATTTCTTCAACCTAAAATACATAGTTTTTGCACATTAAATTGTCTAAAACAAGGATAGATGGTTTTAGCTCCTTTTGGCCACAATATTTGACAATACACAGAGAGTGCTGCCCACCAGAAACGGTACCCGCTTTTCTCATTGTCTCTTGACCACCTAGGGCCTGCTTGGCTGCCTTTCAGCCTGCAGCCCCTCCTGGAGGTTCAGGATAGTGCCTTGAGTCTCTAGTTCTTCTGAAGGTTGGGACTGTTACTGGAGGTCCCAAACCCCCCAACATACATCACAGTGTTATACTGTTGAGTGGCCAAATCCCTGAGCAAACAAAGATAATCCTAGCAGGCAGAACATTCCAGGGTTTTATACATCACCTCTCAGTAAAGGCCTGACCTCTCCTTCAGTAGGTGTCCTGCACAGTGGCCCATAAATTTAAGAAACTGATCATATTTCTAATACCCTTTCTTCATTTGGTTTCATTAACCCTAATTCCTTGAACCTAAAACCCAGTGACATGTAAACAATGACAATACAAGATTTGTCTTTCATCCTCAATACGTGTAACACTAGAAAATGTCAGGTGCTATATCTCATATTTATGTAAAGTGCTTGCCATTCATAAAATACTATAGCTTTCACTTTATTGGGAGGCATAAGAGTGGGAATGGATGGAAAGAGTGCTGTGATTTTTAAACCTAGTTTTTACCATTATATTTTTTTTCAGGCAGAGGCACACAGTATAGCTCCCCATGATTGAAATTGTATAACTGTGGTATTTACACTACTTTCTAAAGACCTAACCTGATGTTCTTTTCAGGAAATGAAAATTGAATATTTGATGAATTTGAGTAATTTTCACAATAAATGTGTATTTAATAAACATGTATTAGCTACAATAGACATTCTTAAAATGCAAGAGGCAGTCAATATGAAAGCATTAGCTGACTCAAGAGCTCCATTTATGCATTAAACACACAGGCCAAAAAGATAGAAAACTCAATTAACTCAGAATTCTAGCTATGGGATATGCTTATTTTCCCTCATGGATGTAGATATTAGTTTTTAAGCAAGATCAGGAGAAATATTAACCATTAGACAAAAAGTTCTGAATTCAGAAAATGTTCGAGCACTCTGTGTAGGGTTGTGCAGAAAGTGGTCCCCAAATTGTAAACCTCAGACAACAATATGCAAAACTATAGAGAACAAATATTCTTAGAACCAATAGAAGTTTGCCTCTCCCCATGCCCAAACACACACAACTTAGTAAATAAACCAAGTATTCATTCCAAACACAGCAACTCTCCAGCGTATGAGTTCGGGAAACATATTTTTCTTCTTATGTATCTACCTACCACTTCTAAACTTTTGAGTCATTTTGAGTCATATGTGCATATCCTTTCTTCTTTGGGAAAGATTACATGTATCGCTTAATGACAATGATATATTCTGAGAAATGCATCATTAGGTGATTTTGTCATTCTGTGAACATCATGGAGTGTTCTTACCCAAATCTAGAGATGATATAGCCTACTGCACATCTAGGCTATATGGTATAGATTGCCGCTCCTAGGTTATAAACCTGTACAGAGCATTGTTATACTGAATGCTGTAGGCAATTGTAACATAGTAGTGAGTATTTATGTATCTAAACATATTTAAACATAGAAAAGCTACAGTAAAAATATGGTATAAAGGATAAAAAATGATATCCCTGTATAGGGCATTTACCATGAATAAGGCTTGCCCGCCTGGAATTTGCTCTGGGTGAGTCAGTGAATGAGTGGTGAGTGAATGTGAAGCCCTAAGACAATACTATACAATACTGTAGACTTTATAAACACCGTACACTTAGGCTACATAAATTTATTCAAAAATATTTTTCTTTCTTCAATAATAAATTAACCTTAGCTTACCATAACTTTTTACTTTATAAACTTTTTAATTTTTTTAACTTTTGACTCTTTAGTAATATTTAAGTTAAAAGACAAACACATTGTATCGTTGGACAAAAGTATTTTCTTTCTTTATATCTTTATTCTATAAGCTTTTTTTCTATTTTAAATTGAATTTTTTTTTCTGCTTTTTAAACTTTTTTGTTAAAAGTTAAGGCACACAACACACTAGGCCTGTGCTGTGTCAGGATCATCAATATCACTGTCTTCTACTTTTGTATCTTGTCCCACTGGAAGGTTTTCAAGGGCAATAACACACATGAAGCTGTCATCTCCTATGATAACAATGCCTTCTTCTGGAATACCTCCTAAAGGACCTGCCTGAGGCTATATAGTTAACATCTTTTTATAAGTAGAAGAATCTAAACTGATGATACAAAGTATAGTATAGTAAATACATATGCCAGTAACATAGCATTGGTTATCATTATCTAGTATTAGATACCGTATATGATTATATGTGCCATGTTTTTATATGACTGGCAGTGCAGTAGGTATGTTTACACCAGCATCACCACAAACATGCGAGCAATGAGTTGCACTGTTACTACAGCTACAGTGTCACTAGGTGACAGGAATTTTTCAGCTCCATTATGATCTTACAGGATTTAAATCTTTGTATATACATTCATTGTTGACTGAAACATCCATATGCAACGCAAGACTGTATTCTCATCCCATCTTTCACCAGTCCTCTAGTAAAGGATCAGCTCCTCTCTTCCCACTGATTCTGATAGTATTTTGGTTGTACTTCTAGTCTTCTGTGATCACAGTGTTATCCACTGAGTTATGTCCATTTATTAGTCACTGTGCTCTGCTTTGAACTCAGATAGATATTCTTGTACACATTTCCATCTGCTTCAACATCAATCATGGTATTTGCTACAAAGGATTTATTGATTAATCAATGAGTAAGTTAAATAATTAATGCTTTCATATAGGTTTTTATCAAGGATATAGATGCATTCTTCAGGTGAACTGGCTTATAGTATTCTTCAATAAGCTGAAAAAATATACAGAAGTTTAATTCATTAAAATATGCTTAGGCAGCTGAGGTAATTAGTCAAACTATATTTTCAAAGAAACTAGAGAGATGGATAATTAACAAGATTCTTAGATTTGCTGATGTATATCAGATGTGTCAAATAACATGATTTTAAGGTTTGATTTTGACAAGCGTTGAGTGCCTGTGCTACTGATTAAAAAGGAATTCAGATGCTCTAGATAATAGATGTGCAGCATGGCAAAGTGAATGTTATGTTAACTGAAAGTTTGTAAACATAACTTGCACTTTCCCAAGCAGAAATATGATTCTATAATGCATGTATAGACTCCCAGAGAGCTGGTGGATATGCATTCTATCTAGAAAGGAGCTTTGAATCTATTCAAGAACTCAAAAAGTTTACCAGGTAAACCCCAGAATTCAATTCCAAATAAAATGGAAGAGATTATTTTGGCATGTGTATATTTTGAAACAGATTTCCTGAACTAAATGGAGCTCAATGAGATTACTTAAGAACATCTAATTTTTAAATATTATTGTAATATTAAGTTGGCCTATTGGGATAAATTAGCTGTTAAATATTTCATATGGTGACAATAAGTATTTACTAGGGCAGGGTCATTAAATATTTACGAATTATCCCATTTTTATATTAGAATTAAGCTTTTCACCTCTTTTCCTTATTTTACTTCCTCTGCCCATATCTAGCAAAAAAGTATAACTGTTTCTTAAGTGGACTCCTCATGACCTGCCATCAGATAACAGAATATATTTATATGATTATTTTATTTAAAAATATGTCAGTATCATAATTATGAGCCAGTAATTTATGGAAGGGCCTGGGGATCAAGTGAGAATAGCTATTCTTGCTCCATGGAGCAAATTTCCCATTCCTATGACACAACCACCTATTATAGCCAATGAGAAACTCTCCCGCCATACAGGGGCCTCTATGTTTAGGAAGTTCCCTGATAAATCCTTGGAGGGAAAGGTTAAGCTCATAGGTCATGGGTTAATTGATGGCCTGATTAGAAACAGATGCCTGAACTGCTTTGGATTAGAAAAGAAAAAATCTAGGGCTTAGGAAGGCAATCAAGAGGAGAACCAATTTTGTTTGAATACCATTAATGGATCTCCAGTTGATGGAATGGGTCAGAACATTCTATAAATAGATATGTGTAACATAAAATTATTAAGTTTTTAGTGAGGTGATTGAGGAGTTGAAATGAGGAACTGGGACTGAATTTTATGTCTAAAATGGCAGAATGTGAAATAGATCAAAAACAATAAGGTAAATTGGTCACAACAGTGAATTAATACATAAGAAAACTGATTTACAGCCATGGATGAGGGTGGGAATAGTGTATACTTCCAAACTTGAAGATGTGTTGGTGATAACATTAGATGTGCCAGAAGCTATGGAGAGTGTCAAATTTGGGTTTTAAAGATCAGGATAACTGAACTGAATTATGGTTGAAATTAACAGTAAGAGGTGGATATTGTAAGACTAAGCAATAAAATGAAATAATGTGTTTGATAACACACACATACATACAAGCACCCTCCCATCTATTACCTATGTGTATATCTACATATCTGTCTATCATTTATCTACCTCTCTCTTATGTTACATATTTGTTAAGCCATAATCTGGTTATACATATCCCTAATATATTAATATAATTGATTGAAAACACTTATGGAGTACATGTTGTATTTAGGGATTTTCCCAAGGATTTTCCGATGTCAATTCAATCCTCACAACAGCTCTCTGAGATGTGTATGTTATTGTTCTTATCTTATAAATGAGTAAACTAAGGCAAGGAGGTTAAAGAACTAGCCTAATTTCATCAGGCAAGTAAATAACAGAGCAGGGATTTTAATCTAGTCTGTGTCCAAAGTTGGGAATTTTGACTATTTTCCTCTGATATGTACCAAGTGAGCCCAGTATCCTGGTGTAGATACACCCAGGCACTATCACAGAGCCCATTACAAAGCAGATTATAAATTATCTAATCCAATTTATTAGAAATTTTTAAAAGGAGCTTGTATAAGAGGTTCCAAGTGCTTATTCATAGCTATTTAAATATGTGCTACAATATTAATTCCTACCAAAGGTCTGGATGATATCAGAGGCAGTATACTGTTTATTTGTTGGGAAAATGATTTCTGGGTTTCTGGAGAGTCAGAGAGTTTTTATACAAATCCTGACTTCACCTCTTATTTGTTTGGGGATATTGAGCAAATGATATAAACTTTATGATGTCTCAATATTCCCATCTATAAAAGGAAATCTTTAATGTGTACTTCATAGGGTTGTTGTAAGGACTAAGATAATAAATACAAGTTTAAGTTTCAGAACAATGTCTGCTACAGAGAACACAATTAAAAACATTAGTTATTTTTATATCATTATGATTATAGTGTGGGAGGAATGTAGAAAGCAGATCTGAGAATAGAATCATGAAGAGTTTCATCAAGTTATCCTCTGAAATGGTCCAGGGGCACCTATTCTGGTTGCCAAAAGCCTTTTATTGAATAAAATTAAAAATGCAGAGGTTTTGTTGCTGAGAAACTTGTAAAATGAATTACATATTTTAATGAAATTAAAAGAAAATGATAAAGTTATGCAACTCTAGTAATCAAGTTTTCATTATTACAAATGGATACACTGATTTTTGGGCATAAGTATTTGAAATTTCACTTTTATGCCAAAGCATTTTGAAAAAATCATTCTATTTTCCATTTTCAAATACCTCTTTACCAGATTTCATGGAAAAGAAGGAAGCATTACTTTCAAATAATAACAATACATAATATCACTGAGAATTTACAATGTGTTTGGCACTATTTTAAGTGATATAGGTATGAACATTAGTAGACATAGACACATGTGCACCAATATTTATGAAATAAAGTTTAATTTGGGCTCAATAAATGCCCTGTATAAAAATGAAATAAATAGTAGAAAATGTGGATCTTAAATAGTAGCTTTCTATTCAACAATTGCAAGTTACCTTAAGCCTTAGATATATTATGGATTTGATTTTGTGGTGAATGCCCTCAAGAATTTCTTTCAGAGAGCACAAACTTATTACTTTTCCACCTTCAACACAATTATTTCAAGTATTTTTTTAAATTTCAGTTAGCCAACTCTTAATTTCTCCCTTGTTATTTCACATGTATTTTTTCTATTTTTTCCCTAAGAATTGAGTAAGTTGACAAATTGTTTAAGAAAATCAATCCAAAAAAATCCCCTAAGAATACTTATATGATAAATTTCATTTGGTACAGAATTACTTATTAGAAATTTTTAATTATAAACAAAGTGCCACGTTATTTTAATGATTTATTAGAAGATCTGCTTGTCAGTGAAGTTGCAGAAATATTTAAGTGCAAAAGAGAAAAAAACTACAGTTATTTTTTGTTTTCCAATGATGAGTTTTGTTTCTTTAAGAATAGTTCCTTTGTTAAGCCTGTGTGTTTTATGTGTGGTGTGCTGAGCCTTCTAAAATACCATCAGGTTACATGTTTCCTATTGAGTGCAAATTGTCCCTGGGGCTAATTTCCATGTCCTGTGATTTCATAAACTCCTTACTGTTTTGTTTAATCATTTATTTAATAATTGCACACCTTGGTTCGGTATCTAGAATTCAATGCAGAGAAACGTGAACATCTAAAGTCCCAATTACTTTCCTTTGACCTATTGTATTTCATATGACACTATGACATCTGTTAAAATTTTTTATTGTTATTTACTATACATTTCATTCTTTATCATTCACTTTTTTCCCTGAATTTTTCCAATTTTTCAAATAGTGTTGGGTAAGTACTAGGATAAAAACACTGTGTGATGCCCTAAAGGATATGCAATTTGAGATGAAAACCCTAAAATCTAGGCCTTAACAGTCTTTTTGGCTGGCACAAGATATTTATGCATGATATAAAGTGACCAAATAGAAATTAAGCAAATAATATATGCAAATAATTAAGCCTATAACTTTAAACCCTCACAACAATCCTGTAAAGTCATCATGAATCTATTTTTGTATGAGGCCATGAACAGATAATTTCAAGTGGCAGAATCCATAGAGGCACAGCTTTTCTGACCACATGCGCCATGCCCTCTCCACTGAGGCTGTCAAGTAGAATAAGCAAAAGACCAACAAATTGTGAAGTAGACTTCAAAAATTCTCTGATTCTGTGACACGAGGGTATAAGAAGTTGACTGATTCATTTCTGGTTGTTTTCTCCTTGGTAAATTCCTAATATTCAATTGCACCTGAAGCTAGAACACATCATAACTATATCGTGTAGATTAAGCAGAAATCCTTACCCCCAAAAGACTGAGATAAATAACATTAGGAATCATTTTTTTCCCCAAAACCAACTCGTTTGTCCTTAGTGGAAACCTTATACTGAATATCATTATGTAACTCCGTTGTCAACAGCCATTACTGTCTTAGCTACTCTGGTGGCAGTGGCCTTTTTCCTGTGCTACAATCTCAACAGCAGTCATGTGGTGAGACTATTCCAAATGCTGATGAATGAAAATTGGTTTTGAAAGTCAATCCTTACTTTAAATAAACCTAAATATATTTTATTTCTCTTAAGTTTAGACTAGATTTTGAAGAAAAACTAATTATTAAACGTAACATAGTAAGTTCTCAAAGTCAAAACTAGGAGCTGGAGGTATTTATTAGTCACTTTGTATTTTTTAAATCAATTTGAGTTCTCTACTTACAAGGAAATAAACTGCAGTGTGAAATCGAGACATAAAATAATATACTTTGTAATAGATGGAAGCTTATTTTGCTTTCATGTATCAGTCTAGGCTTGAGCAATTGAGCAAAGCTAGTGTTGTGTATATCAGAATGGTTGAGAACATGAACTCCTTTTATTCTGTTGCATTACCTTCCCTAGGATATGACTGTGTCTTCAAGGTCTAGATAACTCACCTATGCCATGTTTACACTGGTCAGAAATCCTATGCATTGTCATACCTGAGTACAAGGGAACTAGACAATATAGATTCTACTCCAATGTCATTCCCTACTGAGGAAAAGAAAAAGAATTAATGCCAAGAAAAAGAAAAAAAAAATCATAGAAATACAACACTTCCGTCTGTACCATAAGTTCAATCATCCATGTTCACAGCTTTGCTCTGAAAAAATTGTATTTCAAACTTCATAAGTACTTTATTCCAACAGTAATCTATCAGTATTACATGTTCTGTTTTTTAATGGGCTGTTCATTTTTCACATACAGCAATTACATTCAGTGTAGGTTGTCTATACATTATTTCTTTGAACTTTGTCAAGAATGTTTTATGATCTAAGTTTAATTTTCATAAATAGTCCATGTATGCAAGAGGAGAATATATATTCTCTAATTATTTGTCACAGAAATGCACTTTAGATCAAGCTTGTTAATTGTGCAATTGTAACAACACAAATTAAAGTCTGTTTATGTTTTTTTTCCTTCTGCTTGCAAAATTGCTGAGAGGCAGGTTGTCAAATCTTCTGTTAAGATCAAGGATGGCTCAACTGCTCCCTATAACTTCACCATTCATATTTTCAGGCTATTTTTCAGATGCATGTGCACTTAAATTTTCTGCATATTTCTGCCTAGTTTTATTTACCCTTTTCTACCAAATATAGTTTTTCAATTGAAAGATTTGTTGTCTTTTTCTGGTTATTATTTGCTTGAATTATCATTTACCATTGTTTTTCTTTCTCAAATCTCATAGCACTGGCCTGCATTCAGGACTTCTCAGAGTTTGTGCCCACTCTCTCTCTTCCCATTGCCATGTAGCACCTGGCGGAGACACACCAGCTGTCTTGATTTCTTCTTTGTTAATAAAAAATCCACCCCCCACCTCCATGTTTTTATATTTGAGCATTCCTCTTTGTGTTTAGATCTCAGTTCAAGTTTCTGCTTGTTGGTGCCAAAGACCTGTCCCCTGTGCTCTTTCAGCCAAAATCCCAGGCCCATCATTCTGAATGCAGGCTAGTGACCACAGGGTGGCAGCAGTTCCAGTAGCAGGTGGCATCTGACCAGCTCCTGCTTGCTTCACCTTGCTTCTTGAGGACTTCACTGAACTTCTTGAGAATTCAACTACATAAACATGCTTATCTAGCATTTTTAGATGCTTTTATTTTCCTCTCCAGTATCCAGGACATTTTTAGGATATCTGGTCCTTTTTAATGTCACAAACAGAAATCTGCTCAGATCATCTAGCACCTTTGCTACCCTGTGACAACAGCAAACAGCACTCTAAATTTAGAAAAACTAGTTCTACATTTATCATAAATATTTCACTTTATTTCACCCTAAATATCTCTTGTCTGTATCTTTAATAAATTATAAAAATGAATTTGGTATATATTTTAATATATGACATCAAATCCATCCTAAATAACTCCAACCCCACACTCATGGCCTCCGCTAACATTAGTCTATACGCTTTCTCCACACATGTTGGGCTAAACTCTGTCCATCCACACTGCCATGGACATTGTCATACTTTCTTTCACACGAGTGTTTTTGTACAAACATCGTGCCCTTTGTCTCAGAATGCTTTCCCTTTTACCCCATTCTTCCCTTTCATCCCTCCAACCTCAGCGTGGTCAATACTTTCTCAGGACAAACTTCTCTGATTTCCCTTCCCTTGTCAAATCCCTTGAAGAATTTCTCAGATAACTGCAGGGATTTTAGATGAGTTGTTATTTTATATTTATGTGGGTTTGGGAGAGTGTGTCTCTCTGCATGCATATGTTTGTGATGATTAAGTGTGCTGTAAAGGCATGGGCCCTGTGTGTTAGATCTAAATTTTTATCTCCAATACTCACCACAGTGGCTAGTACAGAGTGAACTGTAAATACATATCAGCTTTGTAAATGAAATACTGAGTGAATAATCTACTTGAATGAAAAAGTGAGGGAATAGACGTTGACAATAACTTCCATTTCAATACCCAGTATCTTCTGAGATAGGGATATGTTTATTTGCAAGAGAACATTTGTTAACATATCTAGAGATTCACTGCCACCTCAACATATTTCAGGGCAGCCTCCAAGTCATTTTATTGAGAATGGATTTGGCTTTAATATGTCACTGTTATGGAGTCAATTAAAACTAAAGAAAGACTATATTATATTCCAAAGAACTATAGTTTTCCTGGTCTTGTATATATTTTTAGAGACTAATTGTTTTAATGCCTGACATACTTATATTAATATGATCAAAAAATCCCCCATAATAAACTTATTACTAATTTTAACTTAGAAGAAACCATACCTTAACATCAAGTATGTGTCAGCAGAGAATGTGAAATTCAAGCAAACCTTCTGATTTTTCATTTTCAAAAGAAAATCAATATCAGATTAGAGCCTACAGTAAATGAATAAAATATTTCATGTCATAATGGAAAAACCTACAGTTTTAATAAATTTTCAAAAATATCGATTTTTTTGCATCAAATCCATAAATTTTTAAGGACCCGTCAAAGTGATGGTTTTGTTTTTGATGTTTTTTATTGTTTCTGTTATAAATGACATTGAAGATAGTTCAAAGAGTTAAATACAGCATTATTTCCTTTAGTGAACTGAATGTCTACTCTATAGATGGAAGATGGCATGCGGAAATGACTAAAAATTGACATTAAAAACATGGTAAATGTTGAAATGAGGGTACAATCATAGTTAAAATTTAACTATCACTTCGATATTGAAGGCATTTCTTTCCTATTAGTTATTGCACAGTGAAAATTTCACAGAAAAATTTATAAAGAAGAATTTAATTGGCACAAATGATTACATTAGCACAGTTAAGGGACATTAACAATTAGTCTGTATGTTCAACATGAAAACAATCCTGCAGAGTTTTAATTGAAAGGATTTATGCATATTTAGTAGGCTTAATGTTGTATCTTCTTGAATCACTCTGCTGTGTAATGTGGGCGGGGTGTGATTAGATTGTAATAAGGCCAACTCACAGTGGTGCATCCAAAATGAGAGTCCAGATGCATGGCTAGTTCAAATGGGACCCTGCTGAAGAAAAATGTTATAGCAGCAAAGACACTCTATTTGGATACTTGGATGTGAAAGATATTCTTGAAATGAGCCTGTCTTGTTTTTGTTTAAATTTATTTTCTTAGGCAGAGTGTAATAGGATATTAAAATGAGATTTGCTCCAGTATAAGAATAGTGATAAAAAAGAAAAGAATAGTATGAAGCCACATGTTGTAAAATAATTAAAACCACAGTTTCTCTGGCTTTGATACCCATAAGCAGCATTTAAAATGCCGCCAACTTTTGGCTCAATGGTTCAAAGAGGAATATTTAATGTAATGAAAATTTATATATAATGATATTCATTGTAGCCGTATTTATAGTATAGTACAATATATTCAAAACAAGTGTTTATTCATGGATGAAGTGCTAACTATGATACATTAAAATAGTTAAACATTATATGCTCTTTAATTGAGATACATAACATTATTCAAATGCACAGGAGAACTTACTTTAAGAGAAAAGCCAACATTTTAAATTGAAGTTAGATATAAATCCAAGTACAACAAATCACAAAAATAAATGAAATATAATAAAAATTTATATTCTTTACCAAAGTGTGCTTTGTTATATATGATTTGCTTTCTTTCTTTGAACTTTTTAGTTTGTGTGTATGTTTTAAAATGACCTCATTTACATTTTAGTATGGAATATAAGTTATAAATTATTAAATAAAGCCATGATATATTTATAAATACTAAAATTAGAAAATATTAATATCCATGTTCTTTTTTAAAAAGATAATCAAGGGGATAACTATAAGTTGAAACAATTTCATCTTTAATAGAAGTATGTAAGACTACACTGTATGTGTATATTCAAATAGATGCAAAATATGTAGGTATGAAATGGAATGGGTGTTGGTACCTGCCAGTGAAAACCTGCTAATTTAGTTAAAGCTCTTAGAACTAAGCAATTAGAGCCAACTACACTTTATCTTGAAAGTGGTTTCTTTTGCCCAAAGCTCATTTAATGCTTTGAGATACCATTTCTGCAAAGTACATTTCCCAATTATCTGAAACCATTCCAAAATTAAATGATGTAAATAACATATGTCATGTCATATTTTATGATAATTATTCAAGGGAAAAATGCATGTAAACCTAAAGTAATAGAAACACCTTTCCATCCGACTTATTATAGCATTTTGATTAAGTATGCTATTAGAATGAGAAAAAAAAGCTTAAGAAATCATTTTAGTCTTATTAATAAACACATAAAAGTAATGATTAAATATAAACCATGTGGTAATGTTTTCTTTTTTCATTTTCTTATATCACCTTACCCCTCTGTGCATATTAAAAGGAAAAAAAAGTAATTATCTTCTCCCTTGGTGGCATGCATAGCCTTATTTTTTCAGTTGCACCATTTATTGAATTTGAGGCATCTTCTCTATTTTTCCCTCCCTCAAATACTGTAATATTTGAAAGTGTTTTTATAATTCTTATTTTAAGTGAGTTTCATAATTTAGAAAATACATATGTGCACGAATGGCGTATTCGTGTGTGTGTGTGTCTATTTTCTTAGCACAACCCTTTATTTCTCCAAAAAGTGAACTTTGAATTACTGTTAGTGTTAATAGCTAGGGAGTTTATATTGATTGCTACAAGTGTCCCAGAGAATCTGGAACTGAGGGCTAGATTATATGATTTTGGATTTGTGATAGAAAAGCAGTGAGTATGTTTTACTGACCTTGTTAATATCCTTGCTGCTCAACCATTTATTGGCTCTGTAGTCCTGAGCAAGTATATTTAAGCTCCCTGTACCTCAATTTCTTCTGTATTTTTGGGAACTACAGGATACTACCTCAAAGAAACGATGTAAGGCATATATATATTAATATTATATATATTATATATAGAAATCATATGTAATTCAGATTTGTACAATATAAAAAAGGATTTATAATTTATTCAATTAGATTTTTTTGTATAAACCAAGAAGAGCACTCATCTTCATTTCTAACATTATGTTGTTTATACAAAGTATAAGGAAGGTGAAGTTTGATTAACTCAAACCATAATAGGTGAGGCAAAAGAAAACTAGAATGGTGGCATCAAAAATTTCTCTCTCTGAAAAGCAAAAGGCACAGCATAAATAGCACCCACATGATAATATAGGTGCAACATCTTCGTAAAAATACTCAGATTCATAGTTCTCTAATGAACTTAATGGATGTGTCTTATCAATAATGTTAAAATCGAGGGGGGAGGGGGGCATGGGCAATATACATAACCGTAATATTTGTACCCACATAATATGCTAAAATAAAAAAATAAAAAAATAATGTTAAAATATTATTTTAACTTTTTCCCAAAGTACTACATACAGTCTCTCCCTGTGAGTTTAGGTTGTCTAGATTTCCTATAATTGCTATTACTTGTTATAAACATTACAACAGATTTTTCATAAGCTGCCATATATTCTAATATTTAGTTGTATAAAAGGTTTACACTGTCACAGTTTCTCGCTTGTCAATTTCCTGCTAGCCCTTTGGGACACTAGTGATATTGCCCTAATGTTTTATATAATTACCCTTAGGAATATTTCAAAATAGTTTTGGCTTAGCTGAAAACACATTTGATTGCAGATAACAGGAAGTCACTTGAACTGGATCAAGCAAATGGATTTTGCCACCAGCATACAGGGCTATTTTAAGGTCTGCAGGACAGTGACACCCTTTAGCCAGCCATTGCTGCCCCCTTTTTCTGCACTCACACACACACTTAGCATTAGCTCTTAGCAGCTTCTCTTTCTTCGGCTTTCACTGCCTCTCCATATATATGGGAGGAAAAAAAAAAGTTTCAAGTTTAGAAATCCTCAGCTGCAACAACTTTTGCAATCTACTTGTCTGTGAAGAATAATTCAAAATTTTTGGTGGAGAGAATCTGAATATCATAAATTAAAACCCAAGTCATGAATGTGAAGATCCCATGGCACACACACAAAAAAAGTTTTTGAGGACCACTTATATGTCCTGTCTTTGGAGACAAGACAGGTTGTTTTACATTGGGCAGCCACTCCAAAATATGTCTGGTATACTAACCTTAACTATTTGTCTAAGAGTTTTAACAAAAACAGTACATACACATAATACAGTCATTGCATTTATTTTCTTCATGGTGAACCACTGGAAAGGCAGTGGGGACATTTGGGATGAAAACCCAGCCCTAATATTTTTTATTAAAATTATATTTAAAGTTTCATTGTTTTTCCTATGAATTTCAGTTGTATAGTTTCTCTCTCAAAATACTTATTTTGACTCTTGGATGTGTAACAAGTATACCAAATTAACTATAGTGGAAAAATTTTAAAAAATAGGGTTGAAAAAGAATACTGCATATACTTGATTTTTATTCTTTTTGGTCACATTTTCTTTAGCAGTAGATTATCATTTTAAGGTTTAATAGTATTTATTTGATATCTTGTTTTTCAGTTACAGTGGCTGATTAAGCTTTCCACTTACATATACTGTTATAATTAATTTTGAGACCTACCTTTTTGGGAAAAATGTGTGCTAACTATTGTAAGATATCTTTTTAAAATAGTTCCTATTAACATGGTGTCAACCAAAAAAACTCAGACAAAAAACACTTATCATGGAAAAATGTCATACAGCTGGTATAGGATGTTAGTATAAATCAAATTCAGAGAAAAGAGGAATCATATAAGGCTATATTGCTCAGAAAGGAAGAAATAGCATTTCAGCTGGGAGTTTAGATAGATAAGGATGAATTGGTATCTAGGTGGAGAAAAGATATCTGAAGATGCACAAAAAGATAGCACAAGGTCTATTGGTTTATGGCTGAAAGATTGCTGTGATTGGAACAGGAGTGCTTTTATATAAACTGAGGGGAAAAAGTTGGAAATGTTAGTAAGGATTAGAGTGTGCATAGATACATGGTAATAAATGTCAAAGATGCAGGAGGTTATCCCGTGGGAAATGGAAAGTTACTGAAGATTTGTGAGCAGAGGAATGAAATGTAGAGAAGAGAGACACGATAAAATTCATCTTTGTCCTTTGGCCAGTTTGGTTGAATCAGAGAAAGGGAAATGAAAGGAAAAGTTTGTTTATTGTAGAAAATGTAGTTTATTCATTTAACAAAGTGTTATTACTATTGTGAAAAGAGGTGGTAAGGTTTTGGGGAAAAGACGATGAAGTTTGGAGCACTATTGGATAATATCGTGTCAAAGGACTAGGGGATCTCTCCCTCAAAACAGATAAAATTCAAACTGTTCCAAAGATTTCTACCAAAACATATACACAATAGGAAAAACAGCAAAGGTAAATGGAGGTTGCTTTTCACTGTTGTCATGCTTGTGTTCTGGTATGCAGGGTAAAGAGATCTGATAGGCTGGATTGGAAGACATGACCAAGCTGGAGGGAAAAGAAACTGTTTTTTTCTTTTTTCTTAGCCCATTCTAATGTATGAGAAGGTATCATATTCTCACTAACTACATAAAAGGTCAAAACATAGAAAGGAGGAGTGAGAAGGGTGAGAGGAATAGAGAGAGAGAAAGAGAAATAGATTCTGAGAGTAAGGGAGAATTTCTTAAACCACTGTATCAACCATTGATGTATAGCATGGGTATAAAGAAAAGGAAATACCAGAAAGAAGAAAGGAAGTATCTGAGCAGTGAAAACACTTGAACAAAGGCAAGAATTACAATCTGATTGGTGGGAGATTGTCAGAATTTGCCTTGTATCAGTGGTTGGTGTCAATATAAGGGTAGGGGAAGCTGAGCTTCTTAAATGTCTCTCTTACCATTGTCAGTAGGTCCAGGCCTCCTCCTAGCTAAGTGAAAGAACTGGAAGTCTTTTCATGTAGGCTAGATGGAATGAATGGCTAATAAAATAATATTCAACACACACTGAGTAATTAGTGATGGCAAGCACTGGTCTAGTGTTAACTCATTCAGTCTTTATAGAAATCTTATGATAAATGTTATTATTATCATTAATCATTGTTCTAGACACCCTCTGGACAGTGGTAATACAACAGTGAATAAAACAATAACAAAAATTCCAGCCCTCAAGTGCTTAAAGTCTTATATTAGAAGGTCCACAGTGAACAAGACTTGTTTTTTATATCAGATGTCAGTAAGTTAAATCGAGAAAAATAAAACAGGAAGATTTTAGGAAAGATGGGAATGCAATGTGAGTGGGTTGATATTTGGAACAAGCATTGTCCATCAAGACTGTAATAAAAATATTTGCCTTACAACCCCATAACATTTGAAACAGTTTACAAAGTTGTATGGATGATGTTACAGAGCATTAGGAAAGGAAATGATTGAGATTAATGAGTAGGGGGGAAAGCTTTTTAGAAAATCATGATTGAACTGAGGTTGGAATGACATGAACAAGCCTGATAGGTAAGACCTGCTAGTAAAAGGTTCTTCCCATATTAACGTAAAACTAGTTATAAACAGCAAAACTTTAGAGCATGAAAGACATTAGGTTTCTAGAGGAAATCCGGAGGCTTAGTAACGATGAACATAGTATTAATTGAAGTCAGAGAGATGAGCAAAACCAGATAACGAAAAATTTTACTTGATATTGCAAGCAGGTCAATTTTATTTTCAAGACAACAAGAAGTCATTGAAACTTTTAATCTGGGGGATGACAATCTGATTTTGTTTTTAAAACCTATTGCAATAGAATTGAGATTCAATGGTGATATAAAAATTGTAGTATTTCAAGATTATGGAGTTAGAGAGCATTAGGATGGTTCAGGTTATGTTTGCAAATAGAACTATTCCTAGATTATAAATCAAGAAAGGTGTCATTTACTTATACAGGAAACTTTTTGAGAACTCAGAAAGTAAGAGTAGATATATTGTGTGTGATCACTTTGAAATGACTATCAAACATACAAATGGCTATGTCAGGTAGCTAGCTGGCTGAGGAAGTCAGGAGCCTCTACAGTGGTCTAGTTAGAGAAATAAATTCAAAAGTTTTGGACATATGGATAGAATCAAAGGCATGGGATCAGATCAGATTAACTATAGAAGAATGTAGACAGGAAAGGAAAATGGGTTGATGACTGAGCCCTGAAGACAAACTGGTAAATGGGAAGAAAATGTAGTCAGAGGAAAAGTAAGAAATTCCAGCTATCTTTCTTCTCCTTAAGTAAAAACAAACAAGAAAATGTGAAGAAAGACGTCCTAAAAATATCTTACAATTCTATATTGTTAACAAATATTTTCAGCTGTACTATAAACACCACTTTGAATTGGCTCACAGTTAAGGACTAGTTTATGTCTCATTTACCTGGGCGTTCAGTTGTACAGAGGAGTTAGAGTTAGTGGATTCACTAACTGAATTATCTCATCAGTTTAAGTTATTTTCATTTCTCCATTGGCACCAATATTGGCTCTATGATTAGGCTAGTAAGAAAATGGCTTAATAAGTCAATGGCTTGGACAGTTTTACCTAGGTTATACAAATTCAGCAATATTCATAAGGAGAATAAAACCTTTTCATTTGTAGTTTCTACTTAGGAGACAAGAAATTTTACCAAAAATTACTCAACATATTTCTCTTTTTTTTTTTGACTGTTTTATTTTTTATTTTATTCTTTAAATTTCAGAATATTATAAGGGTATATATATTTCATCATGCGTTTCATAGGCCAGAGTTAAATAACATAACCATGTTTAAATTGATCATTAGAAATAGGTAAAGTAATACACTAAAAGTAAGCCAAGCCCTGTTTGAGCTAGGACTGCAGTCAACTACCTCAAGACATATGCCTGGGTAGTGTGGGGGAGAATTCCTAAACACAGTCATAGAGTTCTGACAGGAAATAAGAATGTGGGAAAAGTTGTTCAGTAGGCAACCTGGAGCATTTAACATAACTTTGTCCACCGAGTGTTTAAAATGAGAAATAAAAAGAAATAGGAAGGGAAGAGTCTGGAGGGAAACTCTTAGAGAATTTTAATTTGTCAACATGTTAGCATTTCCCAGGTAAAAAGCACACACTAACAGGTATGTTCTTCAACTTCATGTGGATGTATAAGATTGGCATAAATTAATGGCAATAAACATCAGTATGATTCATCTAACTCTCCCTACTCTGGATTGAATTTAAGCTCTTTAGGAAATCTTCTGATTGTAATGTGGCTTTTCATTTGGATTTACCTATAGGAAGAGAACATTCTGTCTGAAACAAAAGTATCTGTATCTCTTATAATACCTACTGCTTTATATTTACATATATATTTGTGAATTTGATATGTTTTAATTCTCATTTGAATAATCATTATTTGTGTATCTTGGCAAAACATCTGTGGCAGCCTTCTGGAACTAGATCCTAGAAAGGCACTGAGCCATGCATTTCTTTCATAAGGCCTTGCTTGGAATACAACAGATCTTCTACAGGGGGCATACTGTCTGGCTAAAGTTAACATAATTTAGAGGTTTTTTATGGCAAAGCCTTTTGGATTTTCAAGACATCATTAAATTTTAAGACCCATGAACACTAAATTCTACTTTGTAGTGAATTGTGTTAACACGCATATATTATATCATTACTAATTGTCTAAACTTTACCCTATATGACCCTGTATTTTAAGTTTAAGCATAACTTCAAAGAGATATCTCCAATTGTTAAATCACTAATGAGTAATAGGATCTAGAAGAGAAATTAAAAGGGGCGAAGTTAGGACTCTTGTGTTGCAGAAAAGAAGCACAGCCGATATATAAATAAGCCTGCATTGTCTCCTTTTGTTGCTTTTTTACCTTTTGATGCACATGAGAAGAAATATGTAAGTGCTCATACCCTTTTATTTTTTCTTTGTTCGCATCACTGCTTTATAGGCTATTCACCAAATTATTTTTCAGATCAGTACATTTTTATGTATTTTGTTCAGAGAATACACAATTTTTCTCTCTTGATAAGAAATGTATATTAAACAAAAAATGGTGGTATCAAGACTACAACTATCTGGGAATCACAGGTTGTCATTCTTTTTCTCTCATAAGACTTTTATGTGTGCTTTTTATATTCCTCAAATGGAAAAGGTACACTTACCTTTATTAATGGATAAAACTCATTTCCTTTTTCCCAGCAAACTACCAAATTTCTAATAATTGTCTAATTCTCTCTCTTTCTCTCTCTCACACGCACACTCACACACACACACATACACACAATACAACTAGGGACTGCATAAGGCTAGATGTAATGCTTTTCAACAACATTCATTGCAGGTGAGAATGGCATTGATTAAAACTCCTGTGATTCACAGGCTTAGGGGAATTCATCCTGTCAGTTATTCATGAAAATGACATGTTGTGACCTTTCATATAAACTTTCCAAAGTATTTTTGGGCCTTAGTGAATTTCTTCACCACGTTGAGTCTGGGATTATATAAATCAGTAGAGCTGTGTTTTCCTAGTAAATTGCCTGTATTTATATGGACATTAAGAGAATGTGATCTATATTATAATTTCCAAAATATAAAATGAGTCCAGTTGTATTAGTCAACTCAAGCTGCTATAACAAAATACCACAGTCTAAGTGACTTTAATAACACAAATGTATTTTCTCCCAGTTCTAAAGGCCAGAGGTCCAAGATCAAGGATTGGTTTCTGGTGATGCCTCTCTTCCCAGCTTATAGACTGGCTCCTTCTGCCTGTGTCCTCACTTGACCTTTTCTCTGTGCAGATGCAGAGAGAAGGATCTTGGGTATTTCTTCCTTTCCTTATAAGGACACCAGTTCTATGGGATTAAGGGCCCGCCCTTATGACCTAATTATCTCCTTAAAGGCCTTGTTTCCAAATAATTTCACAATAGCTTTAGGGCTACAACATATGAATTTTGAGGGGGTACAATTTAGTCAGGAACACCATGCTTTCCCAAAGCAACTGGGAAATATTTAAGTATGGGTAGCTGAGTGGATGAAAATGTGTACTCCTCAAAATATACTTATGTTTCCTTTTCTATAAAGCAGTGTTTTGGTCTGATGTTAACCTGCAACATCTCTGCATCAAAGCCCTTTACCCTGTCACCTGAAATCATTCCTTCTCTATAATTTAATATTATTTGCTTTATTGTTCATATGGGGAATAAAAGACTACAGTAGCATGATGTGTCATCAAATGACAGTTTTCATAATAGTGCTCTAAAGGAATTCCCCTGGTAAACTGCCATGTTAGTCTAACCCTGGGCTCAGATTCTGTGGCCCAGGGTTAATGGAAAGATCTTTTTTAAATCACTTCAACCTGCACTACAAGGTATGAATTATTTTTAAATGTTTTTCCCTTGGAAGTTACATACTTGGTTTGAGTGCCAGAAGAGCAGGGTTCTGGTATAGGCTTTCCTGCTAGCTTAACTGTTTCAGTAGAAATGGAATTCCCAGCATCCCATTTTTTCAATATTATGTAGGATATTCAGCAAAACATTGCATTGCATAATTATTTTAAAAACACCAAGATGACATACCGATACCCTTGAAATGTGTACTGAATATGTATTGGTGTAGATGGAGGAACATCTATGGAAGTTATTCTAGTTGCTAGAAGGCTATACCTTCAAAGGAAGCTTTTTTAAAATCAAGAAACATGTAAAGTTACATATAGTTATGTAAGAAAATACATACTGATCAATATTATGATAAATTTAAAAATAAAAATGAAGATGTTGAAATATATATATAAGTCTACTAAAAAGGACTGTTAAAAATATGTAATATTAATACCAAATAAGTATTAAACGGTATTTGACAGGATTCCATATTCATTCCTGACATTCTGCTTTTACACTAAAGTGAATATGCCTTGATGCAAAGAGGAAAAGAGTTAAATAAAAGGGAAAAAATATTTTTTTTTAAGGACTGATATTGACATCTATTTTTTGGTGGGGTTTAGAGACAAATGTTATTTTCAGACAGGTTTATGAATATAAACTGAACTAAAAGAAATAATATTGATTAAGACTGTTGGATGTATAATTAGTATTCATAAAATTGTAATCATTGAGAATAGGGAATAGACTAATAATGTAGGATTTCAATAAAATGTGGAAAAATTAAAACCTTACCAAGAGATATATATAGCACACAGGAAGAAATATAAAATCTTCTAGATGATCAATAAAGAAAACTTGAATATGTGGATACTAAGTTTTGAGATGTCATTAAAAAGTATTATCCAAATGTCATAATTTCACTGATAAATACCAAGCAATTCCAATTGTGTCAATAAAAATTATGTTTTATTAAAAATAATAAACAGAAATTAAGAAGAAACTAGAAAACTTAGAATAGTAAAAATTTAAAATCACATTATAAATAATTTAAAATATAATATGCCATGGTAATGTGAGATGTTAACAATAGGGGAATTAGGGAACTTGAACAAGGGTAGAAGGAAATTATACTATCTTTGCAAATATAAAATTTTTCCAAAAGAAGATAATTTAAAAATGTATTATCACTCTTCAATAACCTAAATGAAAAATACAGAAATAGAAATACTCTTGTGAAAAAATAAATGATAAGCCAGTTCTAGAACAGATTAAATGATCCTATGATAAATGTGGCATCTAAACAAATAGGAAAAAGCAGAGTATTTAGCAATTGTGTTAAGCAGTTAATTATTTGGGAGCAGTTGAAGAGAAATTCTCACCCTCTTAATTACATCAAAATTAACATAAGAATTAAAAGTCTTAGTATGGATTTGAGATCACATCAACAGCATAATCAAATGTAGGTAAAATTTTATTAGATTTTGGTATGTAGAAGGATTTTATAAGCAGAAAATCATGGATGGAATTTTTAAGGAAAATTCTCAAAAGCAATTTGTCATTTTAAGTGAACACGTTAACAATGTTTCTTCTCCCTTATGCAGTAATTCTAATTTTGCCATTTATCCTAAGGTTAAAATATTCATCATATCTTTTCATATTAATGAAAGAACTAAATATTTTAAAATAATGGGATAGATAAGTCAGTCATGAAACATGGTACAATTATGTAACCAACAAATTAATAGTCTAAAAATGTATTTTACAAGAATGCAAATACTCAAGATTTCTATATGCATACATATATTATATATAGTCACTAAATGATATCCTATGTAAAACATGATTTATGTTGTATGGTGTATACACATATAAATTTATTACATTTCCTATATAATATTTGAATGAATCACACTGAACATTGGATTTGTGAATGCATAGTTTATGAATAATGTTCATTTTATTATTTTGAATTATTTTTTCAAATTTTCAAAAATCTTTTTTTTTATTTTTAAAAGGAAAAGCACAAAAAATAGGTTGTTTCTTACAAGAGATAGTATAAAGCTCCAATCTAAGTCTCCTTGTCTTTTACTTCCTCTTTTATTGGTCCCCATGATCATCCTGGCTTACTGAGACTTCCCCTGGCCAGACCCCCACCCATCCCCAGACGGGCTCACAAGTTGGCAGGGCAGTGATGCTGCTTTTTTTGCTTAATGCTGTCTCACACTTAGCACTGCATATGGCTTGCAACAATGTGCCATATAAGAATTTGAAGAATAAATGTCTAAAAGCAAAATGACTTTTCTCGAGCCAATTAAAGAGAATCATCCTAAGATGTTTTTAAAAGGTAGTACAAACTTTGAGAAGAAAATAAAGCATGCAGTAAGTCAAAAAAGAAGAGTAATATTTAATATTTCATGTAAACTCAAATCTCAAGCCCAACTGTTGTGAAATATTTCTTACTAATCTTGAGAATCAAGAAAAGAATGTTAGAAATGGCAGGAAACATGAGAAACAGCAGGGAATAATTTATTCTAGGAATAATTGGTAAGTTTAATCCTGATCTTTAATAAAATTCTACAAACACATTGTGAACATGCAAGGAAAAAAAAAATAAAACAATTACTGAAATCACACAAAGGTTTTCTAATATATCCATTGCTTGTAATATTAAAGCATGACATCAAAAGAACACTCTCATTATTCTGTAGCCTGCGGTGACAACCAATACCTCAAATTCTGCTGTCCCAGTTCCAGTAGGGGCCCACAGTAGAAATTATGTAATTGAATTTTAAAATCCTTCTGCAGATGAATCCAGATAGTCATTGTATTTTTTTTTTGTTTGAGCTGGCATGTAAAATAAAATATATTTGCCATGTTTGATGTGTACCTTCTTTTTCGCCAAACTATTTTGATACCTTGCATCTAACATTCATTCCTTTTTACCTGGTAGGCACTGAGGCATAAGGATGGATTACAGAAAAGGCGGGCCTTTAATGGCCTAAGGATCTAGGAAGTGAGGGAGCCATTGAAGCAATTAGCTGAAGTGTCATGCAAAGAATGATATGTTATTGTGAGAGATAAAGTGAAGAAATAGGAGGAAAAAATCATTTCTTTTTTTTTTTCTTCTTCATTCCGTTCTTCTTTCCTTCCTTTTTTCCTTCTTTTCTATTTGTCTTTCTATAATTTTTGTACTTTCACTTCTGGCTTTTACTAGTATTTGTTACTAATATTTAATGAAAGTTTGCAGTGGGTCAGGAACTTTGCTAGGCTTTAAGAAAAGGGTGACAGTGAGTGCTGGGAACAGGGAAAGCCAAGTGGCACTATGGGGAAAGTGCGGCTTTAACTTTGCCTTTAAGGAAAAAGTGAATCACAAAAGATTGCAAATGGCTTCTGCTGGGGGCAGGTGTGATGGTGTTTACAAAAGGTTTAAGGCCTAAAGGGCAAGACTTCTTTGAGGATGAATTTGTGAGGCCCTATTGTACTCTGCAGAATGGAAATCATTACATTAGGAGTTTAAAATATGTTAGTTCTATACTCAAAATAATTAGGTATTATGACACAATTTAAAGCTCATAAACTGGATTCAAATAAATTGAGATTACACGAGTAGTGAATGGCAGAGCCATGGTCCAATTCCAGAGTCTCAGATTTCCCCAAGACTGTGGCTTTAAAACATTTCATGACCTTGCTAAATTTCCTACAATCTATATATGAGAAGTTGCTAAGGAAACAAACAAAGAAGCACAAAAACTTAAGTCAATTCTAAAGGAGTTTTAACAAAATATCCTATCTAGCTAAAGGGATATAAACTCACTGCGTGGATCTATTCATCTGTGGTATTGGGTTTGGTTCTGGGCATCCCACTCTGAGAGAGAATAACAGTGGTATCCAATGGAGAACATAAAAGATGGTGCGTGATCTGCAAACTGTCTCATGAGAAATAGTCAAAAGATTGAGACTATGTACAATAGAGTAAAATCTTAAATATTTAAAATGACTAACAAAATACCCAGCTTATGATTTTTAGTCTGAAATCAGAATTTTAGAATTAAATATTAATACAAAGCACAGAGGAATCAAGTAATTTGTCCAAACAGCACAAAATAAAAGTTAAGTGATTTTTCTGATCTTCCAAAAAGGTTTTCAGATTGTCTGTCTTAGGAATTTTAACCTATTATTCTTCCCACCACACTATTCGGCTTTTTATGATATATCTTTCTTCCCTTTTTGACTTTGTATACTTGCTATCCTATGGTATATATGAGGTAAAATAATTTTCTCTGTAGCTCCAGAAGGAAAATTTAGATTGAGTCAGTAAAGGGCTTAATTTAATGAAATACTGGCAAACAATTAGAGTCTTTCAATTATACCATCAGCTTCTTTAAAATATTGTGAATGCCTTATTATTTCAAGTGTGTAATAAAACCTAGATGGCCATAAAACATAGATAATGTTTAAGGTCACTTCGAATTCCCATATTCTGATTTATAATTGAGTTATTCTCAATATAATTTAGTGGATTCACTAAAGCTAAGAAAAGCAAAAAGCAAACAAACAAAAAGATGCTTATGGTATTTAACATGTAGGTTTATATAATAAACTGACTTTCATTAACATAGCATTTTGCTATTATACTTCATACTTATCTTTCTGGGTGCCTTCTCCTTACTGGCAGAGGAAAAGCAAATTCTAGTCCCATTCAATTTTTGTTTCTTTCAATCCCTTTCAGGAAAATATTTCCTCCTCTTTTATAACTGTCTAAATCTAACTCATCCTTGAATAACCTGGTGAAATACCATTGCTTCTGTGCTGTTTAGTTTCCAAAATTCAAATTTGGAATTAAGAATTTTCTTCTTTCCATTTCAAGTATTTTATAGCTAAATTATAGAATTTCACAAAATAAATTTTATTATAATTACTTGTATTCATGACTTTGTGCACTATTCTATGTGATATTAAATAATCAAGACCATCTTGTATTTCTACTTTGGTGCAATACCTCAAACTTCATCACTTCAATCTAGTTCCTTACCCATGGCCAGTTTTTTGGGTTTTTTTTTTTAACATTATTTGAATTAAACTGAATATTTGGAAACTAATATTATTGACACATAACTGTTCAGCTTGATCTCCATTTTTTTACACCAATCAGTTCAAGCTTGTTGTCAACTATAAAGTTCTTACAATTAAAAGGATAAATACTTTCGAAGCCAAGAAGGACCAACTTCCTTCTTATGTATTTCCACTTAATGTGCTGAAGTATCTTCCAATTTTAATCACTTTTATTTTGCCATTTGTAATTATTTTATTGTAACATTGGAAAGGGCTTCAAAAATGTGCTTCAAATAATTTGTACCTGTAGGGTCAGCAGTCTGTTCTTCGTTCTTGATGGGCTCTTGGCCAAAGAATGATCAGGCACACCAAAAGCAAGGCAAGCACAAGGTGAAGTTTATTGAGCAAAGTAAGATACGTCCTCCACAGACAACAAACAGGCTCCCAGTCTTAACAGGAGGGCCCTGATTATGGTCTGGTGTCCTATTTTATATTGCCTCGGCTGGGCCGCCGTGGTTCAAATGTTACCATTGAACGAAATTTGTTGGAACAGTTGGAAGTTATATAATCTGAGTCTTACTTGCGGATGCAGACCTCCCATGAGCCTCTCTGAAAGCACATGGTGGAGGGGCCACAATGCATGTTTAAGCTAATGACATGAAAGCCTAATTGCTGTAGGTCACCTTCCAGACCCTACTGTGGCTGCATTGCTTGGCCTACAGGGCTGGGGAATCCTCTGAATTCTTTTGCAGTTGGCACACTAAGTTCTGATTGGCAGATTGGTGGGGCGTTCATTCCTCCCCCAGGTGTGGCAATTGCTTGGGTGCCTGCCTTTGTCCCCATGAGAGACAGAGGTCCCTTACTACCCAACATACCTATTTCACTTATGCCATCCTCTACAACAAGACTTTCCCTGGTACGTCGATTATAATGTGGCATGTGCATTCCACTGTTAGTTAAGGCCACAGATATTATGACAGTGTGGTACAACTTAAACCAAACATCTCCCATCACACCATGCCTTATACAAATATTCTCTTTTTCCATCCTATATGCCCACACCAGAATCTCTGTAACTCAAAAAAATTGAAACCAGAACATTTTTCAAGTTCTCTTAGCTATTGAATGGTCTAGAGAGAAGATATGTATTCCTGATATATACTAGAATACTAGAGATTGGCCATGATGTTAACATAATTACTGATATATTTTTTTAACTGATATTTAGACAGCTCCTCCCTTTTCTTAACACTTCTCCTTTTAGTTTAGGCTGTGAATATATTTCACAGCTCTAGTTACAAAGAAGACTATATTATTGCACTTTGAAACCAATCATTTAACACCTGTTCAATAGTAAATAAACATTAATTGGCAGTTTTGTTATCATTCAAAACATCCTTTTCAAAAAAAAAAAACACCCTCTTCCTAATTAATTCAAGAGTGGGATTTTCAGTCACCATCTAGTTTTAACCCAAGTATCAAGAAGCTTAAATGTATAATATTTTAGCAATTAATAATATAAAACATTAAACTTCAATTGATAATGCTTCCGTTTATGTCTTATAGATTTACATAAAGTTATAGAGCATCACATGACTGTTGGCACTCTTTTTCCATCTAATGCAACAAGAAAATGTTTCTTACATTTGCTTTCTTGAGAGTTCCCTTTCAGTGAGATAATTACACACTCCTCTGACTTGTAATGATGAGAAAAACACTCAGGTTGCCAGATGGCATTATTGGTAATGGAGAAAGAAATAAAATAGAAATGTTCCATCACTGCAGGATCCACTATTAGTGGGGCAATGGATTTAAAAATCTGCACTAGATAAAGTCAGAGTGTATGAGGGGAGTTTCTAGCTCAGACAATTTATTATTTTTTAATTTAAAAGATGTGAGAATAATTTGAATATTCATATCATTTTACAATTATATTCTTCTTTATCATTATACCCATATGACTTATTAAGATGTTTTAAGCATGTTAAACGTAATCATGTTTGCATTTTCAAATAACAAATCTAAGTTATTTCTGTTTTTCTCTCAAGTTGGAATTAACTTATGACTCTTTAACATATTTTATCTAATGCTTTACATCTTGACAACATTTCTACATAGACTATCTCATTTAATGCTCATGAATCTCCTGAGAGCTACTTGTTAGTCTTATGCAATAAAATGGGAATGTATATGTAGGAGGAAGCAACCCATCAAAGTCACACAGCTGGTAATTTGCAAAGGCAATACATGAGACTAACTATAAATTTCCTGTGCTTCCTACTGTCATGGATTTTCCCTAGTTTAGAGAACTGCCATCTGAAGGCATCTCTCAAAAATCCGCAATACACTACAGGAGGCGTAAAACTTTTCATGAATGTGAAAAAGAAACAGATTGTTTGTTGTTGCCACTTCCTTTCATATTTTATTATCTTTCCGATGTCATAATTGGAAGTAAATCAACATTTTTCTTTATTCAGTCTTTTTTATATTAATACACAACAGTTGTCATTTAGCAGCCTTTAATATACAGATGAATAAATGTTAATATAGGATTATTAAGCAACCTTAAAATATGCAGGCAGGGATATTAGAATACTGTATTTGTTTCCACATAAAGGCAACATAGTTCTCTTAAAAGAATGAGATTATTATTCTTTATTTTTATGTGTAAATGACCTCTTTAGGTATTTCAGTAATAGCTTAGTGAGAAAGTCACATAGAGAAAACATGGAGGGGGGAGTAAAAAGAGTATTTTTAACAATCGAGTACTTTTCATGACAGCAAGTGATACAGTAAAGAGATTTATATGGGACAGAAATTGGTTAAGATAACCTACAGAGATCTTTTAGGAGCTAAAATGCAAGCATTATGTGTTAAACACAGTAGTAGACATTTTCTATGTATTGTTGAATTTAATCCTGAAAAACACTCAGTGAATGAGGCACTGTTATCCATTACCCCCTTCATACTGATGAAGAGACTGAACTTTAGAAGAGGCAAGTATATTGTTCAGTATTAAAAACAATCTATCTGTACTCTTCAACAAATGGTGCTGGAACAACAGAATGTCTAAATGTAAAATATAATGTTGGACTACTTTCTCACAATATTCAAAAGGAAATAAGTCAAAATAGATCACAGACCAAAATTTAAAAGGTAAACCTATAAAATTCTTAGACAAAAACATAGGAGTACCTGTGCATGACCTTGGATTAGGCAAAGACTTCTTGGACATGATACCAAATGAAGAAGCGGCAGAAGAAAATGTAGATAAATTGGACTTCATCAAAGTCAAAAGTATTTGTGCATCAAAGAACACCATCAATAAAGTGAACAGACAACCCACAATATGGGAGAACATGTTTCCAAATCAAATATATAATAAAGGACATGTATCTAGAATATAAAGAAAAAACTCAATAATGAAAAGAAAAAAATTAAAATAATCAAAGAATATGAATATATATTTCTCCAAAGAAGACATAGAAATGCCCACTAAGCACAACAAAGGATGTTCCATCTCATTAGTCATTAAGGAAAAGAAAAACCACAATATAATTCATATCCACTAATATTGCTGTAATCAGAAAGAAAGACAATGACACATGTAGAAAAGAATGTAGACAAATGGAATCTTCATATATTGCTTATGATAACACTGCTGCTTTTGCAAACAGTTTGGAAGTTCTTCAGAATGTCAGATATAGGGTTACTATATGACCCAGCAATTCTACTCATAAGCATATATACAAGACAAATGAAAAACACAAAAGCTAGTACACAAATGTTAATTTTAGCATTATTCATAATAGTGAAAGTGAAAACAACCCAAATGTCCATCAACTGACGAATGGATACACAAGATGTGTTATGTCCGTAATGGTATAGTATTTGCAATAAAAAAAAAATGAAATACCGATATGTGCTATGACACGTATGAACCTGGAAAACATTGTAGGTGAAATAATCCACGGAAGACCACATACCATATGATGCCAGTTGTATGAAATGTTCAGAATAGGCAAATATATAGAAACAGAGAGTAGATTAATAGTTGCTTAGTACCGGATAAAGGGAGTGTGGATTGGGAGTGTGGGTATGGGTTGAAGTGATAACATTTTCTAAAATTGGATTGTGGTGATGCTTTCGTAAGTGTGAATATACAAAACCCAAATAATTGTTTATGTTAATAGGCAAATGATATATTATGTGAATTATATTTTCATAAAATTCTTTAAAAACCTGATGGGCTATGAATCCAAGAAGTTTGGCTTCAAATTACTACAGGAAAATATGGTAGAGGCCTTTATTGATAGTCTGCTGAGCAACTATGTTAATTATCAAAGGGAGAAATGTTCCTCTTTCCACTTAGTTTTTTAAGCCTATTAGAGAAAAAAAACTCATGCGTCATGTCTAGTCCTATTAAATACAAAACTGTTCTGTCTTGATTTGATTGAAGGTTAAGATGTGCCTTTATATTAATGCTGATTAAAGAATAAAATCCATTGACTAAGGCATGTGGGTGTACACACACACAAGACTGTGTGTGAGAGAGAGCTATGTAGTGTATGAAGACCTTGAAATCAGAAAGGAAGCTCAGATATAATTTGTAGAAGCCTACCACCTATGGATAAGCTCACTTTTCATATTATAAAAATATTCATTTATATTTCTTTGAGAGATTTCTTTAAGTCTGGATTCTGTCAGGCATTCGAAAACCTAAGAATAAGTGGCAGTCCATCTTTTATATTTTACCCAGAATTATATTATTTAGCTGATAAAGGTATCAGCAGTCCTCACCTTGACTTCACCAATCACTCTAATGGCTGTGTTCACAATCAGTGTATGTATAGACCTTCAGGTATTAATTCAGAATCATTTCTTTTTTCTTTACATTATTATTGAGAAACTGGTTATTAATTAATTTTACTAGTCAAAAGCCAAGGATATCAGATAAACAATGTGTTTCAGAATGTTTAAAAATCACTAGAATAGTAGAAGGCAGGACTGTTAGTGAAATACATGTTGGAAGATGCACATTAAGCTCCATAACATTGTCTTTAACTGCAGTTATATCACTGCCTTTTTACTGATATTGACTTTATGTTAACAAAGAAGCATTAATTGAGTGATTAGAGAGTCCTAATTCTATACATGCTTCATGTAGGCCTCAGAGCAAAGAGATCTCAAGGTTATTTCTTGTGACATCTATGCCCTGCCCCTGCATCATTTCAGGTGAAGACAAAATCCCTAGAGCTTGGAGAGCACGTACAATGTTGGATCTCTGTATGTTTGTAGGGTATTACCCTAAACAAAATCTTATTCCCTGCTGGAAATCTGTCTAGCACAAGTTTCATTGCAAGTTATTTGTCCAATTTTTTCTTTAGAGAGGAAGGTGATATAAAGGAAAGAAAGGAGGGAAAGATGCTGATTTATTTTAGGCACTTTAGCTCAATTTGCTTTTACTTGTTTGGGAAATTGCTTTTTCAATGCAGAAAAATGTGTAGCAGTGAAGTAATTCCATGGGTTTGATGACACTGCAGTGTGTTTCTTCCCTGTATCTGTTATAAGTGTAAATTAAATGCAGGAACTGCAGCATTACCATTATTTACTTCCTTTTATTGCTACTCTTTCTTACCTACTAGATTACATGTGTGTTAACTGAAGTTACTGTTTACACTTATTTAACAGTATTGACTGAAATAACCCTGAATCTCCTCCAGTGAGGACTGATTTAGCTACAAATCACTGTTCCAGCTCTGAAATCATTAATCAGCCTTAGGCAAGATCCATTATGTGGGATTTCAGCGTAGAAGAAATATTAACAGCTCCCTGGAAGAAACGTTACCGTCACATTGGCTGTGACTCCCTGCTGGAGCAGCAAATTACCCTCAAGTAATAATTATAATACATTAGTAGAGGTTTAATTTCCAATAAGTGCTGTCTGTTTAAGAAATGGCAATCTCAGCATGGCTCAGAGAACAATAGATCATGTTATCAGCAAGAATAAACCTACATGGAATTAAATGAAAGATAATAAAAAATTCATTACAGTTTGAAAACTGTAGAAAAAATAGAAGCCAATGTGAGTTTCTCAGTTGCATTTTTATGGAAAAACTTTGTGTTTATAGATTATCTCCCTGGATGATACTAAGTATAGCTGTGAATTATTCTTCTTAACTTTGGTTGATAGCAAAATTCTTAATTTACTAGTTAATAACAATGACAAGTTAGTAATAGGTTTATTCTGTAGGGTAGAAGACACTAAGGAGACTAACCAAACTAGAGGGAAAATTCATTCTTTACCCAACTATGTAGACTAACTCACTTTTAGCTTCCAAATTAATATTCCAGTAAAATCTTTCAAAAATATAAAAATTTTAGAATTTCATACGAAGTCTTTTCTTACTGAGATTAATTCTACTTTAGGCAGACAGTAAAATGTTTCTTTGGTATAAGGCTTATCAATGGTTTCAAAAGATAACTGGTTCCTATGAAGTGTTAAAATAGTCTGAGTTCTAGGAAGCCAGCCAATCTCCACTTAATATTTTGAATTGAACCTCTATTGTGTACAAGGAACCATATTAGGGACTGCTATTGTGTATATTGCATTCTGTCAACCTTTTTGTGTGAAGTGTAAAACAAGCATAAGTATCAATAAGACTTGCTTAATTTTGAAATGTAATATGGGTTTTATTTATGCTTTTTAAAGTTTTACCAAAACTATTCATTTCTTCCAAAATTATTAAGTATCTAGGCAATGTCCACAAATATTGATGTGATAACAGAGATATTCTGAAATTTTGATGTTTGTAAATGTCTTGTCCTTAAGCACTCTATATTGTAAAGGCATTTTTTATTTTAAAAGCTAGTAGACTAAGTTCTCCTACTGAACAAGTTCTAGCACACTACATAAACCAGATTATGTATGTACCACTGCTTGAAAATTGTTCTTCAGGTTCAGTGAACTATTGATTTAAGGAATTCAAGGTGATTCCATTACTGGGTAAAGAGATTCATATTTTCTTAACACTGTAGAGTTTGTAGTTTGATTTATGTGTCCACAAATGTGTATACTTAGAGATATTTTTTTCCCTTCTGTTTTACTGTTTGATGGATTTCATGTCATATTGTCACATACAAAAACAAAAAATGAAAGAAAACTCTTACAAGTATGTTCTGCCTTCATTCTACAGTGAAATACACATTATGATTAAAATATACACACATTTTGTCAAAAACAAACAAAAACCTAACTCTAATAAATCAGATATGAAACAGTATAAAAAATTATCAGATTTCTCAGAATTTGAAACAATTATAATCTTTCAAGCCTTTTTATATTTAGCAACACTTTTGGAAAATAGATGCCTTTACTTAGATCTTTGGAAGGGAAGAATGTACAGAATCATTTACATAATTTTAAAAGTTGACGTTAGCTCTAAAAAAATCACAAATTACCTGTTTTATAGCTGAATATTCAGCATCCCTTAAAAATTATTTCATGAATTCATTACAACTAAAGCAATGTGACAGATCACAATCTTGCAAACTCTATTCTACCTAGCAATACAATGATCTCCACTAATTATCTGAGAAAATAGGATTCAGGCATGCAACTTATCAAAAATGCCTTTTATACTATCAGATTTTTCTTTCTTAGGTTAGAAGAAGATGAAACACAATTAAAAATGAACTTCACTGTTTCATTCTCATTTTTAAAATATGAAAGTGATAAGAAAGAAATATCTCTATAGCATTTTGTAAGAATATATATACAATCTTACATAAATAGATACCTACGTGCTTAATTGCTTTACTTAACCAGTTATTGTGATTGTATCTGAGAGTACTACAAAAAATGTATACTTCCATGGTATCATTTATTTGCAGTTGTGTAACAAAATATTAACCATGGAATTTTTAAAGTACATTTTAAAAAAATCTAATAAATGTAAAGTAATCATGCTTCCTAAATATCAAAGTACTAAAATACTTGTGAAATAGTAAAGTAAGACATTTGGTATGTATTAACACTAAATGTATAATGATGTGACCCCAAGATGAAACTTTTCAGGGCAACAGAGGTTGAGGATTAGTGAAGGCTCCATTCTAGAAATGAATGGAAAGGCGATAAAGTGTGAATAAGTATGCAGAAGAGGAGTGAGTAGTACATATTATATAACTCCAAGGGATTGAAGTGGCTGCCCAAAGTGTATTTTGTAGAAATTGCTGAAACAACCAACATGGTAATCCATATATTTTAAAATCTGGTTGTCAAGGATTCATGCTATAACATGGTTTAGTTATAATTATTGAAGTAGCAGGAAACACAGAATTAAGCAACCAGATTTCATCCTAGACTGCCATTTTCCAGTTTGTATCTTCAGACAAGCTGTCAAAGTGGTCTGAGCTTCTTTTTTTGTCTCTTATATAGAACAGTAATATTTGAGCTGGCTGCTACCTATTATTTTTATAAAAATAAAAAGAAAAGAAACAATGTCTAAATAATAATACAAATAACACCAGATAATGATCAACAATAATTAAAGCAGCAATAATAATAGCAACAAAGTTTCTTTTGCACTCACTGAGTCACTTTGTTAAGTGCGGTTCAAGTGTATTTCATTCATTACTTTTTTTCAACACACCTCTCTGAGATATTTAATATTACTGTCTCCATTTTAGAATGAAGAAAACAAAGAAAGAGTAAGCTACTTACCAAGGTCATACAGTTAATGAATGAGGCAGGCACAGTCAGGTCTGTCCAACTCCGGAATCCAAGCCAGACAGAACCAGTGTGTTGCCTGCCTTCTGTCTCTGTACCATCCCCACCCTCAGCTTGGGTGACTGCCCTGGTATTGTTCACATACTCTGAAGACAGGCCTTAGCTTAAAACATTGTTATTACATGTTTAGTGTTTGTTCCTCCAGGAGCTTGCCTTCTAGTTCAGTGTTAAATAAATATCATATAAAATAAATTAGGCAGTGAATGCTCAGAACTTATACAGACATGTGGTCTGGTTGTATTGGTTTTCTACATATTAAATGCAGAAAAATATAATTTTATTTTAAATGTAAACATTCTAATGAATAGAAATAGTCTCCTTATCTTAATTCTTATATGTTAGGTGGATGGGTCTTCACATTTTTGCCTGTATTAATATCTTTATACAATATCTTCCAGAGGATAGCACCTAGGTACTATATACTCAGTTGGAATAATGAAAGAATAGAGTGATAAGGTTTATTCTTTATAAGCCTCTATTATTTTAAGTTGTTATAATTATTGATTAAACTAAATTTAAATTCAATGATATATACTATGGACAATATTTTTACTATCCAAATAATATGCCCAGGAGATTGGCCCTATGTCAAAAGCAACATAATTACTATAATAAGATGATTAAATTAATGCTTAGTAGAAATGTAGTGTAGTAGATAATCTACAAATATACTGAACCCTGGTCTTAAAGCTTTTTTTCCCCCTCTATAATTGAGAAATTTGGAAAAGACAAATCCAAGGTCAAAAACATTCATGTTATCATACATATAGTAAAAGGACATTAAATTTTTTTAAATGCATTCTCTTTTAGAGAAACCAAAAATGATTTTTTGTTGTTTTTGCTATCTGTGAAATTTCTAATTCTTTTTACCATGTGAATGTTCATCATGGTAGGAATGGATACATAATAATTCTGATTCACCAATTTTCTAATTTTCTTCATGAATAAGCCTTTTTTCTTATAATATCCTAAAATTATACCTGACAGTTTAGTGATAATAAGGACAGTGACATCATTGTATTCATTTAGGAGATGAATTATTGCCATGTGCTTTTAGTATGCCTAGAAGCATGTGTTTTAAGACACTGTAGTTATGGATTTTAATTGCAACACACAGCTGGTGATTAATGTGAATATGCGTTGTCTGATTGTCCCATAGATAACCTCAAATGTACTCCATGAACTTGGAAGTTTAACAGAGATGTATTGATTTCTTAATTTAATGGAAAATGACTGTGTAATATAAAATAATGCATTCATTTAATGTAGTTACATTTAAGGATACAGATCTCTAAAACTCATTACTTACACGTATTTAAAGTGGTCAAGAATCAAAAGAGATAAAGAGAGAGCTTTCCTAGTTGATGTGGTAAAACCAAAAATTAGCTCTTAACCTTTGGAATTTTTAAATACTGAAAATATACAAGTATATTCTTAGCATTTTTTGTTGGTCTTTCCTTCTCCATTTGAAAATATCTAGTACTAAGTAAGTTCAAATACTGTATTAGAAATAAAAAAAAACCACTTTGGGCTTTTACTTTTATATTATCACCTTCTGTTAATATTACTAATTAATGAAAGCAAAGATTTTTAAGGTGACTATAAATTATGTTTTCTGATTTAATTTTACTTCTTTCAGAATCATTGAGAATGGGCCTGTTTTTAATGCTTTCATAGGATTGAACTAATGATCTCATCATATATCATCAATTCATTCTTTATGAATCCTTGATTCATATGATCTATAGAGTTGGGGAGTAAAGAAGATAAATGTTTTAAATCTTAAAAACAAACACTTTTAATCTTGTAAAATTTGTATTGGTTTTATAATATCACTCAGTTTATTGTTTCTGTGATTTTTAACGGTAGCAGTAACAACTTTATTTAGCTGTTCAGTAATATTTCATTGCTACAAGCTCTCCCAAGAAAAATTCTGTGAATACAACATACTTCTGTGTATACTAAAATTTAGCATCTAATAAATAATATTAATATTTTATACAATAAATGTTGGTTTGTTGAGGATTTTTCTTAACTAGGTATTTCAAAGAAGAATTTGTTCGAGATTAAATGAAAATATCTTGTGATTCTGGCTAACTGAAGAAATAGTGTTGTGGACTACATGTTCTTGTTTTCCCCAAATTCATAAATTAAAGCCCTAAATCCTCATGGACATGGAAGTAAATGTTAGGGCATTCAGGAGATATTTAGTTTTAGATGTATGGGGTCATCATGATGGGATTAGTGTCCTTAAAAAAGAGGAAGAGACAAGAGCTAGCTTTCTACTTCCAAGGAAGGCCATGTGAGGACATGTCAAGGAAGAGGGTCTCATCAGAGCTGGACCAAGCTGGCACCCTGATTTCAGACTTCTGAGACTCCAAAACTGTGAGCAATTGATGTCGTCTAAGCCACCCAGTCTATGGAATTCTGAGCAGCTCAAGCAAGATAAGCAATAATGCAGAAATGGTTTGCAGGAATGAAGGGAGGGTCATATAAGTAGTCTTTGGTTGGGGGACAGCTTCAGAAACTACATTACTAGGTTTGTTGGGGCCCTCTTTATACCTCTCTCCCTTCCTGTCTATGTGCCCCCATTGATATTTTCCCAATCTCTAGACTAGTGCTAGGGTCTGAATGTATGTGTCCCCCCAAAATTCATATGCTGAAATTTAATCCCAAATGTAATAATATTAAGAGATGGGGCCTTTGAGATGTGATTAGGTCATGAGGATTCTTCCCTCATGAATGGGATTAGTGTTCAAGATAGCTGGTTTGCTCCTTCTGCCATGTGAGGACAATTAGAAAGTGCTGTCTACGAGCAAAGGGCCCTCACCAGATACTAAATCTGTTGATATTTTGATCTTGGACTTTGCAGACTCCAGAATTGTGAGCAATAAATTTTTATTGTTAATAAATTACCCAGGCTGAACTATTTTCATATAGTAGTCTGAACAGATTAAGACATGTACCTACAATAGGATCTAAACTTTTGGCCCAGACATTAATGGTTAGGGGACAGGGTCAGTGGCATCAATAAAACCAGTGGACAAATAAACATGTATCTGCCATCCAATCTAATTTGTGTTGTTGTGTTTGCATCAGCCAGCAAGCTCAACTTTCATTTATATACTTTTTTGGTCTGAATTTCTATTTTGAATCAGTATGCTGAGGCACTTAAAAATTATTAAGATGGAAGAAACTAAGACAACAGACAACTGATTGCCTAATTTATATTGGAATTTTGATACATTATATAGATGCATATATCACTGATATAATCTAGTCTAGTCTCAATGAGAGAAATATTATTATTTGTAATTAAATAGAAGTAAAACATGGATCTAACTTAGTAGTAGGGTTCAGTTGTTTCCCCCTCAAAAGAAATCATATACTTTTATTCTCTGTATATCTTCAAATAAAAATAATATTAAATCCATGAAGTGCTCTCTTAATATGCATTTATCTGTAATAGAACTTACCACATTGTGAATGTTTATATGGCTTAATTGCCATCTAGGGTCTAGAACAAGGTCTTAATTTGAAGACACTCTGTATTATCCTCTTTATATTTCTAGTACTTAGAAGAGTGCTTCTAATACAATAGAATCCATCCATCCTCTAGTTGAAATGTTGGTGTTCAAAACAGAATCATCATTGAGTAGGCATTCTTTAATGAGTAAACATATTCTGAATGACAAATATGTGTAAGGTGCTATTCAGGGGGACACATGTTAAACAAATTGTTACAACCCTTCTCCTAAGTCTGGTTGGGCACATAGGCAATCAAAAGTTTCTGCAAGAAAGTGGGGAATCTGAGTTTAAGTTCTCTAATGAAATGTTTTATTGGTCCATGAGCATTCATGACAGTGTATTTAGGGTTGTAACCTAATGTTTTCCTGACAGTAGTAAACATATTGGTTATAGTAATTTAAATTTCTGATGAGTTGTGCCTCAATAATATTTATTGGCAATTTAACATTATCTTATTTATCTGACATTATAAAAATTACATATCTGATGTTACAACAATAATAAAAACAACATAATACTGATGAACATATTATGTTATGAGTATGAGAAAATGTTGGGAATGACTACCAATTCAAATTGGTTCAAAATAATTTATGCAAATAGCATTATCTCTAAATATAGTTGATTAGTTGGTTTGATATCTTATACTGCTTTCCTTCTTTCTATGTTCTTTAAAGGATCTGAAGACACTTGTAATAATAAAGTTATAAAATATAAAATTCAGTACAATTAAAAGAATTTAGTCTCAATGTCCCAAGTGCATATAAACAGAAATAAATATATGATAAGTATATATAAATACATATTTAAAGTCTTGCTTGAATTTGAGCAGTAACATTATTTGATTACAAGAAAATAAGCTTTTAATAGTCTATAGATATTAGCCTCTGTGTGTTCTTGCAACCATACATAATTGTTCTGTTATTTTGCAAGTGCCTCTATAAGGAGACAACTTCTGAAAATAGTCCTTTGTTACCTAGACAGGTCCTTACATACCTAATATTAGATAAAAAGATTCTGGTCTAAAAGATCATACTTTTTAAAAAATTTTATATGAACTTGCTTGCTCAATTAAATATGTTACTTAGAAGTATTTATACCATTTTTGTTATTTTTTCAACAGAGTGTAAGTATAAAGTAACTATTTTTCCTTATTACTGTCAATCTTCAAAATTATCTTTATGAGCCAGTGCTCAAGTTCATTGATAGAGAAGTTATGCAAGAACTCTGAAGACTGAGTTCATATTCTCTTACATAAATGATTTCTAAAAGTACTATGAATAAATGTACCTAATTATGGTTTGGGGAGATCTAGTGAATCTAGGTAAATTTCCTTATAGTTGAATAAGCAAAAACTCTATCAGGCCTGTTATTTGTAGGAAAATCAATTTTATTAAAAGTTCAGTAATATGAAACCTATATTAAGATTGTTCTTGTATACAAAATTTACCATTACAAAAGAATAAATAAAAAAATAAAAAGTTAATATTAATCAAGTGGGCAAAAGCACAGGATGTATCTTAACCAAGGACAGGCTTTTTAGACCACAGTCTTACAAACCAACAAGAAAAGAATTAGTATAAATAATTTATATTCATTAAGCATTCCTGAAAGAACATTTGTTTTGCCAAAAGTTGTTACTCAAAATTATACTAGGCATTTGGGAACAATATGATGGTGTTTGTTTAAAAAATAATTAAGTTTGTTCTAATATAAACTCCATGAAATATTTTTAAAACATAATTATCCAACTGACAGTGTAAAATCAAATTATTTGCAAGGCACATTGGAGAGCATCTGTAGTCCCAGCTACTCCAGAGGCTGAGGCAGGAGGATCACTTGAGCCCATTTGTTCAAGGCCAGCCTGATCAACATGGACAGACTTTTTTCTCTAAAAAAAAAGAATGAGGTCAAATAGTGTGTTGCATAACATGCATTCTAAATGTACTTATGATTTCAGAAGGACTAGAGGTATTACAATAAGAGCTGGAGTATGGATAATTGGCTTTGGGTACAGGGGTATCTTAAATATGAAAGATCCAAGAAGAAAAACAAAAACAAAAGCAACAATGCCCAGAGTCAGAAAAATGAAGCCTGCAGTTATATAGGAGAGAAATTAGAGGTAAAAAAAGAGTTTTAGGCAGTGATCAGCAATAACACTAGGTATAAAATATGCAAAGTTGTGGAATGCCTTTATACTTGGGAAATGAGTCTAGACTTTATTCATATGTTTAAGAGATATAGAAAATATGATTGTGTTTTAATAAGACAATGAAGTATGGAGTATGGCAAAATTCAGAAACTTCACTTGTTTACACTGGACATTGATCCTATCATTCCTAGTCAAATGTGTTTGTCTTCCAGCACACGTCTGAGAAGATGACCTACTATTCTTACCCCATTTTCTGGTGCTTTAACAGAATATCTCAGACTGGGTGATTTATAGGGAAAAATTTATTTGGCTCACAGTTCTGAAGGCTAAAGGTCCAACAGCATGGCATCAGCGTCTGGTGAGGGTCATCCCATGGCAGCAGGGAAAAAGGTGAAAGCAAGCTAGGAGACAGAAAGAGGAAATCAGGCCAAACTCATGCTTTTTATCAGAAACCCACTCCCAAGATAACCAATTCAATCCAGATAGGGCATTAATCCCTTTCTGAGGAAAGATTCAGATGGCCGTAATGGCAATTTAGTTTACAGCACATGAACTTTTAGGGGACACATTCAAACCATAGCATTATCTTTATTGACTAAAGACAATCTTTGGTTATGGTAAAATGCAGATAAATGGCCAATTGTTGACGGTATAAGAAAATCAGTGGTAATCAATTAGCTAGCTTTATTTCTTGAGACAGGAAGAGATATATCTTCTACCTATATAATAAAAGTGTTTCAGGGAAGGTGGTATAATACAGGGTAAGCATACTAGATGGACCTTGTAAAGGAGGCAGAAACAGTGATTACAGCAAAATGGAAACAAGGTAGAAGATATGTTTCTTTTTCTAAAAAATGCCAACATGTACCCAAAAAAGAAAGAAAAATTGAGAAAACTAAGGACGTTGTGTAATAGTCAGACTACTTGTAATTAACCAAATACTTTCCCTCTGCTTTTTTCACTCAGGGTAAGCTTGCCTTTTCCAGCTTCCCTTTCTATTGCTTCCAAGCTTGGCATATAAACATCTTTTATTCCAGTGGATTTCAATTGCAGGAGATTTTTCACCCTGGGGGACATTTGGCAATAGCTAAAAGTATTTTTAATTGTCACACTGGGGAGTAAACTACTTGCATGCAGTGAATACAAGTCAGGGATGCTGCCAAATATCCTATAATAAGCAGGACAGTCCCCCACAACAAAGCATAGTTTAATCCAATGCTAGTAATACTGAGGTTGAGAATCCCTGCTGTATTCTATTTTCCCTTTGCTGCCTGTATATTTGGTGTTTAGAACAAACTAGTTCTGGAGATCTGCTGTACAACATAGTGCAATATGATATTGTGCACTTAGAAATTTAAGAGGGTAGATCTTTAAGTGTTCTTACCACACACACACACACACACACACAAAGCAAAGAGACACAAGGAAACTTTTTGGGGTGATGAATATGTTCATTACGCTGATTCTGGCTATGGTATCACAAATATATGTATATGTTCAAATTAATGAAACTGTATACATTAAAAATATACAGTTATTTGTATATCAATTATACCTCGATAAAGCTATAAGAAAAACAAATTGAGAAAAAAGTAAATATTTATGATTTTGTCATTATATATTAATATTACAGTAGTAACCCTAACTTAATTAATAGAGAAATAAATATATTACTGATATCTATATGAGTATCATAAGATAATGCCTCCAGAGGAAGATAGTCAGAATTAGAATTTTTTTACAGAAAAAAATTAATACCTACTACAATGGAAAATAAAAATTCCATTTTACTTGTAAGATTGACAATTTTCACTTTGTATGATATTTATACTGTTGTGACAAGAAGGAGGAGAAAACAAACACCCACATAACTGAGGAAAGTGCAAATAAAAAAGAAAAGTTCAGGTAATTTTGAAAATATATCAAAACCTTAAAAAGATACGTAGTCCACTTGGAATTTATATCAAGGAAATATTTATGAACTCTATCGTAGTAATATTTATTTTAGGTAAAGCCTGTAAAGCACCACAGTTTTTTAAAAAATAAAATAGCTTAATAGCCCTCTGTAGTATATATCAATATGATGAAAGATTTTCTACTATTAAATATCATTGGTATTTTAAAATGGCATATCATATTATGTAGAAATATATAGAAGGAAGCTAGAAAGGGTTTATCATCCAAGAAGAAAGCAGTGGTTATTTCTTGGTGGTGCAAGTGACTTTCTTTTTTATTTTTATCTCTATGTTCTAAATGCTATAAAAGTGTCACTTTTGTAATTGTAAAATATTTCTTATTCTGTTTTTAGCTGTTTGAGGTATCTCCAAATTCTTTTCCACAAAGGTTGCACTATTTTGCAGTCCCACCAGCAGTGTAAGAGTGTTCCTGTCTCTCCGCATCCTCGCTAAAATTTGTTGCTTTGGGATTTCTTGATACGGGCCAATCTCACTGGGGTTAGATGATATCTCATTGTGGTTTTATTTGCATTTCTCTAATGATTAGAGATGTTGAGCATTTGTTTAAATGTTTGCTGGCCATTATTCTGTCTTCTTTGGAAAAGTTTCTGTTCATTTCCATTGCCCGCAGCTAAAAATAGAAATACCATTCGACCCAGCAATAGCATTATTAGGCATCTACCCCAAAGAGCATAAGACATTCTATAATAAAGACATCTGCATCCGAATGTTTATGGCAGCACAATTCACTATTGCAAGGAGGTGGAAACAATCCAAGTGCCCGTCAACTCATGACTGGATAATTAAAATTTGATATATGTTTACAGTGGAATATTACTCAATTTTAAGAAACTACAGTGAGCTAATACCGCTTATATTATCCTAGATTGAGCTTAAGCCCATTATCCAAAGTGTGTGGACACAAGATCAGAAAAATGGGCTCCACATGTACTCATCATCACATTGGTACTGATTATCAATATGGTGCTCAAATGGTGGTGGTGTTCACCAGAGTTTTGGTGGTGGGGGGATAGACTCACATCTGAGAGATGTGGGGAACAGTGTGGAGGGGAAGGGCATACCTCTAACCTTTGCTAAGTAAAGGCAAACTTATAAAATCTAACCAAAATGTTATTAAAAAAAACATTTATCGGGTGTCGGGCAGGTTGGAGAGAGGGGATGGGTTTATATATATACATTATAAGTGCACTGTGCATTGTCAGGGGCATAGACACGCTTGAAGCTCTGACTCGGGGGAGGGAAGGCAATAGCAATGTATATAACCTTAACATTTGTCCCCCCATATTATGCTCAAATAAAAAAAATAGAAAAAAAATAATTTCTTATTCTGGAAAAAACAGGCCATTAAAAGCTACTGGGTCTACATCCTACTTAAAGTATGGGACCTCAAAAAAGTGCTGTAGGACTTTTCCTTTAGGGCCACTCACCAGTGTCGGCTTTTCTTTGAAGCATTTCTTGCATTTTACTTTTTAACTCCTGCATATACATTTTGGCTGGTGGTGATATTAAAAGACTAAGAAAAATGGCTTAAGAGTAAAAATCAATGTATGTAATAAGCCGGGAGGTAATATAATTAAATATATAATGTACAGTCTCCTACACTACCTCATAATTCTCTTTCTGTGCCGTAACATAATTACTGTATGTTAAGAATAGGATCCACCGCTTATAACATGAAACCCAAATCACACTTGTTCAAACAAAAGAGAATGCATTTTGCTCATATAGGAAACATTTGGAAGTATATGGCATCCAGTTTAGATTCTGGGCTGCACATTGGAATGAAAAGCCAGAAAAGCCCATCCTGTTTTTATCCTTGTGGTTCATTCCGCAGTATCAACTCTTCATCATAATCAACCTACAGGTGATAAGAAGAGGGACTAAAGGTAAAAGATTCATGCGGACTGAGTTTGTGTCATTTAGAAAAGCTTTTTTAAAATTTATTTTAACTTAAATCCTTTATTTTATTATTATTTTTTTTATTTCAGCATATTATGGGGGTACAAATATTAAGGTTATGTATA
>VBSM01003039.1:15086293-15097798 GCA_008086735.1 Cheirogaleus medius
TTTCTAATCCTCACCCCCAAACTCTAGGTGCCGCACATCGCCAGCTGGCTCCGGTAACTGAACTCATTTTTAAGACTACCAGAGTATCAGTCTTTCCATTTTACAAATGAGGCAGCTAATTCTCACAGTGATGGAAAATAAAGTCATTCAACCAGTAGTAATGGCAAACCGCTTATATCCCAAAAACACACATATCACTATTTTTATAACTTACTATTTTATATTGCTGAATATGGTTTATCATAAAGTTAAACAGCCTTTATGTTGCCATAGGCTATTATGGAAAATAGAAAATATCCATATTTTTTAAAGTAAATTACTCTTTACAAATAAAAGTACTTAAGACTCACACTCAGGTAGTCATTGGGAGCATTATGAGAGATTTTGGCGTGCAAGGTGAAATGATTGGATGAAAGGTATCTGGAATATGTATGACCCTCTGAGAAATATTAGTTTCTTTCATTTCTTATCTTGTGTGTTTTAACTGTTTCTCATACTTTAAACATGCCATAATTTTTTGTTTAGGTCATCTCCAGCTTTTCATTATTGTAATGTTTAAATGAGCATACATTTGCATAAAGCATTTCTATATTTAGACCATCTATGGCTAAATTCGCAGAGTGAAAACCTGAACCCAAGCATATAAATATTTTAGGATTGTTAATAAAATTATAAATTCCATGTCATTTATTAATGAAAGAGAGATCTATCATTGGTAAAATTTAGAGCAAAAAAATCGTATTGATTTCTGTTGTTGTTTTCCCTGCCCTTGCAAACAGTTTTAGAATCAATATTCTCACTGTTGAGGAAAAATGACTATCTATTTATAATTATATAAATATTGGCAGCAATCAGGGTTGTTTTTCTTTCTCCGCCCAGCAAGCCACTTGCAGTATATTAGCAAATACTTCCCAGTGAAAAGATATGAAATCCCGTGCCAGGACTGCATCTTTAGGGAATGGAACAGCTGACAACAAATTTCATCAAAACTTTTTTATTAAGGCTTACTACTAATTGACAGCATTCAAATAACCTGTTTGTATCCTGACTTTATGCTATTGCCATACAAATGAAATGTTATTGTAGGTTAAGTGATTTATTTGTTCACTTTCTGGCAGTTTGATTTATTTTTTAACAAAGTGTTGGCCAAAATCTATGATTGTTTCTTTTGCCAGGATTCATTGCAAAGGTGCTAATAATGTCTGCCTGCCTTTTTATTTGGTATCTCCCTGGTTATGTCTGTCATTGCTACAAAAGCACATTTCCCAATTCCTTTTATCTATATGTTTCTTTCACATGACATTATTCAGTCAGCCTCTACTCCACTTCCTTATCCTGAGCTTATCTTTTGCTCAATTAAATCTTGGTATCTTATGCTTTAACCCCCTAGGGTGCTGGTATTCCCTGAGTCCAAATGACAATTGCCTTCTAGGTGGCAATGGTTTAGCATCCACTAAAGACAAGTCTTAATATTGAAAAGATACTCTCTGATTTCTTTAACCAGAGAAATGAGTAATATGGGCAATAATGGAACTTCTTAGTATGATGGGGTAGTATTCTGTCTTGGAGTCCTCCAATCATGTTATTACTGATAAGTCTGGGCACTATCAATTACATGTGGCTTTTCAACTTTTTCCATAATCCACACACAGGATAAGAATAAAGGACCTCATGTATGAAGTAGAAGAAATAAAATATTATGGTTCATTTTCTTTTTAACTCTGAATGATTCTTATTAAATATTGTTTTCTTTAAGTGTTCATTTTTTACTTGTATACATTGAATCAGTTTACTAATACTAGTAATCATGTTTAGGGAAAGATGTTGAAGGAGGCAGCATGTTGTTATGAAAATAAATCTGTCATATGTAGTGTAGGAATGTAATTTCTGGCCAGTGTGCTTACACTAAATGGTGGAATGACTTAATTTTATTATTTTGATTCCTTGATCTATAAATTGAGAAATGGAGTTACATGATTGCTAAAATTTATTTAAAGATCTTCAACCTATGACTAGGGCATAAATAAAAGTAAAATCTGTCTGAAATAATTAACATAAAGAACTTTTCATTTTTTTTAAGATAAAAATCTCACAATGAAATGTAATATTTCCTTATAATATTTGAACAAAGAAAGAATATGCTTATTTGGGAATTGTCTAAAATTTTTACATTAGAGTAGCACTAAATAGAATAATCCTTGCTAAAACCCTTAATTAAAACAAAGTGGATGATTTTAAAAGGACACTAGTTTCTTAAATTCATCCCAGATCATAAAAAAGACAAACAGGAAAGAAGCTAATTTCATTTGGTATATTCACTGGGCTGCAGCTAATTCTTTGTTAGGAATTAGATTAAGTGGTAGAGGATTCTGTGGTTGTAGCTCTGAAATGATCAAGTATTCTCATTGATTGTACCATCTCATTAGCTTTCTATTTGTACAAACAAGGTTTCTTTGCTTCCTCTAATTGCATTAGAAGTATCAGACTCTACTGGGAAGCAGAAATCCAAATTCGAATGCAAGATCTACGGAGATATAATCGCAAAGAATCTAGAAAGTTGCTCAATTTAGATTGCTCAATTTATTATTCTCAATTTCTTAATGTAATGAAAATTTTCCTGGTTGTTCTTTGTTTGTATGTTTGTTTTTCCCCCGAAAAAGCAAAGTGTATTTAATCAATGGGCTTTACATAGTTATTACTACATCAATATTATATTTCATTTTTAAGGGTTAAAATCATTACAAATCATTTAAAAGCATATAAAAACTCACATTTAAAAAATATCCAAATGGAAACATTGGATTTAAATCCTTGTGTAAATGAAGTACAAAATATATTTATAAATTACAGCAATTAATAAAATAATGAGTTAATCTGGAAAGTAGTATTAGACACTGAAGCAGAAAAATTCCCTCTCTCAACATTTTTAAGCTAGCAAAAAAAAAAAAAAAAAAAAAAAAAAAAAGGACTACATCATTGTTGGATTTTTTCCTAGTATTTAACATGATTTTCCCAATGGAAATATTATCTTCTAACTTTTAGTATCTTGACAGATGGTGCCTGGACAAAATTGGTCAATATGTATTATAGCTAATATTTAAAATTTCTAACATAGACTGATAAGAGAGAAGTAAAGTAATAATTACTGCCAGTCAGATATCAATCTCCAAATAAGAAACCAGGTTGAAGTTTTAATGTAGTGAGGGTGTGAATTCTTGCCCTAGTATACACACTGCTCTATAATTTAACTGCCAATGCATAGTAATAAGTGATTGGTTCTAAGCCAAGTTTTGCAGTTAGAGTAAGCCTGAAATAGAGCAACTTTGCAAAATACCTCTTGAGTGTGTTTTTGGTTTATAGTGTATGTGTGTTCTCACATAAATATGTGCTTACTTTGAACAGTTTTGTTATCACTGGTTGCAAAATAAGTTCCAAAGATCTTCATGTTTTTAATGCTTTTGAGAAATTTACTTAATATTTCAATTATATTTTCCTTGAAAGCATGAAAGAAACAAAGTGTGAAAACATTTAACTCCAATACATTTTTTCTTTACATTTGTAATGAATTAGATCCAGATTAGCAATAAGTTGTTCCAAAGAATATTATTGGGGCATATGATAAAATTTCACTATAACTGCAACTTTTTTTCAGTCTTTTTTTGTTGTTGTTTTATTTCAGCATATTACGGGGGTACAAATGTTTAGGTTACATATACTGCCTTTGCCCCACCAGAGTCAGAGCTTCAAGTGTGTCCATCCCCTAGACGGTGCACACCACACCCATTAGGTGTGACTATACCCATCCCCTCCTCCCCACTGCCACCTGCCTGACACTCAATGAATGTTACTACCGTATGTGCACGTAAGTGTTGATCAGTTAATACCAATTTGATGGTGAGTACATATGGCGTTTGTTTTTTCATTCTTAGAATACTTCACTTAGTAGAATGGGCTCCAGCTCTATCCAGGATTATACAAGAGGTGCTAGATCACCATTGTTTTTTATGCCTGGGTAGAACTCCATGGTATACATATACCACATTTTATTAATCCACTCATGTATCGATGGGCACTTGGGTTGTTTCCACATCTTTGCAATTGTGAATTGTGCTGCTATAAACATTTTAGTGCAGACTGTAACTTTATAATAGTGTTACATCATGTTAATTTTCTTGATTTTCATAAATGCATTGTGTTTATGTAAAATAATAGTTCTATTTTTTAGAAAGTTCACTGAAGTATTTAGGAATCATGAAAAATGATACAGTGAATGATATCTGCAATGTAAATTTTAGTAGCTCTAAAAAACTACAGGTATGTAGGTGTTCATGATTTGTCAATGTAAATTTATCAATTGTTATAAATTGTGTACAAATTGTGTATACATTGTACCACTCTTGTGGGGAATATTGATAATAAGGGAGACTATCTAAGTATAAGTGCAGAGGTTATATGGGAAATCTCTATATCTTCCACTCAATTTTTCTGTGAACCTAAAACTGTCCCCCAAAATAATAAAGTTTTATTAAAAAAGAAAAACCTACACCACATTTTATTAATCCACTCATGTACTGATGGGCACATGCTCACCATCAAATTGGTATTAACTGATCAACACTTAAGTGCATATAAAGTAGTAACATTCATCAGGTATCAGGCAGAGTAGGGAAATGGGTATATACATACCTAATGGGTGCAGTATGCCCCATCTGAGGGATGGACATGCTTGAAGCTCTGACTCGTGTGGGGCAAAGGTAACATATAACCCTAAACATTTGTACCTCTGTAATATGAAGAAATAAAAAAATTATACTTTCTACAAAAAAGAATAAAAACCTATGTATATGTAACCTATGTATATATATACAAGCATTTGTATGTATGCATATATAGAGAGAGGGATAGCATGTGTGTATATATACATATATATGTATGTGTGTGTATATATGTGAGAGAGAGAAAATATGATAAAGCAAATTGCATAAAATGTTAGCATTTGATGAAAATAAAGTGATAAAGTATTTACAGGTGATCTTTGTTCCATTCAAACAATGCTTTTGTTATTAAAGTATGAAAAATTATATATATGTGCATATTATATAAGTATAATTTTTAATGTTAGCTCACAGATCAGACAATGTATGCAAAGAGCCACATAATCTAACTGTAACTTTTTCCAAGTATAAAAATCCATTTTATTAATACCAGATAAAATCCACACAATCACACTATTATCTAATTTGCTAAGTGTTTTTCATACAACACTGTGAGTCAGATAATTATATCTCGTAGTCACATGTAGTAATCCAAGCTTTGAGATGCAGGCAATTTCTCTAAGCTAATAAACAGAAGGAGCAAACCCAGTACAAAATCAGATTCACAAATTCTGGTGTTATTTTTTTTCTCTTTTCATGTATAAAAACTATCAAACTTCCATTTCAAACAATACATTTAAATGTGACTGAGGTTTGTTCTATTCAACATATGGGGAAAAATCAATTTTATAATGGACAGAGAGAAAATTATACAGATTTAGATCTTTGTTTAAAACCATCATCCCATTTTAATTTCTACTGCTGTTTTAATTCCCTGTCCTTCATGTGAAAATTGTCCTACTGGGTACTAAAGCAGTTAGATAAATTCACTTGTTACTCACATTGACAATTTTATTAATAGAGATAAATTTGAACTGTTGAACTCTAAATGAAAAATATAAAATACATCACCTTACAAGGCTTTGCTCTGGAGGAAGCAGTAGTAGGACTGAAAACTATTTCCTCTAGAGAAATGTACCTAATTTATGGAGAAAAGTGGTTCTCACTTTTGCTACATTGCAAGATATTTTTGGTTTTTCTCTGACTCTGACTCATTCAACAGATCTTTACAAAGCAAGGAAAGAGTTTTATTAAGAAGTTGAGCAATAAGGAATCTCGAAAATGCTTTAAACATGATTTTTTTCTTACCTGGGAGGGTGTCTTCTTTCTTTGAGACTGTAACCATCTGGGATTATACTAATTGCTGTCTTTGTATTACCTCCAAAACAATCATAAACTAAAATGAAAGATGTTGAAGATTCTTTTATTTGTTCCAGAATATAGATACTTGTCTTACTATAGCTGATTTCTTATCATACTCCTTTCTGTTGAACTTATAAATTTCATTGAATTTAATTAGATATTTACAATAGATCAACTTTCTATACACAAACTATAGAAGAGAATATGTACACTTTCACATTAAAATTATATACAAAATTAAATATGCAGAATGAATATATACATAAGCTGTTTTTGCTCTATATCAGTGGTTCAAACATCTGATTCAGGGACATAAATCAAAGGCCAGAGTCAATAGAGGAAAATATTTAGCAAGAGATTACTTACTCTTCATTAACCCACAGAGCAGCAGAAAATAATGATGTAAGAAACCTGCTCCTCTGGGGAGGGAGGTGTCCCTTGCACGAAGAGAATTTCTAGGACATCACTTATTGCTGTGTCTATGGTGTTTACATGTCTATAACCATTCTTTAATCTAATTTGGGTCTCTACTGTAAAGAAACTGAAGTATACTATGGAAGTAACGGAGTTATCAGACCTTGAAATTCAGTATGGATTTTTTCTAAAGAAAAATAAAAAAGAATATCATATTTAAGATGTAAAGAAAACACTCATGGAATGCAAATTAGTGAACATTTTCTATTCTAAACAGAGATGCTAAAAATTTCTTGTTTTTAAAGTTCTTGTTAGTGTTGTAAAATTTTATCCAATGAGCTTTGATGCTAAAAGCTTCTGCTCAAGTGACCTCAAAATTTAATCAATATCTTAAAGGATAGAACCTAAATCTTGAACTAGTGAAATAACACAGTATAGAGTGAATAAAAATGTGATACAGGTATTATCTTTAGAAACAACATTCAAGCAAATGTTTTGCCATCAATAATGAATATCTACAAGGTATTTAAAGGAATTTGGATTATCTTATTTTTAAATGAGAAAACCTGAGCTTCAGAGATCTTATACGTTGATTCAAGATTTTTCCATTTGTTCATTTATTTGAAAACATATGATAAAACCAACTGGGATCACATGATATAGAAAAATAAGAGATAGTTCCTTTCCTCAAGGTGTAAGTCACAGACCAGGGACTAGAGCTGGGAGTATCCTTCTAGTCTAGTGTCCTTTCTTCCACAATCACAACTATCTGTTTTGAGTGGAAGGTTTCACTAAGTGATCTCAGTTGTGTTTTTTAACTCAGATTCTCTTATTCTTTGAAATTTTATCAACATTGGACTTACAGGAAAATAAAATAAATAAAATAAAAATAAAAAAACTAATTCTATTACTTTTGAATCAAAAATGTTTTTTTCCATTTCTTCCATACATGTAACATCTAGTCTTCTACTAACCCAGGTGCATTTTGCTATTTTTGTCTCTGTTCTAAACTTGCATTCTTTTAAAGTATGGTAGTGAACTGAATGAAATATATTGTCACTCCTATTCTGAATAACTATTCCTGCTGATGGCAGCTTGAGATAAAGTCAGCTCTTTTGGAAGCCACAGCGAATCTCATGCATGTATTAACTCTACTATGAACTGGAATATCTGTGTATGTTTAAATGCTTGAATACACATAGGCTCTGTCTCTTCATATGTCTTATACAATGCACTGAATGTCAGCGGGGCACATAATGCTGCCCAGCAATTATCCAACATTTATATGCAGTCTCCTTCTCACCAAGACATCCTCTTCCTCTTTATTCTCCTGAAATCAATTCCTTACTCTCCATTTTGTTCTTAGCTATTTAATTTGCTGACCACTTTACTGGAGAACTTTAAGCAATAGAATATCAACACTCAGCTACCCCATATCAGAATCTATATCCAAACACTCTCTTTTCTCTCTCATTACCAGAGATAACCTTCCTGTGGCTGACCTCTTTCCATGTATTCAAAGCCCAACACTCTTACATAGTCAAGGACGTTGTTCCCACAATTCACTTCCTCCTCAGTAAGTTATCTTTCTCTGCTTGATGATTCCATTGGCATGTTTACATGCCATTATTCATCTATTTATAAAAATAAAATGAGATAAAAGAAATCATTCTTTCCATATCATCTGCCACTATATTTCTTCCAGCTTTGTAGAGAAATTCTTAAAAAGAGTTGTTTATACTCATTGAATTCAATTCCTCTCCTCTCATTTTTCACTTAAATCACTTTTAATCAGCTTTCACCCCCGCCACTAATTCCACAGTAACTGCTCCTGTATGGATATCATAATTCTTCACTAAATTTAGTGATTAATTAGTTTTCAAGATTCATCTTCCCTGGACTATGAAACAGTCGACCACCTCTCATCCTGACTCACGCACGTTTTTCACTTAGCCGCCAGGTTACCACAGCTTCTTAGTTTCACTTCAACTCACGTTCTGAGCTCTCTAATCTCTTGTGCTCTTCATACCACTCCCCTTCTCTGTGATCTGCTAATGCACTAGTGCTCCAAATCTCAGTCCTTGTTCTTCTGATTTCTGTCTATACTTCTTTCATTGGTGATCTCATTTAGTCCTCAGTCTTTAAATCTCATCTTACCTGGGTGCATCTTAGGTCTATAGCCCCAGATGACATGTCTACCCTCAACTTTAGCCTCATGTATGAATGACTGATACACATTATCACTTAAATATTGAAAAGACACTTCAAAGTTAGTATGAGGGTCTACTGGCAGAATAATGACTCCCAAAACGCCCATGTGTTAGGCCCTAGAACCTGTGAATATGTTGCCTTACATGACAAAATAAAATCTAGAGATATGATTAATTTAAGAACTATGATGGGGCAATTATTCTGAATTATTTAGGTGGACCTTATATAATCATTTGGGTCTTTAATAGTAGAGAACCTTTCCCAGCCTCATAGAGATACAACTACTGAAGAATGGTCAGAAAGATGCAACATTGCTGGATTTGAATCCAGAGGAAGGAGGTACAAGTCAAAGAATGAGAGTGGCCTCCAGATGCTTGAAAAGGCTCAAATTTTTCCCTAGAGCCTACAAAGAGGAACACAGGCCTGCTACCACCTTGATTTTAACCCAATAAGACCCATTTTTGTCTTCTCCAATCTAGAACTCTAAGATGCTAAATTTGCTGTAAGTCACTAAGTTGATGGTAATATATTATGACAGCCATAGAAAACTAGTGTAATGTATAAAACAAAAGTTTTTGTTTTGTACATTAGTATAAATTGCTACTTGACTCAATGACAGATCAAAGGTCATTTTCAAAATCTATCACTCACCGAATTACTTGGTTTTTTGTTTGTCATTTTCAGACCAGAAGATTTGAATTTACTTAAATAACCTGGGTCCTCTTTTAATTTGTTGCCATCTTGAGCTACATTGTTTTCTTTTCTAATTTCTTAGCAATACAAACTCTTCTGATTTATGTTTAGTCAATGTCCTCCCTCTTTTTAATCCAAAAATCATTATGCTTAAAGGATAAGTTATGAGAAAATTTGGACATAAAGTCTCTTACTTTCTTTTACTTCAACTAGCATTACTTTCTATGCTCAAATTATTATTTTCTTTCTTCTTCCTTTTTAATTTGCTCTATTTTGAATGAAATTGAGTTTATACTTTGGGAAATTCTGTTATAAAGCATTAGGAATAAATTTAGAATTACAATTCATTTGTTGGTGATAAATGTCACCATAGAAATATTTCCCTATCAAATTAGCTTAAAAAATGTGGACTAGCTAAATCATAATACTGTGAATAATAGAGTAATAAAAATTCATGTACCTGCGGTAATTAACTGGAAGCCATGAAGGGCTTCAGTTGTAAGTAATGTAAAATCACATGTCGTGTCGCAAGAAGAACCAATGATTTCTGTGCCTTAAAAGAGCTCTGATTTTTGTTTTTGTGTGTATGTGTATGTGTGCGTGTAATATTATCGAGATGTCACTTATATGCAATAAAGTACATAAATCCTAAATGAAACTTTGATGATTGGCATATAAGTGTATGTAATCAGCCTCCAGATTATGATATGAACTGCTACATCCCTCGAAGCACTCCTCATGCCCCTTTTCACCCAATAATTGCACAGGCCTTTCCACCCAATATAACCACTATTCCGATTTTGGTTTTTGTCCTGTTTTTGAATTTCATATAAATAGAATCCTGATTGCATCATCTTTTCTCCCTGGCTCTTTTGCTTAATAGTTTTATCTATATTGTTTCACATAGAAATAGCATTATTTTATCCCTATGTATTCAACCTACAGTTAATAAACATTTTTGGTTGTTTCTAGTTTTGGCAATTATAAAGAAAACTTCTATGGAATATATAAAAAAGACAAATGCATATAACTATATATTTATAAATTTGTCTTTTGGGGGTACATATGCCCTGAATACTCTTAAGTTTATACTAGGAGTCAAATTGCTGAGTCATAGGGTACATTTATGTTTAGCTTTGGTAGATACTGCCAAACATTTTCACAAAGAGATATTTTTTATCACTTTACACTTCCCCTAGAAATGTGTATAAATTCCAGTTGATCATATATTCTAACCAGTGATATTGATAGTCATTTAAAAATTTGTTTATGTTAGCTATTCTTGTCATGTAGTGGCATTTCCTTGTGGTTTTAATTTGTGCTTTCTGGATGTTTCAGTGATGTTGGGCACATATGTGTACAATTATTAGCCATTTGGAAATTTTATTTTGTGAAATGCCTATTCATGTCTATTGGAGAATTTTTAAAGTGGATGTCTCCTCTTGAACATCCTTTTAAAAATAAACGTCCTATCTGAAATCAGCTTTCTTGTCTCCAAATGGCAAGAGATCATAGAAACAGTCAATATTTTAGCTCAAAATTACATAGAGCATATATACAAAATATAATAATTGGATTATTATAATAAAAAGAAAACTGTTAAAATGTAACTAATACACAAAAAAGGATAAAATATAAAAAGGTCCAAGGATTATGAGAAAAAAAGATCACTACACACGGATACATCAGCAGAGGCTTTGCTCTAAGATTCAACATATACAACAAAAATAAATGTGTTTGCATTGGTTAAAGTCTGAGTGGTGGTCCCAGTTCAGCATTTGCTTGATTTCTATTCCAACACAGCAACACTTAAGAAATTACCAAAGTGATGTGACTGTGATTGGTATATTCATCATCACTATAATGTCCTGTAATTAAGTTTAATTAAGTCATTATGAAAACACACACCCATGGTCAGACTTACTTAAGAGTTTCATTGCTATATGCAAAGCATGTTCAAGGATATCCATGTGGCTGAAAGAAAGGAATTGTGGTGAGAGGAGAGACTGAGCATAAATAAAGTCAAATGACAGATTATGGAGACAGATCATTAAGAATTTTCAAAATAATGTCTGAGTCAAACCTACAAAAATAATGTCAAATATGGCGTCCTTCTTGAAAGATGAAGTAACACATACAAATGCAAAATGGACCTTATTTTCTTGTAGAA
>VBSM01003039.1:15105300-15116563 GCA_008086735.1 Cheirogaleus medius
CAATTTGGAGATACCTCAAGCAGCTAGCAATAGAAATACCATTCAACCCAGCAAAATTTCTGTTATTTAAGCCACACAAGTCTATGGTATTTTGTTATAGCATCCCACACTTACTAATATAGAACTAAAATATAATATAGAGAGAATAAAATAAAAATATTTTCATACTGGAAAGTACAATGAAATTTAAATATTAATACTATATTCCATTATTGACTTTTAACAAAGAGCCAGTCCCTACCTGTCTGAGGTAACACCATTATATTCCTCATTTTACTGCTGGTGATACAGAGATATAGAAAGGAAAATAACTTTCCCAAAGTCAGCTGCACATTGTCAGATGTGGGGAAGCCAAGGTTCTACGTTAGACAATTTAGCTCAGAAATCTATGTTCCTAACCACTTTTCTATACTTAGAAGTGAATGAGGGTATTTATATTATACATGCTATGAAATTTCCCCTGGTAATGCTTTCTTTACTTGAAATATTTTGGAATCATCTCTTGTGTTAATTAAAAAGACAGAATCTTTAGAGAAGTTTATGAGTCATATAAGAAAATTAGTTTCATTACTTCTCCTAAATGATCAATTATTTGTAATACTAAATTAAATGTGTGACTAATTTTTAAAATTTATATTTTTGATTAAGAATATAAACTAATTTAGGTTATAGATGATGTGATAATTTCATAAGCAGTGTTCTCTAAATACAACTGGAAGAGAAATTCTGTTTCTTAAAATTTGGTGTGGTATAAAATAATCAAAATATAAATTAGGACATGTGTATTTTCCTGTATTCCTTTCACTAATTAATCTTGTGATTTGAGATCTATCAAGGTTTTGTTGTTTTTTGTCTATTAAATATAATGTTGCACTTTGCTTTGATTATTATTAGTGTGTTGTGAATCAAAGGAGAAGGGCAGTTATTCAATAATGTATAGCCTTCTATCATTGAAAGATATTTTTATAATCAAGTAGTTAATCCTCTCCTTGGGATGGAGGAAAGTGAGGTCCAAATGAGCATTGGGTTCATTTACATTATCAGAACATAGTTATAACTCAGAACTTTGTTTATTGTTCATGTAGCTCTTCTTCAGGAACTGAAAACATACCTAATCCATACCTGAGTGCTAATATACCCCTTAATGCTCAGGGCACATATAAGAACTATCACTGTGATAGACTGATTGATTGATTTCCAATAGTTGTGTTTCCACATACCCATTCCTCTTCTCTGAAAGAAAAGATAATAAAATGTACTCTTTAATTTATGTGAAATTTTTCTACTTTTATAATTCAATATCTTTTCCTATTATTGATGGGTGTATCAATTCATGTTTACATGATCTCCTTGACTTTGTCACAAAAATGTGTCTTCTCCTTTGGTAGGGCAGCCTATTGTTTCCTTTAAACCCAGGAGCTTTTTTCCTTTGTTTCTTCGTCTGATCTACAGGTAATCCTCAAAGATATTGAGAGTTCAGTTCCAGACAAATGCCAAGAAAGCAAATATCCCAATAAAGCAAGTCACACAAGTTTTTTAGTTTTACAGTGCATATAAAAATATGTTTATGCTGTATCTATTAAGTGTGAAATAGCATTTTGTTTAAAGAAACAATTTACATATTTAATTAAAAATACATTATTTTTAGAAAATGCTGATGATTATATAAGTATTCAGTAAGTCATAATATTTTTGCAAATAGAGGGTCCTGCCTCCATGTTGATGGCTGCCAATTGATCAGAGTCATCCTTGCTGAAGGTTAGGGTGGCTGCAGCAATTCCTTAAAATAAGAAAGCATTTAAGTTTGCCACATTGAATCTTCCTTTCACAAAAGGTTTCTCTGTAGCATGAAATGCTGTGTGATAGAATTTTTATCCACAGTAGAATATCCTTCAAAACTGGAGTCAATCCTCTCAAATACTGCCACTGCTTTATTAACTAAGTTATGTAATATACTAAATCCTTTGTTGTCATTTCATTGGTGTTTACAGCTTCTTCACCAAGAATAGATTCTATCTTAAGAAACCACTTTCTTTGCTCATCCTTGAGAACCAGCTCTTTATACATTCACATTTGATCATGAAATTACAGCAATTCAGTCCCATCCTCAGGCTCCACATCTAATTCTAGTTATTTTGCTATTTCCACAACATTTGCCATTACTTCCTCCACTGAAGTTCTTGAACCTCTCCCAGTCATCCATGAAGGTTAAAATTAACTTCTTCCAGACTCCTGTTAATGTTGATATTTTAACTTCTTACCATGAATAAAAATGTTTTAATCACATCTAGAATGATGAATCCTTTCTAAAAGGTTTATAATTTACTTTTCCCAGATCTATCAGAGGAATCACTATCAAAGACTTAGCCTTATAGAAATCAAAATTGCCCCTTGATGCATGAGATGCAGAATGGATGCTGGGTTTGCAGGCATAAAAACAATATTAACCTCTTTGTACAACTCCGTCATAGCTTTTGGGTGACTAGGTACATTGTCAAATTTTTTTTTTTTTTCTGAGTGGTAGGTTTCTACAGCAGGCTTAAAATATTTGGTAAAGCATACTATAAACAGGTGTGCTGTCATCCAGGCTTTGTTGTTCTATTTAGAGAGCACAGGCAGAGTAGAATTGGCATAATTCTTAAGAACCCTAGAAATTTTGGAATAGTAAATAAGCATTTACTTCAACTTAAAGTCAACAGCTGCATTAGCCTCTAAAAAGTGTCAACCTGTCCTTTGAAGCTTTGAATGAGGCATTGACTTCTCATCTCCTGCTATGAATGTTCTTGACGGCATTTTATTCCAGTATAAGGCTATTTCATCAACATTAAAAACCTATTGTTTAGTGTCACCAACTTCATCAATGATATTAGCTAGATTTTCTGAATAACTTGCTGCATAAGCACTTGCTGCCTCACCTGTGTCAGATCAGCCATCTGTTCTCAGTTCTTGGGGTGCTCGGGCAGAAGAATGAACTGACACACTGAAAGGGAGGTAAGCACATGGTGAAGCTTATCGAGCCAAGTAAGATATGTTTGCAAAAGATGGTGAATGATATCTCTGTCATAACAGGAGGACCCTGAAGATGGTTTGTGGTCCTGTTTTATATTACCCAGGCTGGGCCTTTCTTATAGTTTAAATGTCACTGTGGAACCACTTTCATGGACACTTGGAAGTGATATAACACGAGTCTTACTGTGCATGTGGATCTCCCAGGAGCCTCTTTGAAAGCCTATGGAGGAGCCAATAAACTACAATGTGGATTTAAGCTAATGATATGATAATTAGCCTTAGGTTGCTCTAGGTCACCTTCCAGACCCTATTATGCCAGCATGCTTGGCCCTTGGGCTGAAGAATTCTCTAAATTCTTCTGCTGTTGGTGCACTAAGTTCTGACTGGCAGAGTGGCAGGGCATTTCCTCCTCCTCCAATGCTGTAATTGCTTACAGTACCTGTCTTTGTTAACAAGAGAGCTGGAGGTCCCTCACTATCTATCTAACAGTGACACTTTTATATTATGAAGATGGCTTCTTTCCTTAAACCTCATGAAAGAAGCTTTGCTTCAAACTTTTCTTGTGGAGCTTTCTTGCCCATCTCAGTATTCATAGAATTGGATAGAGTTAGGACCTTACTCTCGCTTAGGCTTTGGCTTATGTGAATATTGTGGCTGGTTTGATCTTCTATCCAGACCACTAAAATTTTCTCCATATCAGCAGAGGCTGTTCTGATTTCTTATTATTCATGTGTTCACTGGACTAGCACTTTTAATGTCCTTCAAGAACTTTTTGTTTGCATTCACAACTTAGCTAACTGGTACAAGAGACTCAGCTTTCAGCCTGTCTCAGCTTTTACCATGTCTTTGTCACTAAGCTTAATCGTTTCTAGCTTTTGATTTAAGATGAGAGATGTAATACTCTTCCTTTCACCTGAACACTTAGAGACCATTGTAGGGTTATTAATGGCCCTAATTTCAATATTGTGTTGCCTTAGGGAATACGGACATAATATCAAGGAAGCAAGATGGGGAAGGCCTGGTTGGTGGAGCAGTCAGAACACAACATTTATTGATTAAGTTCATGGTCTTACAAGGCTGAAGATCATGGCGCCCAAAACAATTACAATAGGAACCTCAAAGGTCACTGATTACAGATCACAATAATAATGAAAAAGTTTGAAGTATTGTCAGAATTACCAAAATGTGACATAGAGTGAGTCCATGCTGTTGGAAAAATGGTGGTAATAGACTTTCTGGATACAGAGTTGCCACCAACCTTCAGTTCATAAAAATCGCAATAGCTATGAAGTGCAAGAAAGCAAAACACAATAAAATGAGCTATGCCTATATTTTCTTTAACACATTTGTGGAAGCTGCACCAATTCTTAGAATGCTTAATGTGCTCAACTTTAAATCCTTTTGGCGAGAACTAGCTTTAACTTGTTTGTTTACAAAATCACCAAGAATGTGCTGAGTAAGTTGTAGGCGTGCTATTGCCAACAATTTCTTGCCAAATAGAACCTAGATTCTTGTATATTCACATATTAGTATCCAAAAAATGTGTTTATGTAAAATGCTAGACTGGATCTAGAGTAATTCTATTTTTCCTTCACATGAGCTATTTTACTGAATCACTGAACTATAGTGTTTGCTTCAAAAGCAAACTTTTGTTTGAATCAATGCTAGGCAGATCACACAAATTTCAGAAGCTCAATTGAGAGTCATGAAAAGTAAATCACAATAGTAAGTAGACATTAATGTGAAACCAGCTGACTACCCAAAGCGAACAATTGACATTATTACAATACAGACTTATGGGCTAAGAAAACGATTGGGAGTTGCCATTAAATGCTAGATCTATTTCATGAAGTCTTAATGTTATTGAATATTTGCAGTCTCTTTCAATATACCTTGCACTTTTTTTTGTCTAATGCTAGGAGAGTCAGGTATCTCTGTGACCTTACTTTAATTTGATTTAAGCATCAATACAAAAGCTTCATAGGCACATTGTGAAGTAAAGTGATTTATTTTTTCATTATTACTTCTGGGAATTATGGGGCATCCTAGACATAAATTCCAATGAAAGCCCCATTCACTTGCATAGTAACAAAAAGAAAAGTCAATTCTAGAGACAAAACCTGGAATAGTAAAGTAAGGATGAAATTGGATTACATGTATCCATTAAATCAGGGATCCTCAAACTTTTTAAACAGGGGGCCAGTTTACTGTCCCTTAGACCAATGGAGGGCCAGACTATAGTTTAAAAAAAAAACTATAAACCAATTCCTATGCACAGTGCACATATCTTATTTTGAAGTAAAAAACAAATGGGCAAACCACCTGCATGTGGCCCGTGGGCCGTAGTTTAAGGACGCCTGCATTAAATTATCACTTGCAATGTAGAATTTTTATCTGTAGATTTCTATCTGTATTTATTTTTTGGTATATTTGTTAAACTTTCACTTTGGAAAGATAAGTAAATCGATGTTTTATAGTGACCCCTATAAAGCGATATTTTGATGATGTAATTCTTAGTAATCTACATTTATTCCAAAAATTGTTTTTAATAAAATTTAACAAAATGGTCACATTTTTGATGAAGCATTTTGACTAACTCCCTTACTGCTACAGCTTTCATTTCTGGCATTTTCACTTTTGTAACTGTCATGCCCATGCATGAGATTAACCAGGCACCAAGTTTATAAATCAGCTATGTTTCTTTAATACCAAGGTCATGGACTTTCCTCCTAAACCCATTTAACATTTTTTCAAATGAATGTCCTCTCAAGGTCATGGGGAAGAATATATTTAGAACCATTACAGATCAGATCAAAAGAAGCAGAAAGACACAGAAATTATGACTTTTATAGAAACTGCTCCCAATGATTTATCCCCATGCCAATGAGCAAATTGTCTTATAGTCTAAAGACAGCAAATGCTTATATATAGCTTTGCTCAAGAATAACCCAGAATGATAAATTATATATTTTTCATATACTTTTTTTAATAAATAAGAGAAAGGTAAACGAAAAGGGATCATTTCTTAGAAAAGTATTTGAAATTACTGGCATTAATCTGCCCTATTATTGATGTGTATTGGTAAATGATATATTATCTTTTCCTCTTTTAAACAGTGAATTGGTTTAGATATTTACCTGATACATATTTGAGATCTTACTGTGTCCTAGACCTTGTGCATTGAGCTTGGGTTACAAAGATGGAGGACACATTTATTCCTGGCCTAGCAGGAGATGGTGCTATATAAATAAATAGCTATCATCTATTCATTCACCAAAAATAGGGATTGAGTTCCTTCCAAATCAGGCATCATTCAGGGCATTGGAAATACAGCAATGAACAAGACTGAGAAAGGGTCTAACTCCAGGGATTATATTTTAGTATGATGAAACACCTAACAAATAAGCAGAAATAAATTTTAAGTATCCTTTTAGTGTAGGCAATATTTTGACTGATAACTGAATGATGGGAAAAAGCCAGCCAAGTTAACTTTTTTGGGAAGAGTGCCCTAACAGAAGCAAAGGGTCTAAGGCAAGAATAAACCCAGGGTGTTCAAGGAAGGGATTCTCTATGTCTTGGGTAGAGCAGGTGTGATGGTTAATTGTAGGTGTAAAGTTAACCAGATTAAGGAATACCTAGAAAACTAGCACAACATTACTTCTGGGAGTGTCTGTGAGGATGTTTCGTGAGGAGATTTTGTGTGAGTCAGTAGATTGAGTGGGGAGGATCTGCCCTCAATGTGGGCAGGCACCATCCAATCTGCTGGGAGCCTGGATAGAACAAGAACAAAAAGGGCAGAGAAAAGGCAATTTCCTCTCTCTCTCTCTTGGATTTAAAACACTCTTTTTCTCCTGATCTTGGACATTAGAACTTCAGGCTCTTCGGCCTTTGGATTCCAGGACGTGCATCATTCTCCACGACTTGAATTTTCATATTTACACCAGATGGTCTGTTATGGGACTTCTCAGCCTCCATAATCCAGTGAGCCAATTCCCCTAATAAATTCCCTCTCATCTATCTATCTATTAATATCTGTCTAAGATTGGTTCTGACTCTCTGGAGAACTCTAAAACAGCAGGCACTGGTGAAATAAAGTGGGGGAAGTTGGCAAGGGGCACATCAGGAGGACTAAAAAATTTTAATCCAACTTCAAGTGGAAGCTTAATAGGTACTTTAAAACAGGAAGTAAACTGATTGGTTTACATTTTACAATGATGATTTTGGCGACTGGTTAAGAAAGTATGAGAAGAGAGAGTATAACAAGACAAGAAACAGGGAACTCTTACAGTTATCCAAGCAAGATGTAATAGACTTTGAATAATGATAAACTTTAGAAGTAGATGTATGTTTTGTATGTTTTGTTCATTGAGAAGATGAGGGTGTATAAGGTAAAGGGAAAGTTTAAAGGCAGGATCAATTAATGCTATATTAGGAAAATGAAAACATTTCCCAGAGAACATGACAACTGGACTATTGGAAATTCAACAGCAGCAGCAAAAAATGGTATATAAAAATCATATGTACAGGAAAGAGCCAAGGATATAGATATCATGCTTAGATAATTCTGGGGGCTCCTGTGCGATTGGAAAAAAAGAAGTAGAGGAAAATGAGACAAACAATATCATCAGAACCAGATGATTATGATTATGATTATGTTTAGATAAATGCTATAGGAACTAGTAATATATGAGATATATATTTAAGGTTATTAATATAATACATTTTAAAATACTGTGAGATTTTCTGTAATTATTTCTAATTTTCAAAGTATTTTTAAAATATATGTTTTAATATATGTTTAAAATATATCTGTTTAAATATCTGTTTAAAATATATGCTTAAAATACAATATCTGTGATATTGTGAAATATATATTTGGTTTTCCACCCCACTTCTGGGCATACATGTCCTAAAATCCTTACAAATGCCAAAGTGGTGTCTTTTGTATGCTAATGAGTTGACTGATGGCTGGCAGTGCCTAGGTAGTTTCAGGATGGGGGCTGTGACCAGAAAGGCCAAGATAGGATTAGAAGTTTGGAAATTACAGCGCACCCCAACCTCTGGGAAGAGGAGAGGGACTGAAGGTTAAGTAGATCACCAGTGGCCAGTAGTTTAATCAATCATGCCTATATAATGATGCCTCTATAAAACCCCAAAGGACAGGGTTCAGAGAGCCTCTGGATAGATGAATATATGGATATTCCTGGGAGGTGGTGTGCTTTGTGTAGGAATCAGAAATCTTCATGTGCATTCCAACATATCTTGCCTTATGCATCTTTTGCTCTGTATTCTTTTTAATATCCTTTATAATAAACCAGTAAATGTATGTCTTTCCCTGAATTTTGTGATCCATCCTAGCAAATTAATCAAACCCAAAGAGGCAGGTAGGTGATCCCTGGTTTATAGCCAGATGATCACAAGCACAGGTGAAACAACCTTGGGATTGGCATATTAAGGGTAGGCAGTCTTGGGGACTGAGCCCTCAACCTGTGGGATCTCACACTATCTCCATGTAGATAGTGTCAGAATAGAAGAGAATTAGAGGATACCTAACTTGTGTCTGCTGCAGAATTTATTGCTTGTTTATTGGTGGGGAAAAATTTCCACACATTTGGTCACAGAAGTCTGTTGTGTTGATTGTTGTTGAGTGAAAGAACAGAAAAAACACTCTGTGTCTGTGTGTGAGGTATTTGTTATTTACCCACTCTTATGATCACATTGAATCACACTGTGAACTAGAGCAAGAAAAAAATGGCATTGTCTTTCCTAATGGAGGCCAGCAAAAGGGAAACTGTCATGGAGGTTGACAAAACTATATAAATTTGGGGGCAAAATTTGACTGAAAGGATCTGTATCAGAGAAATCATATGGGGATATGGTTTCACTGTATGATGTTAGCTGCAAAGCAGCATGATTAGAGATATTTTGTTACTACTCTATTGTTTATTTTCTGTCTACTCCTCCGCCTGACATGTGGTTGGTACTCAGTATACTTGCTAAATATATTTCTCTGAAAAGAATGAAGAGCAAGAAAAAAATGGTTTCATTTGAAGAAATTATATAAAAGATAAATCTCAGTTAAGTCTTCCGGATTAATGTGTTGACTGTGTATGAGTCACTGGAGAGCCTGAAACAATGTATTTTTGGGGGGCTACCCATAAATTTCTGATTCAGTGGTATTGGGGTGGATCAGACTTAAGATGTTTCATGTTCTACTACTGAGGCACATCATCCTGGACACCAGAGACCTAAGCAGAGTGGGACTAATCAGTGAGGATAGAATCAGAAATTGGATTTAACAAGTACAAATGAAATGATCTATTCTCTTACAAGGACTTTAGTCCTTGGAAACTGGAAAGCAAAAATGTTATTTCTAATTCTCATAAACTTGCATGTGCAGAACTTGTGATAGCCAATGATAATCTGGGTCTCTGTTGGTTGTCCCACAGTTCAGAGCACTCTGCATGTTGGCTCATCATAGCGGGCTACTTTTAGATGGTGATTTGCCGCTCAATCAGTGGAAATTTGAAAGAAAGCTTAGATATCATCCCAGAAAGATTTAGGAACTTGCCCCATCACATTAGTAATTATTGGCAATGTTGGGACTGGACTCAGCTTATGTAACTCAATATAACTGTTGGAGTATGAATTAGCACGACTTTTACTGCCTGCACTGCTCTCTGCTTCATGCCATAATACTGGCTTGCTTATATTTCCTCTGTACATGCATTACACTACCTCACAGCCTTTTACTTTGGTTCACGCTATCCTCTTTCCCTAAACTTCCCTCCACTAATCATCTTCATAGCTAACTACTACTCATTCACCGGCAGTGTAGTTAAGATGTTTCCTTCTCCAGGCATCCTTACCTGGCAACCATCACATCAGACAGGGTAAATGCTCACAATCTCTCCTTGTGTAACTTCCTGAATGCTCATATACCTCTAGCATCAAGGTATACATAAATATTGATTTACAATATTGAAACTTCCTGAAGCTACATATACCTCTAGCATCAAGGCAGATGTAAATATTGATTTTCCTCACTAAACTCTCAGTTTCTATATGATTATTGTATTGGCCATTCTCAGTCCAGAACTTAATATAGTTCTTAACACATAGAAAGTGATCAATGATTTATTATTGTTATTACTGTGTGTGTGTGTGTGTGTGTGTGTGTGTGTATGTATGTGAACTAATCTGAACCCTACCCTTTACCCTTTGATTTTTTTCATGGGATCTTCATGCCTAAAATGTAAAATTTTCTGCCAGTTGCATTTTAAGGGAAAAGGATAGCAGCAATAACAGTAACAACTTGAAGTTGAAGAAGTAGCACTATACAGAATCTCCCTTTGGCTTATAAAGTAGATATTGCTAACTCTTTTTTTTTCTCCCTATATGTCATAGTAATTGACCAGAGAGCAATGCATTTTCATTACACTCAATATGCTTTGATGATTGAGACTTTTAACCAATTGCAATCAGAAAGATAAACAACTTTTATGTCAACCAAAATGAAAGAAAACATTCCAGTTTGTCGATTTGTTGCAAGAGGCTTTAATGAGACCATGCTCCTTAATCATCTGCTGGTTCTGAGAGAGGAAGGGCAATCTGCGCCATTTTGGTGTTCTGACTGGGCAATTTACTGTACTTTATTCCCTGCTTGTGAAACTGAATACTTTTGTCCTGTGCTTATGCAGCACTTTGTAGCATCTGGTGCTCGTCAGAGTGAATGTTTAGTTTCTGTTCCCTATTCTCCTCTCTTTAAAGTGAACATCACCAGTATAATAATGGATTATTCAGTGTTACTGTGCAGCTAATCAAAGGGAGGTGGATAGTTAGTATTGCCGGGAAATGGTATTTGCACAAAGAATTTTCTTAGCATGTTTTCCGTAGAGTATCACTTAACAGAAAAGTTGACTCATTATCAGTAGTAGCAACAATTTATAAAGGATATTGTAGAATAATTGTAACCATACATTGTTTTACTATCATAGCGGCTAGTATGTTTCTCAATATCTCTTTTTGATATAACAAAATTATAATTTTTTGAGACTCAAAAAATGCTCTATGTTGACATTTCATAAGGAAATTAGAAACAAAATGTGCTATTTTAAATATTCTTAAAAGCTGTGAGTTGCCTGCGTTCTGTGTCGTCTGCAATGCTGCACGCAAATCCTGAAGTACTCCTGAATGATGAGACAAAACATGTTTTTCTTGAACATTTAAAGCCCGTGTTTTCAGAGCAAACAAT
>VBSM01003039.1:15116663-15127490 GCA_008086735.1 Cheirogaleus medius
ATCAAGTGTTTTCCTTATAAAAAGTTCCCAGGTTCTAGGAATTGAGGTATCTTTACACTAAGATTTTTCTGAGGTAACTCCTTTTGTTTGTTGATAACTTTAATAAAGGTCATTTAAAGGTATAAGTTTTTAAGGACTCCCAAAGTAAGACTTAAACATTTGGGGGATTATTAATTGCATATATCAGTTTATATTGTGTGCTAAATTACTATGATGTGTGCTATTTTAGTGTTTTGGGAAAATGAAAAATAAAATGTGTTCTTTAGTATGATAAAAAAACAGCTGAAAAATACCCTATTTTGTGTTCATAAGCTGAAATTTTATGTATGAATATAATACACTAAAAGGTTTAATAACATTTTATTAATAGACATACGATTGCTGCCTGTCAGAGTAGCATAAAAAGAAACATCAGTGCTTTCAGGGTTACCTTAGTGATCTTCATCCCCATAGCTAATTAGTCAAGTATTATAGCATTGACATTTACTCTTCTCTTTCCTCAACAAAACTCATAATGATTTTACTGAAATATACATCCAATTCCTGCCCTATATACAACCTGTCTTCATCCAATGATCCACAAATTACCAGCACATTTATTTACTTTTTAAAGTATCTTTATTGAGATATAATTTACAATCCATAAAATGGCTATAATCACTTAAAGTATTAATATATATTTCAATGGTTTTTAGTACATACACAGAGTTGTACATTCATCACCACAAACTAAATTGAGAATATTTTTATATTCTTCCCCCTCAAAGGTACCCATTATCTTTTACTCCCCAACAAAACACCCCATCCCACAGCCTGTGGCATTTACTAATTATTTCTGTTCTTATACATTTGCCTATTCTGGACATTTTACATAAATATATTCCTATACCATATGATTTTTTAATCTGGCTTCTTTTACTTAGCATAATGTTCATAATGTTTTGGTGTACATCTACACTATAACATATATTAACACTTAATTTTTATTGCTAAATAATATTCCATTGTATGGATATGAAACACCAAATTGATCCATTCATCAGTTTTTGGACATTTGAGTGGTTTCCACATTTACACTATTATGAATAATGTGGATATGAACATTCATATTCAAGTTTTTGTTTGGACATAGATGTGCATTTCTCTTGCATGCATACTTAGAAATCTAAATGGTTGGTTATATGATAACTCTATGTTTAATATTTTAAGAAACTTTCAAACTGTCATTTTACATTCCCACTAGAAATGTAGGCAGGTATTAATTTTTTCCATATTATCATTAGTACTTTTCATTATCTGTCCTTTTGATTTATAGTCATCTTAATGTGTGAAGTGATATGTTATTGTGGTTTTGATTTGAGTTATCTAATTACTAATGAGCTTGAGCATATTTTCATATGCTTATTGATAATTTATATATCCCTGGAGAATGTTTATTTAAAATTTTTGTTAATATTTTCATTAATTTTCTTAATAATTTTCTTATTATTCTCTAACAATAATAATTATTTTTATTTTTTAGTTGGAAAATGGTTTTTGTATTTATTCTGAATAAAAGCCCCTTGTCAGATACATAATTTAGAAATTTTTTCCCCACTTTGTGGTTTAACTTTTTACTTGCTTGCTGATGTCCTTTGAAGCACAGAGGATATATTGTTGGTGAAATCCAAATTATCAATTTTTTTCTGTTGCTTGGATTTTGGTGTCCTGTCTAAGAAACCATTGCCTGATTCAAGTTCACAAAGATTTACTCCTACATTTTCTTTTGTGAGTTCATACTTTTAGCTCTTTTATTTCATTCATGAACCATTTTGAGTTAACTTTTGAATATGGCTCGAGGATGAAATCCAACTTCATTTTTCGCTTGTGTATATCCAGTTATCCTGGTTCCATTTGTTGAAAAAAAATTCTGTCCCCATTGGATTGTCTTGGCAGCCTTGTCAAAATCAGGTAACCATAAATGTAAGGGATTATTTCTAAAACCTCCCTTTTATTTCATTTTTTCCTGTCTATTCTAAAGCTTGCACCACGCTGCCTTGATTACTGCACTGAGAAGTAAATTGTGCAATTGAAGCATGAGTCTTCCAATCACGTTCACTCCTTTCAAGACTGTTTTGTCTGCTCTGAGTCCTTTGTATTATGTGATCATCTTGCCAATTTCTGAAACAAAAAGAAAAAAAGAAAAGAAAAGGAAAGGAAAAGCTAGCTGAGATATTGGCTGGTAGGAATTGTATTAAATCTGTGGTTCAATTTGGGGAGCATTGTCATCTTAACAATATTAAATCATCTGATCTGTGACCAAGGGATAACTTTCAACTTATTTAGGTCTTCTCTAATATTTTTCAACATTTAAAATTTCACAGTGAATGGACATTGTACTTTTTTTAAAGTTCATTCCCAAGGAATTTATTTTTTTTGATGTTACTGTAAATGAAATACTCTTAATTATATTTCACATTGTTCATTGCTAGTGTGCAGAAATACAATTGATTTTTGCACATCGATACATCCATTACTGAAAGTATGTTATTGAAAATTTCAGTTATTATTCATGAATTGTCTATTCCTTCTTTAATTTCTATCCATTTTTGCTTCATGTATTTTTGTGCTGGGTTGATTCAAATAAGTTCATAATACTTGTGATTCCCTGCTGCACTGATACTGTTATACCCTTATTTGTCTCTGGATCAAGTTTTTTTTAAAGAATATTTCATTTTTATTAGTATAGCCACAACTACTCTCTTTTTCTTTTTTGGTTACTGTTGGATTGTTATATTTTTACCCATTCTGTTACTTAGAACCTACATATGTCTTTAAATCTAACATATATCTCTTGTAGAGAACCCACTATATAAAATAGGATCATTTATTTTTAAATCAACTTTATTAATTTCTACTTTTCTCCCTTTGGTTGGAAGCTTTAATCAATCAATTAATATATAATGTAATTATAACAAATAATGTAAGAATTATTTCTATCATTTTATTACTTGTATTTTATAATTTTAATGGATTTTTTATTTTTGTATTTCTCATTACTGCCTTCTTTTGTGTTAGATACATAAATTCTAATGTATTATTTGGATTCCATTTTATTATATTTTTAAAAATTAATTATCTTAGTGGTTGGCCTAGGGATTACAACAACCATCTTAATTTAGAACAATATTTTTCAAATTCTTATAAACATAATTTCAATAATATGCAAAGACTTCAGTATAATATAGCTCTTTCCCTTCTTCTTATGGGGTATTATTGTTAAATTATCTATTAATACATTATAGTCACATCTGTGTTAGACAGGATTCACCAGAGAAGCAAAATCAATAGGAGACATATATCTCCTATTATTTCCTATTTTAGTGTCTGTAAGTGTGTATATATATATGTGTGTGTATGTGTATAAAGAAAGAGAAAATGCACACACGAAAGAAAGAAAGACATTTATGTGTGTGTGTGTGTGTGTGTATAAAGAGATTTGTAATAAAGTATTAGCTCACACAGTAATGAATCTTGAGAAGTCTCACAATCTGCCATCTATAAGCTGGAGACCCAGTAAAACTGGTTCAAAAGACTGAAAGCCAGAAAGAAGATGATGGAGATTCCAGTCTGGGTCTGAAGACGTGAGCAATAGGTGATCCAAGGGCAAAAGAAGTTCAGTGTCCCAGTTCAAACAGTCAAGCAGTCAAGCCATTGATTCACTTTCTTCTGCTGTTTTCGTCTACTGAGATCCTCAAGGGCTTGGATGAAGTGCACCCACATGGGGAGGGCCATCTGCTTTACTTATTCCATCATTTTACATGATATTATCTTCCAGAAACACTCTCACACATTCAGAAATAATGTTTAAGCATCTATTTGAGAATCTCATGACCCAGTCACGATGACATTTAAAATTTTTCATCACACTATTCCAAGAAGTTTATAACCATTGCATTATGTAATATTTCAAAAATAAAATAGGAGATGAAAATATTTCCAAAGAATACATTGTACTAACTTTTAATCTACCTATGCAGTTGCCTTTGCCTGAATTCTTCATGGCCTTTTCTGTATTGAAGTTACTGTCTAGTATTCTTCTATTTAAACACAAATGATTTCCTTTAGATAGGTTTTGTAGGGAAAGGCTACTAGCAATGAATTCTCCTTTTTGTTTATCTGGAAATTTCTTAATTTCTTCTTCATTTTTAAAGGTTGGACTTACTGGTTATAAAATTATTGGTTGACTATCTTTTCATTCATTTTAGCATGCATTCCCAGTGCCTCCTTGCATTCATCGTTTCTGATGGGAAATCAACTGTTAACTTGATTGAGTATCCCATGTATATGATGAGTCCAGGATTTTTTGTTTGTCCTGTTTCATTTTTTGTTTTTTGTTTGTTTTCTGCTTTTGAGATTCCTCTTTTAGCTTTAGGTTTTAATAGCTTGACTATGATGTGTCTAGATCTGAGGGTGGATCTCTTTGAGTTTATTCTATTTGAGCTCATCAAGCTTTTTGGTTATATAGGTTAATGTTTTTCATCAAATTTAGTTATTTTCAGCCATTTTTTTTGACATAACATATCTAGTTATTTCTCTCTCTCCTCTCAAGCTAAGACTTGCACTGTGCATTTGTTGGTACAGGTGGTAGTATCCCACATCTATGAGGATCCTTTCATCTTCTTGATTATTTTTTCTTTCCGTACATTATTCTGGATTATCTCACTTGCCCTGTCTTCATGTTCATGGATTCTTTCTTCTGCCATCTCCAAATTACTTTTGGATCTATTCAGTGAATTTTTAATACAACTATTGTGCTTTTCAAATTCAGGGTTTTATTTAACTCCTTCCATTTTCACTTCAACAATTTCAGTCTTTTTATTGTTATTCTGTATTTGGTGAGACATAATTTACAAACTTATTCTTAATTTTCTAAATAAGTTTTCTTTAGTTCCTTTAACATATTGAAAATAATTTAAAATTTTTGTCTAATAAATCCATCTTCTCATTATTTTTCACTTTTGCTAAAGTTTTTCTTGATATATTTCTAAATATATTTTCAGATTGATTTAATAACTATGAAAATATTTTTAAAATGTGTATAATTGATTGAGATTGACCTACACCTTTGCTTTCTTAAAAAACATGTCTCCTTTTTTTCTTAAGCCTAACATAGTCAATGACTAGAACAAAAACCACTATCTTTTATTCTGTGGAATTGTTATGAAAGATTAAAATTATTTAAACATTGAATTTTTGGTAAAATTCAAGTGAACGTGCTTGCATCAAAACCTAATTTATGTGTGTGGTTTGGGAGGAGTAGTGCTTAAAAATTGGTTCTGTTTATTTACCAGCTATAAGACCATTCATACCATTCATATTTTATAGTTAAAATCAGTCAATTTTGGCAAGTTGTATTTTTGAGGGATATATGTATTACATCTAAATTTTCAAATTTAATGTTATAAAGTTTTCATTGATATAAACTCCAGCAATTATAATATGTCCCTTTTATTTATTCCTAATGTTGTCTCTGCATACATTCTCTATTTCCTTGATTAATTTTACCAAGGGATTGTCCATTTTATTAGTGAATTCAGAGAAATGTTTATCTTTGTTGAGCTTTGATTACTGGCTTTCTCTTAATATTTTCATTTATAATTTTAACCAATAATTCATCCCTTCTAATTTGATTGGTTTTATTATGAGGATTTTTTTTCTAAGATTTTTCAGGTTAGAGGCTCAGTTTATTACTTTTGAGCCATTCTTACTTTCTAATATAAGGCATTTATAAATCTAATATTCCCTTGAATACGTCTTGTGGTAGACAGAGTAATGATACACAAAATATATCTATATCCTAATTCCTAGTACCTATGAATATGTTATCTTACATGACAAAATGAACTTCACAGGTCTGATTAAATTGCAGACCTTTAGCTAGGATGATCTTTCTGTATTTTCTGGATTGACCCAATATAATTGCAAGGGTGTATATGTGGAAGACAGAAGCAGAGAATCAGAGAGATTTGAAGATGCTATACTGCCCCAAAGATGAAGGAAGGGGCCACACACCAAAGAATGCAAGTGGCCTCTGGAAACTGGATTAGCTCAAGAAAAATTTTCTTTCTTAGAACATCTAGAAATAATGCAACTCTTCTGATACTTTGATTTTATTTTATTAAAGGCAATTTTAGAATTCTGACCTCCAGGATAGTAAGATAATGCATTTATGATTTTAGCCACTAAATTTGTGGTAATTTCTTACAGCAGCAATAGGGTACTAATGTATTGCATTTGCTGCATCCAAAATTGTATCATTTTACCAATTATCATTTTTAAATATTTTAGAATATCCATTAAAATGTCTTCTTTCATCATAAGTTATTGGAGGTTCATTTTTTCTTTGTAATTTAATGTCAAAATGAATGATTTTTTTAACTTAATTAGATTATGGTTAGAAAATATGGTCTATGTTCACTGATCTTAAAGCACATGCAGTCTAGTATAGTATTTCATCATTTATTGTAAATTTATTGTTTGGTCCACTGGAAATATGTAAAATATTGGACTGTAAAATAGGAAGGATGGAATGTTACATAAACTAGAAGCACATCACATTCTTAATCTATGATACTTCTATTTCTTGTATCTTTGTTGATCTTTTTAAATTGTCTTTTTGTTCAAACAATTGCTGAGTTTGCTAAACTCTTTCCATATAATTATTTTCTGTGTGTAGTTTTTTGTTTGTGTTTCACCTCTATTTATAGAGTATAATTAGGCACAAACACTTTTAGAACTGTTGTATCTTCCTAATAAATTAAAGTTTTAATAATTTTATACCAATCCTTTTTATTTTTTCCTTATTATTTTTCCCATTATTCTTTATTACAATTCTCTCTCATTAGTAACTTTAGCAATACATTTTAAAAGTTGTTTCTTTTTTATTTTTTTTTTTTTTTTGTGAGACTGAGTCTCACTCTGTTGCCCGGGCTAGAGTGCCATGGTGTTAGCCTAGCTCACAGCAACCTCAAATTCCTGGGCTCAAGCGATCCTCCTGCCTCAGCCTCCTGAGTAGCTGGGACTACAAGCATGCATCACTATGCCTGGCTAATATCTATCTATCTACCTATCTATCTCTCTCTCTCTCTCTCTCTCTCTATATATATATATATATATATATATATATTAGTTGTCCAGCTTATTTCTTTCTATTTTTTTAGTAGAGATTGGATCTCGCTCTTGATCAGGCTGGTCTCAAACTCCTGGCTCAAACAATTCTCCTGTCGTAGCCTCCCAGAGTTCTAGGATTAAAATTTGTTTCTCATATTTCAGAATTTGATTTTTAATTTCATGTGGAATAGCCATTTGTGGTATCCCATAGTGATGAAATGAAAATTCTTATTTTTGACTTGCATTCTGATAATCTAAATTTATTTCATTTCTCTAAGCTTAAGTAAATTAAAAGAAAAATATAACAAAACAAAACATAAGCAAAGCTGTTTTTTATTTTTTATTGACCAAAATCCTGAAACAATTTGAAAATATCATTGTGGGTAAAATGATCAGTTCCTGTCTCATTCTACTTAAAAACATTATGATTTCATTCACTATCTGTATTGTAAAAATGACCATACAGAAAAAATTTTGCTTCTGTTTTGAATGTATACAGTAAAGCAAACAAAATAATTTTAATTCACACTGATTTTTTTAAAGAATAAAAAATGCTCTGCTGTTTCTAGAGCAAGCCACAATGCATGCAAAGATCAATTTACAATGTTGATAAAGCAATCCTATACACATTCACTGGGAGAAGCAGAGCACTAGTCAATAGTGGGTAAATTTTTTGTTTTAAAAATATGGGATTAATTTGCAATAGGGCTCAGTGTATCAATGGAAGCCTCGTTTCATAGGAGAATCAAAGACCAGGTTTTGGTGAGATTATAGAAAAAGCGCTGAGAATTTGGTTTTTTAGACTAGTCAAATGAGTTGAAATATATATTTGTTGTTATCAAAAAAGTAATGATTAAAAAATTCAAAATACCTAAAAAAGATTGTACAAATCCCATTTAATGCAAGTTACAAAATTTTAACCAGAAATGTCTATTAAGGATTCAGAGATAATATCATAAAAGTGAAATTGGAAAGCCAGATGCCCACACAGTTAGGATTCTAGTCAGTGTTTAATATAAAATCAGCAGGAACCATTATCCATTTGGATCAAAGTAACTGAACTTGCTGTGTGTGGTCTCGACAATTTGCTTAGATAAGTTCTCACAAAACTATGCCTCTTTTTAACAACAAGAATGCTAAGTTTTCTGATAATTTTCAATGTGTGAAATTTATAGCCTTTCTTTACCTGTCAAGGAATATAGTATGGAGATTAAAACAAACAAAAACTCTCACCAATATAAATGGAACTCTTCTAAGTCTACCATTAGAAATCTGACTCACACAAATAGGAAAAAGAAAGAATAGATGGTGAGAAGGGCTTTAGGATTTCATGCCCAAAAGGCTTTTAAAACATTCTTTTGAATAATCTATGGAGGCAAGCATATCCCCTCAGTTACTGACCCTTGACTTAGATCCTCAGGAAGTGTGAGACTTTCTTGATATTATGGTGCTATTCAGACAGCAAAGAGCTCAGTGTTCAGTCCTACTGCCAGTTAATGTCAGCAAAGAATCCAAAGTTCAGGCACAGTGCAACAAGAGCTTTCTAAAATATGCTCTGTGTGTTGACAGAAGCTTCCTAGAGCTCCCAAGTGCAAACCCAGTACTACCTCTGCAATTGCTGCCATTACAAATCTCTGACTGAAGCCGCTATGGGTCCTGTAATGTTGATCCTGGAGAATTCCTAGTCCTGGAAACATACTGATAAATGTCCACAATGGAATGAAGATGTAGCTCCTCTCAGCTTGTAGTTATAGCAGAGAAAATGTAAAATGCTATGTCTCATAGTAGATTCATGTATCTCCTGGAAATCATATTGCAGTCATTACTCTAGTGGGAAACAATATATAATTTTGACTTCTGCAAACTAAATGTTCTTTTATCTTGAAATAAATTCTATGTTTTAAAGAAAAGCACATTAATTTTGGAGTCAGAGAAAGCGGAAATAAAACCCAGCTCAGGTACTTTTTAGCAAATTGACTTCAGGCAATTTGGTTGACTTCTGATTTTCAGTTTCTGTATCTGTGAAATGGGCATAATTTACCTTGTGCATTCAGCTTAGCATCAATAACATTACTTGCTGATGAATAGTATTACTTATTATTATAAGCCTAAATTCTTCTTTTGGTAATTTATGGGGAACAGTGAGATAGATTTCCTGTGGTTATAAAACTATAGTATTGGGCAGTAAAAATCTATGCTTTAAAAAACACAGAAGACAACTGAGTTTTCAAGTGGTATAAGCTTCTCTCCATCATTCTCCTTTTATGAATAAGAGAGTTTTATGTTTAGACAGAAGCAAACAAGAGCACATTCAGTTTAGGAGGCACCATGGAGAACCTGGATGTTTGTCAATATTAGGTTAAGAAATTGAAACTGGAAGTTCTGAAAATAGCATCTGGAGCTGAGAATACATAACAGGATTGAGCAGTAAGTCCAACCATAGGCACAAATTAAAAAATGAGGTAATGGGGAGACTTCAAATGCAAAAGTGCTTAACACTTACGGACAAAAACCTCATGAACAAGGCTAGGTATTATGAAGCACTATGAAGTTTTCCTTAAACATATGATATTCCCTCCCATCCCTTCCCCTTCCTTCCTCTTCTTTCTTGGTCCATTTGGGCTACTATAACAGAATACCACTGAATGGATTGCTATAAACAACAAAAATTTGTTTTTCATAGCTTGGAGGCTAGGGAGTCTAAGATCAAGGAGCTAATCAACTCAATATCTGATGAGGACATACTGTCTGGTTCATAGATGGCACCTTCTAGCTGTGTCCTCAATTGGTGGAAGGGCCAAAGCAGCTATTTTGAGTTTCTTTTATAAGGATGCTAACCCCATTCATGAGGACTCAATCCTCATGACCTAATTAACTTTCAAAAGTCCCACCCACTACCATCACATTGGACATTTGATTTCCATATATAACTTTCAGAGGAACACAAACGTTATGACCATAGCATCTCCACTCCATTCCCCTCCCACCCTTCCATCTCCCTTCCCTTCCTTCCTCCTTTTCTCTTCATTATAATATCAATAAAAGTAGTTTCATTGTTGTTATTCTTTGGAGATATATATATGTGTGTGTGTGTATATATATGTATATATAGCAAGCCTCAAACATACAGAAAAGTAGAAAGAAAAATAAAAAATATATATCTCATTATTGATATCAAAAGGTTGCTAGATATGATTCATCAATTTTTTTTCCTTTTATTTCATCATATAATGGGGGTACAAATATTGTTAGGGTTACATACATTGCCCCTACCACCCCTCCCCCCCACATGCCAGAGATTCAAGCAAGTCCAATCCCCAGGTGGTGTGCACGGCACACATTATGTAACTGTACACTTCTTCCCCCCTCCAGCCTGCCCTCAATCCGACAAAATATTTTTTTTTTTTTTTACATTTTGGATAGATTCTATAACTTTGCCTCTCCCTAAGAAGGGTTAGAGGTATGCCCTTCCCCCCGACAATGCTCAACACATCCCTATGATGTGGGTCTTGCCCCCCCCCGAAACCCTGGTGAACACTACCACCATTTGAGCACCATAGTTTTAATCAGTCAGTACCAATTTGATGGCGAGTAGATGTGGCACCCATTTTCCATATCTTCTGTCGCTTCACTTTGGATAACGGGCTTAAGATTAATCCAGGATAGCATAAACGG
>VBSM01003039.1:15127590-15159389 GCA_008086735.1 Cheirogaleus medius
TCTGTTTGCTTTATCGAGGATCAGAGGCGACAGGGCTGAATTATGAGGTAAAATCTAGAATTCAGGAGGAACGATCCTTGGCTGATCCGGGGATATGTGTTCTGGACCTGTAATGTCAGCAGAGTGTGAGCGGCCAGAGGCCACTGAAATGGTCTGCCAAGATGTGAAATCTTTCCCTTTTCTGTGTGACACCAGTGGAACTTGGGCCTCTGCGGCCCCCTGGGGAGGGTCCACGGAGGGTCACTCTCGCTCTACCACTCTTTAGCCATCAAGGCTGAAGTGTCTGGGGACCCCTGACAGGTTCTGCCAAGGGGTGGAACGTTTGTCCCTTTCACGTGACCAGGTGTAGCTGGGTCCACTGCAGACCCCTGGGGAGGATCTGCGGAGGGTCATGCTCACTCTACCACTCTTTAGTCCGCAAGGCTGAAGTGGCTGGGGACCCCTGACTGGTTCCACCGAGGGGTGGAAAGTTTGTCCCTTTCGGGCGACCAGGCGTAGCTGGGTCCACTGCTGCCCCCTGTGGAGGATCTGTGGAGGATCCTACTTGGTCTCTCTACTGCTCCCTCCTCAGCTGTGCTTGGGTCACCAGAGTCCACTGGACCTCTCAGTCAAATGAGCGATCTGTCTCACTTTTCTGTCCCTTCATCAGCGAGGCATATGTAGCTGTTGTGTACAGATCTCCCAGCCAAGGAGACCCTGCACCGTGCCCTGTAGATTTCTAATTGCTCTCCACTCCTGCCTCCTCTCTGAACTGCCTGACTGCCCATGTTACCTCTTCATGCTGACTTCAGGCACTTCCCTGCTTGCATGGGTATGGAGGTCTGCGAAGGAGAAGTCATCCCGCTGTGGCACAAATCACACAGTCCCGTTCGGCTAGCCACTGAGCGCGGCCAGCTTGCACTCCCATCCTTGCTGTACTACTCGGATTCTCAGAACTTCATGGCAAATCCACTGTGTCACTTTCCTCCTTTTCCCAGCACTGCTTCCCCTTGAAGCTTCCCTGTAATTCCCTCATTAATACTTTACCCAAAGATTTCAATATCTGTAAATTATCCACCCTTTCAGTGGCTTAGAATTTATTTCCAACCTTGTCATTCACCATATATTTATTATCTGGATTCTTTCCTAAAGAAAAGCTTTTCATCATTTATGAAGCTATTTGACTAATTAGGAATGTAGCTTTTACTGGAAAAGAAGGATAAATACTTAATTATTTCTTTTCATTTACAAATTTTTAGAGTAAGGAAGTAAAATAGTTACCTCCTATTGTGGCATTTTTTTTCTCTTTTGCTAGTTTGTTTTATCTTGATTTGTTTTGTTAGCTATCGCTTTCCCTCTGATTCTTTTTTTTGGACAGGATTTTCAAGAGTAGCTAAGCACCCATTTATAAACTCCCTGCTAGTACCTAACATTTCCCAACAGCTATACAACTTTCTTTCTCTAATATTTCCAAATATCAAAGTGAGAAAGTTTTTTGATAATTTTTATACATGATGAATTATTTCCTTTAGGTAACTATAGAAACAATTTAGCAGAACACAGCAGTATTTCATTTGAGCCTAACACAAGGAGAGAAGGAAAAAAATACATTGTTTTCAGTGACTAATTATGACTTAAAAAATAACAATAACTGATTAGCTAATTTGAGACACAGCCAAGGCTTTAATTTAAGGACCTAATCAAATAAAAGAAAGGCAATGAGTAGTCCTGGAATTCTTATTATTGCACATGATTAGAGTCTCAGTTTCACATTTTATCTAAATGAACTTCTATACAGAATTCCTCCTTTATCTGTGGTTTCACTTTCTGTGGTTTATTACCTGCAGTCAACTGTGGTCTGAAAATATTAAATGGAAAATTCCAGAAGTAAACAATTCATAAATTTAAGTGGTTCTGATGAGCATGATGAAATCTCACACCATCCCACTCTGTCCCTCCCAAGACGTAAATCAACCCTTTGTCCAGAGTATCCATGCTGTATAGACTCAGTCACCTTCTGATCAGATTGATTATGACAGTCCAGCAGTGCTGTGTTCAAATAACCTTATTTTACTTAGTAATGGCCCCCAAAGCACAAGGGTAGTGATGCTGGCACTTTGGTTATGTCAAAGAAAAACCATATAGTGCTTCCTTTAAGAGAAAAGGTAAAAGTTCTTGACTTAATAAAGAAAGAAAAAAAAATGTGTGCTCAGGTTACTAAGACCTATGGTAAGAAAGAATTTTCTATCTGTGAAATTATGAAGATTAAAGAAATTCATATATAGTATATATGTATAGAGGTCAGCACTATCTGAGGTTTCAGGTATTCACTGAGGGTCCTGGAATATCTCCCCATGGATAAGGGAGGACCATTGTAATGAATTACTACTAAGAAAAGGAGATACAATTGTTAAAAATGTCCACAACTCTATTTCATGCTGCATGATGCTCCTACATCTTTGTCTACTCCTTTTCATAATGCGGCCCTTCACAATTAAAACACACTGACATGTTTTAGATTTCCATAAATTAACTAGTCTCTTTCCAATTATGTTTCCATAAATTATCTCTTTCTAACTTAAGGACCTTTGCAACATTTGCAACCCTGCAAATCTTTTTCCCTCTTCAGATGTTTCCACAGTCCCTCTTTCACTATCTTTTTACCCAGTTGATCTGCTCATGCATGATGGCTCAGCTCAAGATAACTAATTCCAATGAGGGAAATCTTTCCTGATACCTGAGTATAGTTCCCCAGCTTTATTAATAGCCCACATTTCTCCTGCAAGTTATTTACCCAGAGCGTGCAATTACATAGTTGTTTGTGTATTTGAATAATGTATGTCTGGCTTTCCCATTTAACCATCAGTTCTCAGAGGGCAGAATGTGTTGATTTCTCTCCATCATTGTTTTGCAAGAAGCCCAAAAGAGAGCCTGGTGTATCATAGATATGTAATAAATGTCTATTGAATATATTAATAAAACGTGATCTTCTATCTCTAGCAAGAGCTTCTATATTGATTCCTGCTGTATATCTTATGCTTTATAAAATGAGTACATGTATTTTATAAGTATATTTTATACTTTGTGAAGTGAGACATCTGTACACAGCAATATATGTGAAGACTAAGACAGAAGAGGAGTCAGACTCTGACTTTGTACATGTCTGCTTTAGATTCTTTTAAACAAGAAATACATTCTTCTTGTAATTAAAGTAGATGGTAAATAAATCTGATAGAAGATGTTGAACTAGTTTTTTAGCTATACTCTAGCATTCTGGGAATCTATTAATTTCCATACATGTAGTATATATGATTTCCATTGAAGTAAAAGAAGATATTTAGCCAAAGTATTCCTTTATCCTTAATCAAAGCAATCACTGTCTGTATCACTCAGCATTGCATTCACACTCAGTCTTGCCAACTTTTATTTTATTTTGTCGTGTATGTATTTTGGTCACATCTAATCCTTTCTGGAACAAGTCAAGATGTGCATAAATACATATATAACGCTTTGGAAACAGCATGTAAAGATCTTTTGGCAATTGAAAATCTATACTGAATATTTTCAAATATATAGGTTGAAGCACTGGTTTATTTACTATGTACTAAAAGAGAGTGTGTCTCATAAATCATCACAACCTTGTCAGAGTGTTTGAGCAGTTTGACTTTCAATGTAGCTACAAAAGCTTGGGCAGAGAATGCCTGCTGCGTGGTTGTGAAGGGTTACAATGATCTAAAAACAATATTTACATATATTTCTGTGCATATCAGAAGATTATATAAGGATGCATGAAAGTCAATATCAATATTTGCATTCACTACATTTAAAAATATTATCCTCCCTTTTTCTGATGATTCTCTTTGGAACTTAAGCAAAACTTAATTTTATTTGAAGTTGTCACATTTCAGTCTGCCAGGGCAGAGAGTGATAAATGTTCCAGGATTTCCATTTCTACTTTCTATTTGCAGAGGTTCATAATTCAAATGGAAAATCTGCTCTTGGATGAAATGTGACATGTAGATTTTTATGGATGTCATAACATTAAGATGCTTATCACTTGCTTCGCCTTCTTTTCCTCACCTCTACCTCTTATTCAAGAACATGAGTGATATGGAAGAAGCAACAGATAAAGTGAATAAGGAAACAAATTTTCCCTTCTATACTCTGTCTTAATTATCTGTAGGTCTTTCAAATTTCAATTCTTCTTCCAAGTTATTTTTCTGCTTTAAAATGGCCAAGATTTTGGTCACCCAATCCTTTTAATAAAATCTTTAAGGAATATGTCAGGTTCAATGAGTACATTTTATGCCTTGATTGAGTCCAGAAAAGTCTATAGATGTTATTAATATTAAGTTACACTGGAGAATCTCACACATAAACAGAGGAAAAGGACAAAAATGAGAGATATCTGGTTAGATAATAAGGTTTAGTGTAGAACACACCAGATAGTAAAAAATACGAAATTATAATATTATTTGTTTATTTATTTCAGGATATCATGGGGGTATAAACATTTTGGTTACATTTTATGACTTTGCCACACCCAAACCATGATTTGAGGTGTGTTTTTCCCCCTACCATGCTCATCACATCCATTAGTTGTGAGTTTACTCGCCCCCAACCCCCCAATCCCTGAATAATATTACTACTATGTGAGCACCATAGTTATAATTTTGATTCAAATATAAAATAATGTATCACATTGAATACGTGACCTACATTCACAGCAATTTATCTTCATAGTACAAAATGGGAAGGATCAACGAGGTAATATTTTCATCTGCATCTACCTCTAACATAACGTCATTCCATGATAAAAGGAAAATAATGAAGATAGAGATAAATTTACAAAAAAGGTAATGTGTTTAGAAAGATAAAGGATCATCAATAATTGCCACAAAGTCTTCCTTTTCTTAGTTTCATCCAACCATCTTATTTCTAAACATATAATGTATATCATCTATACAAAGATGAACAGTATTTCCAAACCCATGGAGTAAAATGTATAGGTTTCAAGATATGTATATCCCTAATTATACTACATTAAGATAAGCATTAACTTATATAAAGATTTACAAAATATAAATGATTATCATTAATTTTGCTGAAAGCTAATTAAGGTTCCAAAAAGGAATAAATTTTGAGCAAGGTTTTGAAGGAAGAAAGGGAGCTCACCAGAAACAGGATGTTAAAAGAGGGTTTATGAAAACATGGCTATTTAAAGTAGCATGTCTTTAGACCATAGAGTAAGGGACATTACAAATAAGTAGGGGACCCATTTTGAAGAGTCATTTAGATATTACTACATATTTTATAGTTATCTCTGAAGATACTTGGATTTCATTCAGAATTCAATGCTATGGAGAAGAAAGATCAAATTCTCCAGTATGAAGAAATACAAAGGTTTAAATTAGAATCTGCCGTAGCCAAATTAAAGGCTAGGGCAGAAATTAGGAAATGAGATGATGAGAATCCAAACAAAGGCACATCTCTCTTTTACTCTTCCAGTTCCACTCTTCACCATTCTGTGTTGTCCTCTTTGCCCTGGAAGACTGAGCTAAATGGAATGCACTCTGTTGCTTTCCAGTTTTCGGTCAGATTCTGTGTTCAGCCAGTGGGAAGTGGTGGCTAGAGATTGGACCATAGGCATGGAGTCACCTGGGTATAACTATCTGTCTGGCTTCGTCCCTCCTGGGTCATTCTCTTTTCCAAAGACCGTATCATGTGTCAAGTAGCCCTCTCCATACACACTGCCTGGTTTCTGGCTCTCTCTCTTTTAGGCTGAGACACAGTAAAGGCTATTCCAATAATGATAGTCCAGGAGTTCTGCATTAGCCCTGCTGATTTTCCTAAACCCTATCCTTTGTTCAACTTTCTCAAATGTAGAGACTGAGTGAAATGTTTCCTGCTGGCACCCTGATCCTACACCAAGATGAGAGAGAAAGATGCTAAGAAGGATCTGCTTACTTGCTGAATATGGGGAGTGAAATAGATGGATGAGTTGAGGGTAATTGTCAAGTTTGTGACTTAAAAAAAAAAAGTTTGTGACTTAATTGTCAAGATGAATGGTTTTGCAATTGACTGAAGGTAAAGGAAAGTTTAAGTGTGTGCGAAATGAGTTTAGCTTTGGGATAAGCCTTGGTGCCATAGTAGCTTCCATATGCCAATATCTAGGAGACAGAAGCATACAAGAAATCTGAAGCATACAAGAAATAGCTAGGGTATGTAAACATGGGTTTTCACATAATTAGATTATAGGAGAACAATGAAAACTTCCAGGGACAATATGGGTAATACAGTAGTTGAAGATAGTGGCAAATATCCTTACAGCTTGAAGTAAAGAACTTGGGTGTGGTATAAAGTTATGTTTGAATTCTGTGTAATGTTGGGTAAATTAGTCACTAATGATTCTTATTAATATAAAACCTTATCTATCTAATAGTATAACATGGTAGAATTATAGAATTATAATGTATAATATGGTATTGTTTATATAGAATCACTTTCCACAATGCCTGAAATATACAGAAAGTGATCAAAAATATTATTTTTCTTCTCTCAGTATTGAAGAAAAATTGGGCTGTGTTTTTATTAAACTTTAATAAGAGCACATCCAATATGTTAGCATAGCAAAATAAATCTGAAAACTATAAGGAAGCCTAAAATAAGACATTAAAATTAAAGATTAAGAATTTAGTGTTTCATGATTGAGCTGATTGCAATTATAAAGATGAGAAGAAAGACTTTAATTTCCAGATTAATAACAGTAAATAGAAGGTTTTATTCTCTTTACTTAAATCAACATGTATCAGATCTTTTGAGATTCTACAAAGTATAAAACAAAATCACTTGAGAATTGTTGATGTAACTGAAATATAGAGTGGTTTAAAAACTGAATCTTTGTACATCCCTAGGAACGGGTATAGTTTTACTAGATTGGTTTTATTTTTTTTTATTGACTGTTTTTCTTATATACATTAATGATTAAATCTTGCAGATCTGCTAAACTTCCTAAATATTGTAAATGTGTGATGACTCAGATGGAATAAAAAATTTATTTCTTGCACACCTAAACTCTAAATTGGATAGAAGCTGTCTTCCAAGATATGAGGCATGAACTTAGACTCCCTTCCATCTTGTAGCTCTATGGTCTCTACATATTTTCCAGATTTTCTGTGTTTACCTGCATCAAGTCAGCAGCAAAAGCAAGGATCAAATAGAGTCACCATGAGAAGTTTATATTGAACAAAACAGGCTTGGAAATTTTCATTATTATGGATAGAACTTAGTCATATGAACAAATGTATAAAGATATTTATTTAGAATGAAATTTAGCAATTTTCCCATGCAGAAGAACAAATGAGATTAGTGAACAGAGAAGCAATGTCTCCCACAGGTGGGATTGTGAAGTTCACAGGCTTTCTCATCCACTAGGTTTCCAAGTATTTTTTACTAATGTACTAGTTCAGTTTAGAAAGTATTTTATGCTGTGACCACATATAGAATTTAGGTATTTTATTTGACTTCTAAAGAAACATAATAGAACACACAACAATCAAACAAAAACACTAACACACAGCTTTAAATAGGTGGAAACTTTACTGAGGACTTAAGGAATTTCCTGCATATTTTTTAAAGTAGAACTAATTAGCTATATTTTTTCCCTTTTTATTTTTTTCCTTTCCACCCTCAAAATCACACCTTACATTCATAAATAGCTTATCAAAGCATTTTCTTAAACAAATGCAGTTCTCTTCTTGAAAGGAATTCTGATTTAATTTGCTTAGAATTTAGCATTCCTCTCCACTGTATGTGTGGCTGCATATAAATATATTTTTGCACATGTACAATTTTGCAGGCATTTTTGAACATTTATATTCTTAGCATTGAGCTAAGAATGGGAGATATAAAGATACATAAGACATAATAGCTATTCTTAGAGTCTACCAGGGAAGGCAAACACTTAGGCCAGAAACTTCAGCTTATATTATGAATGCTAGCTACAGTTGAAGTGTGTTATGAGTGCTATAAGAATGGAAGGAGAGAACCTATATATCAATAGGGATTCCCTAGGATTCCAAGGAGAAAAATCTTTCCCAGCTTAAGCAGGGACATGAGTAAAGCATTAAAATACATTATGTACATAAATATGAACAAGTAGTTGAACAAGTAAGGCCTGGATTACATTGGGTTACTTGGCTAAGATGAGACTCTAAAAAAATATATAATTAAAAAGCTAATTTTGACACTTTGGACAGAATAAGGGCTGGATAGATGTATTTTCAAGATGAAGGACCACTCGTCTTCCCCACATCCCCTTCCCCAACACACACATAAAATCTTGGTGGTTCCTCCAGGATTCAGATGTTTTCTCATCCATTTCAATCCTGCAGCAGTGCCCTTCCAGGCTCCTTTGCTATTCCCTGCCTTGGTACATTTGTGGCCACTGCCGTGAAAGCCCACCCAGATGGTGCAGATGCATTGGTACTCCAGGTACACTAAACTCTTGGCCAACTTGCAGTGCTTCACAGTTCATAATCACCTGGATCCTTCAAGTGTATGACCAGGATGGCCAGGTTCTGTCCCTGACTTCCAAGAACCTGGTGCTTTTGGGCGGGCATGCATCTGACCAAGGATGACATGTTCAGCTATTCCTGCAAAACCCTATAAGGAGTCCTTCTTAAACTTTGAGACCACTGAGATGTTCTTCTTTCTGCCTTTGGACAATCATGGGGGAAGATATCCGGCTGGTATGTAAGCTGGGAATGCTCAACTATGTGTATCATGGCCCAGGAGCACTTACCCACTGCCACCTCCTCACAACTAGGGCTCTCTCTGATCAGTCTGCTGGTCAAGGGCATGGAAATGATGGAGATGCAGAACATTTATTGCTGACGCCTGTCTGCACAGGTGCCAGAACCAGCCTGGCCTCTTCAAGTTCATGCTCAAGCCCAATCCAATGTGCAAAGACCTCATGGGCTGGCTCCCTGGCCACACTGTGCCCAAGGACAGGTACATAATGAGCACACCAAAGTCACACTAGAGCTGTACATAAAAAAGGCAAAGTGCAACCACAGCCAACAGGCCTACAGGCTGGTGGAGCAACAACCTCTGACTTTACCTTACACGGACCATGTCTGTGGGAAGTAGGGGAGGAGAAGCTGGTGTACCCTCGCTGGGCCTCAGTCCCACTGAGGGGTGAGATTCACCTGACACCAGCCAACCCCACTGAGGCCTTCATGTTAGCCATCAGGCTTCCCCACTTGGCTCTTGGGATTGGCCAGGCCTTCAGGAGTGAGAAGTGAGGGAGGGAGACTAAATTCTATGGGAGCTCCTTTACTTTTGTATCCAGGGGAGAAGTGGGCAGGGAGTGTGGTTGTGTTTCCCTCTGAGAAACTGTAGTAGACTCTTGGCCTTTTACTTGTCCACCACCTACTCCAGCTTTTTGCAGGGAAGACAGCACCCTGACTAGGTGTATTAGTAGAGTGCTCCAGAAAAACAAAACTATAAGATATATATATATATATATATACACACACACATATACATATATATATGTGTATATATATATATATATATAGAGAGAGAGAGAGAGAGAGAGAGAGATTGAGATTTATTATAAGGCATTGAGTCATGCAATTACGGAGACTGGATAGTCCAAATTTGTAGCACGGGTGGGAAGGCTTCAGACCCAGGAGAGCCCATGGTATAGCTGATGTCCAAATGCAGCTTGATGGAGAATTCTTTTGCTCAGGAAGGCTGAACTTTTGGTTTCATTCAAGGCTGCACTGATTGAATTATGCCTATCCACATTATTGAGGGTAATCTGCTTACTCAAAGTTCATCTATATAAATGCTAATCTTTTCCAAAAACACCCTCTAAGTTGATACATAAAATTAACTATCACCAGGAGGTAATTAAGGAGCAGAGAAGAGAGAGGAGTGTCCTCACTTTTATCCACTTTCCTACGTGTTCCTGAGCAGAGCTAATGGTATAAGAAGTTGGCCAGGCTGAGTGCTCATCCTGCATGTGATGGTACCCCTGGAGCAAGTGAGAGACCTTGGGGTCATGTGATGCTTTCAGTTACATTTTCACCTGTGCAGCAAGGTATGTGGGCACAGTGGTGCGCCACCCCTCTGCCACATGGGTCCCCAAGGTGCTACAGGCCAGGCCAGGAAATGCCTTGGACCACAAAATGAGAGCATATTCATATTTTTAATCTTTTTAAAGGTTCTTTAGAGGTAATATTTTTACTTCTGTACTTTAAACATATTCAACACTTTGGTTTTAGTGATGCTGATTTCTCTCTGAAGACTTTAAGACTTTAGGAGAGGAGGTAATATCTTTCCCTTTTAAAGTGTGCTGATTGATGCATATGCTATTAAAGTAAGCCGATTGCTCCTCTGGGAAAGGTGAGGCTCAGTCACTTCCGAAGGGTTGATATTCTCTGTAGCTGCAAGTGTGGCTTGGGACAGTTTGCTGCATGTTGGTTTTGGCAGGAGTGTGTGGGGTTAATAATCACAACTTTTTGATGACAAATAGAGCCCTGGCAATTCTAGTCCTCATATCACGAAGTCCTGGGCACAGGAGAACCCAATAAATAGAATATGTGTACACAAACAAACAAAAAATCTGATATTTACCACTTGTGAAAACTTAACACCTATTATTAATTTTATAATCATCATCTGTCATTTTCACAGAAGCCTGTCTAGATACTACTCTATGTGCAATCTATACATTCTGGACTCCTATATTCTAGAACATGGCCGACATATTTCCATCCCATTGCTATGACAACTTGCCTGCGTTCCTAAGTGAGGCTAGACCCTCCATCTGTGAACTAGATTCCCCTGCCTCTCACCCACTCATAGACTTCACTTTTGCATCTTCCTTCTCTTTCCTGCATTACCAATATTTTTCTTCTGGACCATCCCCATTAACATAAAATCCTTCTTGTAAAGCCATTTCCCTTTTGACCAACCATTAATTTCTTGGCCCATTTTATAAGAAAACTTGAAAAGTTGTATGCAAATAATGTCTCTAATGATTCATCTCTTATTCCTTTTTGAACCCTATAAAATTATACTTTCATATCCATGACTTCACCAAACCTATCAAAGCCACCTTGTGAAACCATAAGGCCATTTCTGAGATTGCATTATTTGACCCGCAGGAACATTTATACGGTAGCTTTCTCCCTCCCCTTTGGAACATTTCTTCCCTTGGCTTCTGGGTCACCTACTTGCCTGGATTTTACCTCACTTCACATTGTTTCTTAAGTTTCATTACTAGTATATCTGATTTCTCTGACATTCACAGATGTAGCCCTGGTGCTCCATCACTGAGCTGCTTTTTTTTCTCCAGCTATATGTGTGTGTGTGTGTGTGTGTGTATAAATATATATATATATTTCCACTCTCTACTTCAACACTCAATAACAGATTCTTTTAATCTCCTGCCACTGGACATTTTTACTTAGAAGTTTTATTAGCTGTTTATCTAAAACTTAACATTTCCAAAATTGAACATCTCATTTTACCAACACCTTAGCAGATATTATATTATTATGGTAAAAGTTTTTTTTTTTTTTGACAGTTACTTTTTTCTTGGCCACCCCAACCTACCTGCCTCTTTTTCGGTGATGGGTTTCTAGCTTTCTATACTTCTTGCACCCTGCTTCTGTGTAAGCTTCTTATTTGAAGAAATTTTTCAACTTCTAGAATGGACTAGATGATCTATAATCCTTTGATTCGCAGGCAGACAGAATATTCACTCTAGTCAATAGTAACTGTGCTGTAGTAAGGAGAAAGTGATCAGACTCTTACATCTAATCTTTGTTTTCTAAGTTGAGCATGTGTTTCTTCCGGAGGTGGTATTATGTCGATGAAAAACTTAGAGTCAATTATCTTCAAACAAGATCATTTCTCCAATCAATAAAGTACATTTTCCCTTCTCGATTGGCAGATGTGAGTTAAATGTTGGCACAGCATTCAAATACTTATCACTCTGTTAATGAGGGTATTATTTTTTTGTAATCCCAAAGGAACTGGCATCACAAAATGCCGGATATAATGTAGCATATCATGAGTGACAAGTGATTTTAGCTAGCAGTAACTGTAATGCGTAGTTATTGACATGAGAATGTATTACCTGTCATCTCATAAAGAGCAATATATTTTGGAGAAGAAATAGTATTCTGGTTAATTACTAATTGATTATTTTATTCACAGTATTCTCCCACTCATTTCTTTTCTTGAATCTTCTGGATGACTTTTATGATTTCATTCCACAGAAGGCTTGATTATTACATTAGGAAAACAATGAATAGCTGAACAAGTTGACCTTGAATCTGGAGCAAGTGATGAAAGAAGAAGCAAGATTCATTTTGCAGTTACTTGCTTTCTTTTTGTTCAGTACTTGTTTTAGTTATTTATAAGCTAATGATACTTTTCCTTAATTGTTGAATTATTCTGACATGACAGGCTTATTTTATTTCACATGGTTAATCTCAATAGAATATCAAGATTAAGCTGAGCACTGAGTTTGTCATCTTGGTAGTAATGAGAGACATAAATTCTTGGATGAATAGAATTGTGAAGCATTTATTGAATCAACATAATGAAAGCAAGTCGTAGGTAAGAGAAGTCTTGCTCTTTTACAGAATAACACAAGGTTTTCTCTTTTCTGACAGCTAATTATTTTGATATACATCAGTAAATTATGAATTCTTTAATAACTAGAAATAGTAGGAGTTATTTTTAAATGATCATCTGATTTAATTGCTAATATCAAAAAGAAAATGAGTACTTTTAAATCTTTACTTAATGGTTGATTTGCATATATGTTTATTTCCCTTTGAATGTGTCTTAGATGACTCCTATACTGATCGTCCAATTGGTATACAATTGTCATGTATATATATACATATATATATATATATCTGTGTCTCTCTCTATATAATACATATAGGGTTTTTTTTTTTTTTTAAGAAAACCTCTACCTATAAAAAGAGCACTGCTCGATAGTATACCCACTTTCCTCCTTTCAAAGGTGAAAATATATTACTTTTCAGTGAGGTCAATTGGTATTTTCACCTATCCTTGTACCTTTAAAACTACCCCTTTGATAGGTAAGTCTGGAGCCTCTGGCCTCACTTGTTATTTCACACATCTAAAATGGAATAACATCACATCTGGGAAATATAAATATTAAATGTGATAGCATGTGTATGGAAGCACTTAGCAGATGACTTACAAATAATTGGCTTGCAAAAGGTAATCATTTTCCTTTCAGATGGGAGAAAAGTTCCTCAAAACTGAGTTAAAAATTTTGGTTAGTGAAGCTCTATGATTTGTTATTAGCTCAATCCCTTGGCATGCCAGGAGCTATTGTTCCTAGCTAATATTTCATATATTATTATATTTATACCTTAGTATTGCTTCTTTATTATTGTATTAGCTCTATATGCTCTCATTTTAGACCCCTTAAACTTTCTTTTTCTCAAAGTAAATCTTCTTTCTCTCAAATATATGTTTTTATTTTAAATGTTGATTTAAATGTGTTCACTGTATCAATGGAAATATTGCACCTAATAATATCTGCCCAGAAAAGTTTCTGTCACAATATAGGTGTACCATAAAGATTCTCCAATGGTTCTGTCTACCCAGAAAAATAGCTTCATTTTAAAATGTTGAATATAAATAGCTATGTCACAGTATATATACTGACAATTCTAGATGTTTCATTTTATTAAAGAGAGGACTTTATGGACCTATTAGATATATAATTGTCACCGTATTAAGTCTACTAGAACTGAAACATTTGAAAGTCCAGATATATGAAAGAGTGTGAAGAATGCATAATGGATTGTGTTTTACAAATCTGTCAATCAAAAATGGACCTATAGCTTAGTCCACTTGAATATACAATTATGTAAAGCATGACAGTAGAGAGGCAAAAAAAGATAAACCAGACTAAAAATTACCAAATGAAATCTGATATTGTTAAGAATTATTTTTAAAAAACAATAATACCAAATGTATATTTACAAGAAAAATAAAATTAATTTATAATTATAGTGACACATGGAGTAACATAGATATATATAAAAGAAACCTACAGCTATATACAACACTATGGATAATGTTAGAAACACAGTACTGAGTGGTTAAAAAAAAAGTTGCACCAACATTATTACAGTACAATAAAACACCATTTTTATTTGAAGTTCCATATTTATTAAATAAAAGGCCAAAATATAAAAATAAATAAACACACATATACTTCCTAAAACTGGAGATATACACATATGTGCTTAAACTATAAAAATGAAGACAAAATTGAAAACTGAATTTAGTACAGTTGTTACTGTACAGGGTGGAGAGGAAGCAAGTGGATGGGTAGGATATTAGAAAATAGGTAGATGCAACAGCAATATAAATACTAAAAGCAAACACTTAATAGCATTGTGTTGCAGACACTGTTCCAAATGCTCAAATATGGTAATTCATTTAATGTTATAATCATCTTATACAGCAGGTGCCGCTATGATGTCATTCTCATCATGCAGATAAAGAAAATGAAAGGACTTGCCCAATAGCACAAAACTATTACCCCAGAGCCCAGATTTAACCAGAGGTGTCTAGGTCCAGAATCTGTGTTCTTCATCTTTGAGATAATCTATGAAGTCCAAAATGACATTTGGGTTATTTTATTATTATGTTAGTTAAGAAAAATATAGGCTTAAGTCACGGACAAGAATACAGTATGTGCCAAAATCCACAAAAATCATAGCAATAGCCATGCTCAAAGTTTTATTCTTTGAGAAAAGAATGTATGATATATGAATTTATTAGGATCTTTTTGTCAGTTAAGAGCAAAAGACAATGTGCATTATAAATATCCTATTGATAATGAAATAACACACATCTTTCAATTTGATATATAAGTATATTTACTAAACTTCTACTGAATTAATGAAATAATATTTACCTTGTCTAAATATTTAAGCTTCCTTCTTGAGTAGTTCTATCAAATATTTCATATAATACCAATAGTATTTGACTATTAACTGATATGTTTTCATAGTATGTGAAACTATCCAGAAATAGTTTCCTTTTACAGAGCTGGTGAAAATGAAAATGCCTTCTATATCCAAGGACATAAATTTCCAATGACAAGTAGTATAGACAAGTTTCAAAATGAGGATATAGTTTTACTGTGATTTGCCAAAGTGTATCATCGTAAGAAGGTATTGAGGTAATGACCAAAGGGCATCATTCTGGGATAGACTTAAGCCCATCGAATTTAAAGTCACTCAGGTTGGAAACTCTCAAAAAGGAAAATTGTCATTTAGGGACAGAAGGATACTTATTACCCTTCCTTTTGTTTGATTTTCTACCTCCTAAAATACTCACTTTGGTAGTTTTTACTACCAATTTTGCCCATTCTTAAATCTTATCACTAGCCTAGTATTCTGTCCTCACTCCAGATTGATTGGATGGATGACCTTGAAGTCTTCAGTTCAGACCACTGACTAATGAATGGTGTAATTTTCTGTTTCAGGGGATATGATTGAAGATCTGGTTTAGGAGTGACATGTTCAGAGACGTTGAACCATATATAGCTGCAGGATATCCAATTGGCAATACCCAGTAGGCTGTGGGACATGTAGGTCTGAATCTTATGAGAACGATCTTGAATACCAAACTATGAATTTTGGCATCCAAGTTTAAAATAAGTGAGAGCTCATAAGCCATGTTGGGCTGCAAACAGGTCTAGCACAGAGGAGGAAATAACATTGGTGTTATCAGTCAGAATATTAACTCAGTCAAAGAGCTCAGTGACTGCCAGGACAATGACTTAACTTCTAGAAACATCCATTAAATTCTTTTTGGGGGGATGAGAGGGCCTGGAAGGATGATACCATCTCCGATGTTACATAGGGCTATAATGTTGCATAGGGTTATGTAACTATATGTATGATACATAGAGTTTCTGTATATCCTTCTAAAAGTTGTTATTTCACAGGGCTTTATCTGCCCATTATGTATGAAAAAATATATAACTGCTATTGATTTATCAGAGCACTACCAGAAAGTGCACACTGAAAATGAAACAATAGGACAGGAACTTCTTAATGACTCCAATGTTACTGTGGGTCTTGTATACTTTGTTTTAGCAACTTGGTTATGGGTTGCTTAGAATAACTTTGTTTTTCCTTGCCTTGCTGTTGCTTAACTTTTTATGCTACAAGGCAATATGGATTGCTCTACATAAAAGTTGTGAGGGCCAATTAAATAATGCAGGTGAAAGTGCCTTGTAAATTACTAAATAAATTTTAAATCATAATGAAATGTAATATGAACAGATTTTACTGTAATTCTCATGAAATGTAGATTATAGGCAAAATTTATTGGTTTTATAAAATTAAGGGAAATTTATGAATTTTCTGAGCAGTATGTGTTTATTTTTTATTTGCTGGGGAATGTTGATGTTCTAACTTAAATCCATTTCATTCACAGAACCTTAAAGTTGAAATGGAACTTCAGGTTTATATCATACAAGTTCTAAATTTTATACAAACTGAAAACATAAGTTTATTTCAGGTTATTAATACAATTAGAATTCCAGTCTCTTAATTTATAATTTAGTACTAAAATGGGCCATTGATTGGGAATAAAGCCAGATCTTCAGGACCTTTTCTATTCCTGATCAAATGATTCATTTTACTCATCAAATATTATTTATATCTTTGATGTTTTATAGTATATTTTTATTATGTAAAGTTACTTTTATGTAATAGATAAATAATTCCCTGAATGTGAGAGAAAATACCCAATTTATTTGAAGGACTATGCATTAAAATATTTGAACAATATTATGGAAATCTACATTAGTTGTGAAAGATGACTCATAATGGATGAATCATTCATGAATTTATTTTCTCAGTCATTCCATCTTATATTTGCATATTTATTTAACAAATATTTAATTTGTACCTATTATACATGGGCCACTCTTCTTGGTGTTTGAGAACAAACACTATAGAGGTAAGAGTTTGACAAACCATAATTTAATAAAATAGATGAGGAAATTTCCAATATAACTAAATGCTCTGAAGATAATTAGTGTATTGAGTTGAGGCATGAATGATGAGAAGTCAGCCATGGAATGATCTTGTGGTGAAGAAAGGGAGATGAGTCCAGGCAGAGTGACCAGAGGTGCAAAGATCTAGATACAGTGCGTGCAGTGGACTTGGGAGTCCCATGCAGGTATTTTAAGAAAAAGTGAGCTATTTAAACACAACCTTCTCATCTCTGCATGCAAAAAGTAGAGCCTAGTTAAAATTGGAAATGTGTAGCTCATCTCGTCTATCAATTGCATATTTTAAATTAATTTAATAAATTTAAGTTGGATTTTTTTTTAAAAAAGTTTTGGTTTTTTTATTCGAACTGCTTAACCTATGGTAATATATAATAAAATGAGATAGAAAATGTGTAAGTATGAGGTAGTATTCGTTAACTCCAGGGAGTGAATTTGATTTGCGGATATGTAAGATTTTAGGACAAATGATTTTCACCTGATTTGATGAAGGAAGGAGGAGGACTCTCCTTGTTTTTGTTTGTTTTGTTTAAATCTATTTTAGTGCAAGAAGTAATCCAATGATTCTCCAACTTTGGTGTGGATCAGAATAACAGGGAAATTGGTAAAAACAGAAGCCCAGACTTTTTTCTCAATTGACAAGTTTTGGCCCCTGGATTTTTTATTCATTTCAAGGTAATTATAATTGTACCAATTTTTGACAATTTCTAATGACTCTCCTGTCAGCTGAAGTAATAGCAACAGTTATTGTAGAAGATATAAATTGCAAATAACATGTCTGATTTACAGTTTGAGAAATAGAAGAGATGCTAATGAAGGATGATTTTTAAGATTAGAGTAGCTGTTGAAAACAGAAACTTGTTAAGTAGTAAATTCCACCTGCTGTTAAAACTGAATTCCAGCTTTACTAAAATCCTGTGTTAAGATAGCAAATAAGAAAAAGTCATTGAGGCAATGAATCACACTTTCCTGGACTTTTAAATACCAGTCCTGGGTTCTGACCAACATTATTAGTCAATTCTGAGTCATTTGATGAAGTAAGATTGTCTTTTTCCTGTGTCCAGTACATTTTGCTCGTCCATGTCTTAACTTTCAGATTTTAATCTTTTGTCTATTGAGACAGATATTTTTTGTAAAACACTTTTCTTATTAACAATTATTGAATTTGTAGGAGGAGTCACTGTGACACAGGAGTCACGGTGAAAACATACCCGTGGATATAGAGGATGGAGATTACTGCTAAAAGATATACAACCAGCCAACCTCTTACATGTATTAGGTGCTGGGTGAGGCGTGGGAGATGTGTGAAAGAAATATCTCATTTTCTTAACCAGCTTCCTTTCTAGTGCAAGCTTACAGTGAATAGGAAATAGCCATAATTACATAGTTCCATTTATCTTCCCTATTTATCTAGATGTGTTTGAATGAATGAATATATAAATACAAAAATGTCTGTGATGATTAAATTATTCTTAGGCATGACATGACCTGGTATTTCAACTTTTACAATAGAATAGCTATTGCAATTCCAGACATTTTTCCTTGAGATTATCTGCAAAAATATCTTTTTATCTGTGTTTGACTTAGATATGATCTGACCTGTGAAGAGTTATTCAGATGTGTCAGATATGTTCTTAGTGTTTTCTGGGATCATAAGTCAATTATTATATTCAAGTTTACATCCTTAACTCATCAAATGAATTTCCAACATCAGAGAGAGCCAATATTATATAAATATAAGTTTATGAAGGAAGAATAATTGTATTTAACTATATTTATAAAGCAGATTATTGTGGTTTTTGCAACAGTTTTAATATCACAGTTTTGTATGGACTTTCATTAAAAATTTAGTGGCCTCTTCTGTCCATGTAAGTCTCAGTTAAAATTGGGAAGAACATAGCTATCTGTGTAAAATATGGTGGAGAGAATTATTAAATGTTCGGGAAAATTATTGTGTTCTGAATAACTGAAAACCATGCCAAAGTATTACACTGAGAAGTAAATGCTAGGTAGCTACAAATCATTAATTGAGGGAAGGCAGATGGAAATATATATTTTGCACTAAATTTCTGAAACATTTGGAGAACAGAGAACAGCTAGTCCTTGTTTTTGTTCTTTTTCCCTCAGCAATGTGTTCCTGAAATGAACTTCAAATATCAAGATGAAATAAACAAATCATTTTTGCCCTTATAAAGTTAAAATTAATATAAATATATGGTTACTCCCCCACCCCAAATTGGCATCAGCAAGTTAAAATGCTCATTTCAGCTACTTTCTGTATAAGTTCAGCTGCTTAAAGAGACTTGGCTTAGCAAATATTTACTGAACTTATACTCTATGTCAGGAATTCCTGCAGGAATATCCTTCCCAGCATTATGCTTAATGCTGGAGATTTAAAAACAAGTAATATATGGTCTCTACTTCAAGAAGACAAAAGGAAGATAAGGGAGGCAGGTATAGGGTGTTTGATATTGTGTTCACAGTAGGGACTGCTTCCCACCTGGATAGAGATGAGTAAATCTCTTTGGAGGAAGTCAGTAAAAGTGGTACATGAGTCCCACCTTGTAAGATAAAGAAGATGCTGTAAAACACAAAAGTTTTTCCAGAGAACAATGTGAGCTATATCCATCAAATTCATGGTCTCTTTGAGGAACCCAGAGTCCCAGTGTGGCTAAGATTGAGCTTTTGGGTGCCAGGAAGCTGGGCAGTGTGTAAAGGGCCTTGAATGCCATACTCTCTAGAGTTTGGACTGTACTTGTCAAATGTCAGATGTGTGAATTATAAAAATATCTGTCATAAAGCTTGTCAAGCATTTTCCCTTTGGGGTAACAGGTCCTCTCTATTCTCAGTTCTTTTAGAATAAATGAATTCGAATACACTCCCCATTGTTAGATGGGCATGTGTCTTAGACCTGACCAATTCAAGCACTCCTTCTTTTGGTCTATCTAATAAGGCATATGAAGCATAAATCAACTATAAAAAGATAATCAGTTATTTGGGACTATCAGGGAATAGGCATTTTATATTGATGACATTGCTAAATGAATAGAATATAGCCAAAGCACCACTATGAGAGCAAACAGAAAGAACTTGAGATGTGAGTAACAAAAACAACTGAATATATAACAATACATATTGTTATATATTCTGAATATATAACTAGGTATATAACAATAATAACTGAATATATTATCTTCATGCTTGGATCCAGACATGCCTAAAGCTAAAATATCTTCTGAATTTTTAGTCACTTTTTAAAAAAATAAAATTAGGTTTTTTTCCATTTCTAACCAAAATAACTGTAACTAATTTTTTAAAAATTCTGTGAAAATAGACAATTAAAATGGAATAGTAAATTGGTGTTTAAACATGAGATGAGATACCCTGAACTAGGAGAACAAATAAGAGGAGCAAGTTTGTATATAAAATTGGAAACACAATTAAATTCAAAAGCTAATAAAATGAGAAAAATAAATCATTGCTCCAGAGATTAAGTAAAACGGGGAAATCAAGAAAGAAAGGAAGGTTTCTGGGTACTTAATGGGTTATGTTTTTGTTTGGGGATTTTTGGGTTTTGGATACTTATTTAGAATTAACATGGGCTTTAGCAAGTATTTGAAATATAGGTTTGTAACTCTGGAGAAAGTTTAGGTCAAAATATACAGATTTAGGATTTTCTAACATAGTTGAGAATGTGCTTGGAGGTGAATCATACATACTCATGTCTCAGAAATCAAGGGTGGAAGGTATTTGATAGAAAAGGACTCAGATCATTGTAAAATCAAGCATAGACTTTAATCAAAGTGAGGATCAGTGAAAGAAAGCTGGATCTTGCAGGTTCAATGGTATCAGCACTGCTTCCAATAATAGTAAAATGGTGAGCACAATCACCATTTGGAAAGAAGAGAGGTGTAAAAAAGAAGCAAGCAAAGGCTAATCATCTTTTTCAATAAACCTGGCAATGGAAGGAAGATATGGAATGATACCTAAAGAAAGGCATGTCAGAAAAAGGTTTAAGAAATATTAAAAACACTCAGAAGATTCTTAGGAGGCGGAGGAGTAGGAAACAAAGGAGAAGGGATATAATAAAAAAAAAATAAAGGCACAGGAAAGAAGTAAACTAACTTTGATATAGTTCTAAGAGAGGAAGGAGATTGCAACCTTGGGAATGGGTGGGAAATAGTTTTACCCAAGTCTAGAAGGGAGACAAAGTGAAGATGAAAATTCAGTTTTGAGATAGAAGAGAGGAAAAAATAAAACATTACTGTTTTCACTTCCATGAAGGAAGAGGTTAGGTGATGTGCTGAGAATAAGGACCCTGGAAAGGGGAGCTTAAGAATTAATGTTCAAAACAATGATTGTAAAGAACAGAAAATGGCCTATATGAGTTAATCAGGGATTTTTTTTAACCCATAAATGTAATTAAGTTTCTAGTGACAGCTAGAAACCTACTTGTAATGGAGTTTGTAACCTATCTATGAGGGACCTGGTGCAGAATCTGAGAAAGGAAATGTTTGGGGGTACCAAAAGCTTATATTGACCACATGATTATGGCAAAAAGGGTACCAAGTAAATGAAAACTTATAGTGAAAGGTGTGGCCCAGGGGTTGGGACAATGAACACAAGATTCAAGCTGAGGAACTTGTGAAAGGAAATCTCGAGGAAGCAATAAACTGGGAGAACGGGCCTAGCAAAGGACAAGGTTAGCTAGAAGTTGTCATCATAGGATAGTAAAGAATATGTAATGGCAATGCCCAGATTTTAAAAACTGTATATTCTGAGTTTTGACAAAAGTCCAGGATATAGCTATACATTGATAACACTATATAATATTCACAATGCTGTACATATTATAAGAAACTCAAGTGGAATAGAGCTGAAATTCTTTGGCATGAGTAGGGGGCAGGTAAGGGTGGAGGGGGGCAGTGTTCTGGAAACTAGGGTATTGAATGAGTCAACAACTGGATATTATGAAGCATTTTGCACAGTGGAAAATAAAAATTAAAGAAAATGAAATGAAATAAAAGAACAGGAACTTTTTACAAAGTAGCTACATTCAGGAGAACATGTATTTAAGGGATTTTTAATGCATATTTACAGTAATAAACACATTTACAGACTAGTAATATATTCTCAACTGTAAAATGAGGAGTCTGTCCTTTTTAAATATTGTCTAGAGCATAACTTCTGTGATATTAATTTTTACAGGTCATTGTTTCATTGATCAATCCAAGCATGTTATTTTTATAGCTAGGTTTATTTTAGTGCAATGTTACGCTTTCTCAGTCGACTGATCTCAAATATTGTATTTTATATAGCAGCAATATGGCATCTGAAAAAGAATAATATTCTACCTTTCACAAAAATCGCTTGGTTTTATATTACTTTGGTTTACAATTTAATAAATGACCTACATGCAAAGCATTCGTGAGAGACTGCAAGAAGGTAAGGGGAGTTTGGAGATTATAAACAAAATTACATTAACGGGAGGCTGGAGTCACTTAGAGAGAAAAGGAAAGCAATAGATCAAGTTTAAATGGGCATCATTAATGGGAGTTATGGGCACACATCTCAAAATGAATATACCCCAAAGAATTTATAGAACACCTCTCATAATTGGAAAAAGACAGATTTTACAATTATCCTCAGGACAAGCCGCCAATAGAATAAAATACATAGCTTTAGTGTCAGGAGAAATGTATGAGACAAAAAGGAGTCTTAGTTGAAAAAGAGAAAGAAAAGAGGAGGAAACATACAGACTATGCAATAGAGCAGAACTGCAAATGGGCCCTGATTGGCGAGGAATATTCTGAACACATGTAAATGTCAAACTAAAATTAGAAGTGTTTAATTGCAATTTTAAAAAGCTACAAATATTATTTCTGGAATAAAACAATAGAAATCGAATAAGCATTCTTGCCACATAAATAAATATATTATTAATAGATCTTTGGAATTGTTACTATCTGGAATAAATGTTAGAGATTAAGCATTACCTTTGCTTATGTTGGATTTGTTAAAAATTACTAACGAGAATTTGGTGAGGAAAAAAATCTCTGTACAACAGTGTTTGGCCATTTCAACTTTGGAATCAATTTTATATTAAATATTTGTGTATTTGTGGGAAGAAATTATAATCTTTAAAATATCTAGAATTTATATTTTTTAAGTAACAAAAGATATCAAATGGTAATTTCATACACCATTATATAATGCATCCTGAATTAGATGTAATTAGATGCATGAAATTTTATATTCTTTTCATTTTATTTCTTTTTTTTCCTTTCATTTTTGAGGCTCACTATCTCCCAATTTATTTAAAGGAGTGAAAGAGTACATATTTATTGAGATGGCCTATTCTACTCCCTTTAGACTAATTAATGGCTTTCCTTGCCAGTGTTAAATCAAATATCATTTAAATACCTTATCATATAGGAGTATCATACTTAAAAAAATAACCTTTTTATCTTACAATAGTGTTAGATGTACAAAAAGTTGTAAAGATAATACAGAAAGTTCCCATATACACCAACCTCAGTTTCCCATATGTTAACAAATTAGTATCGTGCTTTTGTCTTAGTTAATGAATGACATGGTAAATCGGAGGTTCCTATTAGAATTTCAACTGAAGTTGTCGAATTGTGAATTAGAGCCCAAAGAAGGCTTAGGTTAGATATATAAATTTGGTAGTCATTACCAAAAAGATGATAGGTAATATCAAGAGATAAGATAAAATAATCTAGGATGTGAGTTATGTAGGGAAGAGAAATGTGAGTATATACGGGGCAGAGAAAAGGACTTAGAACCAAATCTTGAGGTGTTCCCAACTGAGAAGCCAAGATGAAGAAGAGGAAAAATGAAAACCAGTGATAGTGAAACAGAAGAATAAGAAGAGTAGAATATTCTAATAGTCTAGTGAAAAGGTGTTCTAAGGAGAAAGTGGACAACTCTGTTAAATGCATTAAAAGAAGGCTGATGATTGACCATCAGATTTGTCAAGATTTATCAGACTAGTGGTCTTCACTTACTTCAACATGAGCAGTTTCACGGAATGATAGGATATAATCCAGAATGAAAAATGAAAGTGAAGAAATGACAGCAAGAAAAGAGAACAAATTTAACAGGTTTAGCATAAGGAGCAATGAGCCTCAAAATCTTGAAGAATTACAACACCAAGCATTAATTTTTGTGTTCTGTTGTCTGATGATTGGGCTGTTTGGCTGATCTATGCTAGGGAGACTCCAGGCTTCCAGTTTAGTACAGTTTGGTTCCTTATGTCTTCATTCTAGGATGCAGGCTGAAGGGCCAGCAGTTTCATGTCTTGTGTACTTCCTATGCACACTGCAGGAATTTAAGAGAGCTAACAAAATAACAGAAGCAATTGTCAAGCCTCTGCTCATGAAACATCCAGTGACATTCCATCAGGCAAGATAGTCATGTGGCTAATCTTAATATGAACAGTGCTGGGAAACACATATTGCCAAATCTAGAGAAAGATACTAAAGATTTATAGGAAAAATGTAACCTAATCTACCACAGGGCTATTATATCAAGTAATTATTTTTTTGGAAATGGTAGTATGATGGTCTGGTTACATTCTAAATAGAGCGATCTAATAGAAAGGGAAAAACTATAATACAACAGAAAGAGGGGATAATTGCAGGAGCAGAGTTTATTAAGTGGAGTAGGAAGGAATGGGATCCAGTCACAAAGGACTGAGTTTGAGTAGGAACAGAGGAAGTTAACACACCGTGATAGGAGGGAAGACAGAGAACATGAATAAGATAAGATTAGTAGATTTGGTGGTGAGCGGATAGGATGGTTCTTTGGATTAATTAAATCTAGTGCACTTCTTTTTGTTCATAGTTTTTCTGGCTCTTATTTCTCTTGCCCCTGAATAATGTTTTTTTCCCAAGAATATGTCTCTGTGATGTTCTCTTACCAGTTTATTGTCTTGGCATAACTCATGTGAGAACTTCAACCATTAATCTGTGCAAATTAAACCCAAATCAGTATCTCAGGCCAGATCTGCCTTATTTAATACTCTACTTTTGCAAGTCATACTGCTAGACAGATTCACTGGCAACTTTTACTACTCCTCAAATAGCAGATGAAAATTAAATACGAAATATATGTATTATCTCTTCTGTTCATATTGCTCAGAATCCTGCTTTTAACTTACCATTCTGCATGGCCTAAAAGCTCAGGTTTATATTATTCCTCCCATTCTTTTAGATGATATTTAGTATGTGATCCAGATTTTTTGATTTTTAACATTTTGTCATATTTCAATTTCCTATATAATCCATTTCTACAATTAGCTCAGAAACTTATATAATTTTGCATATTTATAAATTAGCCTAATTGAATGAAAGGTCCCTGAGAGAAATCTTGCATACACATATACACATAAATACATGCATATGATGCATGTACCTCGATCTTGGACTTCTCAGCCTCCAGAACTGTGAGAACTAAATCTCTGTTCTTTATAAATTGCTCAGTGTCAGATATTCTGTTACAGCAGTACAAAATAGACTAAGACAGAGGACAAGATCAGCATGAGAATAGAATATTCACACTCCTGGATCCTTCACTTGATTTCACCATGGGTTAGCTGTCAATCTTATGAGGACCAACACTCTAGTCCAACAGCCTGTTCTATAGATACAGTCTCTGGTATATGGTAGTGACTACATTCTTTGCCTTGTCAGGCCAAGAGGTAATCTCAGCTCCCTTGTTGCTAGTCCTAGGGCACTATACCAGTATGTGTTGGTTGACCTTACCTCTACCCATACCTTTGTAACAACTCTCCTGTTATTAAACTTCATCAATTACCTATTTTTCTTCACTATATGTTTTCTTGCTGAAACCTTGATTAATATGGACCTAGAATGGCACATTATTTTACTATCAGTCAATATTCAATAGTTGTTTATCAAAACGTCTTCCCTTGGTTGACATATACATAAATATATATAATCTCACCATATATAATACACAGATATGTATTTTATTTAAGATTTAAATAAACAATACTAAAGACAATTTTGAAAGAAAGATCTACAGAGGCCAAAAAGCTACACAAAGTGACAAAACAGATCTAAAAGGTGATAAAATCAAACTTTGAAAAAAACTGTAAAGAAAATATCACTGAACAGGTTTAAGAGTAGATTATCTCCAGTTGAAAAGATGGTTGGTAAAATAAAAGGTCAGAAGAAAGTGCCTAAATCCATCACAGAGAGGCAGCATTGAATGCTCACAAAAGTTAAGAGACATACAGAATAGAATGAGAATACCTAGCATTTTTTGTTTGTTTGTTTTAGAAGGGGGTGTTCCTAGAAGAAGAGGAGGAGGAAGAAAAATGAGGCAAGGGCAGTATTTAAGATTATTCCTAAGAACTGTTCAGAACTGTTTAAAGACACAGATCCATAGATTTATAAAGTCCCCTAAATTTTAAACCATATAGATAAAAAAGAGCCCCTTGCCTAAAGAAATTATTGTGAAACTATAGAAAATCAAAGGCAAAAAGAAAATCTTATAAGTAGTAAGAAAAAAAAGAGAGAGTATCTTAAAGGATGTGGCAGTTAGAATGAGCTTTTGTGTCCTGACAGCAACAATGGAAGATATGATGGAATTAAATAGGCAGGGTACTAAATGAAAATATCCTCTAATGCAGAGTTCTGTATGTGGAAACAGTTTTTCAAAAATGATAGTTACTTAAAAAAAAAGAAGCATATTCCATTATTACTTAATACCAGAAGATCCTAACTGAAAATAAAAAAAGACATGTGGTCAATTAAAACCCATCAATTTCACTTGTCAGTGCTTCTTTCTGCATACATATATATGTAAATTTTAAAATATCAATAAATGATTTAAAAATTTTTCTTTTTGATTTCTGCAAATCATGCCCATTGAGAGCATTTTGGAACTTAATTTGGCCAATTTTGTTTTTATTGTTTTTAGTTTGAAGTTCTTTTATATTTGACATGTGTAATTTCTATGTCTTCACTGATGTGACTAGTAAAAATGTTGCTGACAATTGGGTTTAGAATAGTCCTTAAGGAAAGCTGGAAAGAAACTCTTCTAAGTTGAGAATTTTGGTTAGACCCTCTTTTCTGCTCACCAAGCTACCAAGAATGTTCTGTGTAGGATGTTTTGATGCTGTGCTTTGAGGGAGGCACTGGAATTCCTGTTACTGTTTCTGTGCACCTCTCTGTTTGTTGCAGTGTATGCTTTTCTCTCTATGGTCCAGTTGTTATTTTTCTATAGGAGCTGACCCTCCAGCTGCAGGAGCTCCATGGCTTGAGCAGAGAGCCAGAAACATCTGAGGGTTTATATCTCCCCCCAACTGTGCTGGCCCATAGCCAACAACTAGATTCAAGAGTACAAATCCCAGCTGCCTTGTCTCTAATTTGACAGATTCAGATGACTTTTTCTTCCATATCACTTTTCATGGTAACTTGATAGAATTGCAGTGGCTTTTATGAACTTAAGATGCATATGTATGCTCAATATTTCTTTTGGCTAATATCTGTATAGTATATTTACAAAGAAGTGCTATTGATAATTAAGGAAATGCAAATTAAAACCACAACATGGTTTGATGATAACATTTCCCTCTAACAGAAAATTTAGAAGTTTGATTATAACAATATTACTAAAGATGTGGGCCAATGTGAGCTCTCATATGTTCCTTTGGGAATAATTTGGGATTATCTAGTGAAATTGAAGATATAGTTTCCATGCTATCCAGTAATTTAAATACTCATACATTTACCAGAAGGCATGTGCAAGAAAGTTCACAAAATTATTTTCAGTAGGGAAAAATAAGTTGAAATGACCCTAAAACCATGAACATAAGAATACATGAATGAATTTTGACATATTCATAAATGAATTATGGTTGCATATGTCACTGTGGCTGTATTTCAGTAATGAAATATGTAGGTGATGAGAAGAAAGGCACATAAGAATAGGAAAAATATGATGCTATTTATATTACAGTGAATACATACAGCTTTGAATAATAAATTTGGGAAAATATATATGGGATAAAATAATATAGAACATCAGAATTGAGCTAATGATGGTGAAAGTATAGATGTATTGGGGAACAACAGGAGAATAGTACACTGGAGACTTCCGAGGTCTGAGGTCTGACATTAGAGGGTATTGAATTGGGGACAGATGATAGACACACATATTCCCATGTTTGTTTTTTTTAATTTTTCTTTAACCTATAGGTACATGCTGCCTATTCAACTCTAATCATCATAATAAATTTAAAAGGAAATAAAATGTACTTAGTTCTCTAATTATCCTTGCTTTATAAGTGTTATAAGTGTTAATGTCTTACACATCATATATTGTTATCCAGAGTAAAATTTGAACTTAATTGATGTGTCAAATATCAATGTGTCCTTTCTTTTAAGTATCTAGGATATTTTCTCATTTATAATTGTTGTCTGATAGATATCAGCTACCTTTGATCCTATAAAATTTACTGTGAGTGGCAATGTTCACAAAAAGATTGTCTTTAAAGGATAGGAAAGTTGAGAAGAGAAACTTGTTGAAACTCTTCTCCTGTTGATCGATTAGTGCACATATAGAAGTAACACTCACTGGGGGTCCGGCAGGTGGGAGGGGATAGTGGGGGAGATGGGTACATTCACAGCCAATGGGTATGGTGCACGGTGCACACTCTCTGGGGGATGCGTACACTTGTTGCTCTGACTCAGGCGGTGCAAATGCAATATATGTAACTAAACATTTGTACCCCCATAACATTCTGAAATAATAAAAAAAATTTAAAAAATTAAAAATTAAACAAACAAAAAAACCCAAATCTTGCACCTGTCAAAGATATATGACCCGTGCAGCAGTAGGAAAGTTAGAGAAAAATGACTGGTAAACTTTTAGCTATATCTATGCTTTTATACAAATCAGACTTTTTTCACTATTCCTGCCTTATGGCCTTACATTATTTTAATATAGGTGGGTTCAATTAAAAAAAAAAGAAACTCTTCCTTTATACCTACCTTTCTTATTTATTTCAGCATATTACAGGGGTACAAATGTTTAGGTTTCATATATTGCACTTGCCCCACCTGAGTCAGAGCTTCAAGCATGTCCACAGATTGGGTCAGGCCATATGTACACTTTCATCAGGATTTGATAAAAATAACTTTAAAATATGGTCAGGATATTTTCAGTCTAATCTTCCGACCATGTTTCTTAGGTCTGGAATTTTCTTAAGACATCAAAATAAATAAATAAAGGAATTGGTTTTATCTATATATAAATAATACATAGTTAAAAAATTTAAAAATATTTTTATGTTGCCAATCCATAATAATACATATTGTTGAGACAACTATTCACCATTTTTACCATTATTTAATGAAAGAAACAGTATTTTAAGACTAAAAATACAAAAGGACATTAAATCAGAGTAAATGTAATTCCTTTCCAGGAAAAATCAGTTATTGACCTCATAATATCTGCCATGTATGGATATATTTAGTATATTTTCATCATTTTTTTCTTTTGTAATTAAACTAGAGACAGTGTCACCCAGGGAGTTTTGCACACCAGCCTAAGGGGACTAATTTTCATAAACTCCCTGCTTTGAATAACGTGGAGATGGTAACTTTAAGTATTATACAGAGATGGGAATACTTTAGAGATTTCAAGAATTAGAGATTAAGAAATCTGGTTTGGGGTTTTAATGGTGATGTTAAACAGTCTAGTTTGTAGAAGTGATAGAAGTCCTAGGCCTTTGTTATGTCTCTAATTAGCCAAATCACAGAAAAATAGAATGCATGCTGAGATAAATGTAATCATTCACAAAGCAGTTTCTTGGTTAAATCATTTTATTTAAAAGGCACTCACCATAGGAAAACAAAACTATAATTTCACTAATTGAACTCTAAACTTAAAATACAACAACACAGGAAAAGGAATAAATCCAGACAGAAATAATCAGATCAAGTTAAATAGTCAGTTTAATTTCCCTTCTGCAGAAATGTGTATCCAGGAAATATTTCTATTGGAGGAAAAAACAAGACAAAGATGAGAAAGAGGAAGAAGGGAAAGAAGAAACCACTAATGTGCTCTGGCCCACTTCTCAATACACACAAACTCAGGAACATTAAAAAGGAGAGATTCTGATTTTCTGGAAAAGCAATAGAAACTTACGTATTTATTACATATATATATTACACACAAATGAAATTGTTACAACATAAAAGCATAATATTGGTCCAATTACTAACTTGTGCTAATATACTGAGAACATCCCCCCCACCTAGTTTCCTAAAGAAAAACATTAATAGTTTATACTAAGATTTTAGAAAAAAGTAATATGGACTTAGGTGTAATTTTCATATCCTTTCTGGAACATGAGCAGTTTTAAGATAAAGATGCATCTAAATGGAAAACATTGATAATTATGGCTATTGAAACCTTTATTTTTTATTTTATTTTTAAAATGTTTTGCATGATTGTTCCTTATTAGGCATGGATAAAAAGATACCGGATATAACATTTCCATTAAAAAAATATGTAAAGATGGTGAATAATGAATAATAAGAGTGATGAGAAAATGTGGGAGAATTTCCAGTTTTCCTAATACCAGGCCAAAGAATCCAGGCTTTCACCCACCAGCTGGGTTGTGCTGATATACTTAAATGTGTTTAGAGTTACCTCCCTTGTGGCACCTGAGCATACTAAAGTGTTTACAGAGGTTAATTTGGGACATTAGTGAAGCAGTTTTCTAGCTGTAATTTAGGTTAGTTGCTCCTTTCAGATAGTGATTTCTTTTAGATAGTGAGGCAATCAGGTTTTCTCTGCACTAAAGAAAATTTTAGATCTTGCAAATTATTGTACATGCAGCTACATTCTTTGATGATTGTTGTATAGATGATTCTGAAAGATAGAAAAAGAAACCCTTAGAGTAATATCAGTACTTCAGTATGTTTTCTATTATATGGACATAGTTGTTAACTGTCTAATTTGCTTAAATTATCTCACGGTTTCCCCTTAATTTGAAGATACAATCTTATTCTCACCATTCCATTAACCGTCTATAATCTTTGAATTTGTTTACACTTTATCTGCTTTCCTCTGGGCTGCCTCCTCACCTCAGCCTACACATTCTGGAACTGCTTCAGGCTTATTACTATGATGTAGGAAGTTATTAAAATATGTTAATTTACTTGACCGAGATGACTTTAAATTAGGCCCTTATAATGTCCTGCCTTCGAGGCTGTCCACAACTATGTAATACCTGGAACAAAATATTATTTTGTGTTCAAATAGTTATTCAGAAAATATGAAAAAAAAGAGAATGTTATGGCTTTTTCTCCTAACTCCAAACATTTTCACTGTATCAGTTCTATAATTTAAGTAAAATCAATAGTAGCTCACATGTAGTGAATGCTTCTGGATCAGGCAATCTCCCACACAATTTGATTTGTATGTTCTGTGATTATCCCTGATGAGGGCTGAGTGGTTGAGTAACTTTTACAATGTCATAGAACTAATCAGGGGTGTAGCCCCGAGTCCTCCCCAAGCTGCCTGTTTCCAGGGTCAATGCTCTCAGCTGCTGTAATATGTGACCTTTTAGATTTTAGCATAGGTAGAAAGAAAGGCAATCCTTCCATGTTTTAATGTTATTTCTCTCTGTCTTAATCTCCTTATTTCTTTT
>VBSM01003039.1:15159489-15215006 GCA_008086735.1 Cheirogaleus medius
CCATAATATTTGTACCCCCATAATATGCTGAAATAAAAAAAAATACCAACACCATTTTGCAAATATGACTCTAGGGAAATACATATAAAAGCTTGGATATGTTCCTTTGAGAAATTAAGAGTGACTGAAATAGTTTTTAAGAAGTGAGGGACTTGATTATATCAGTTTCAGAAAGCAAACTCTTCAGTGTATGGAGGAAAAAGATTAGTAAATGTCTTTACATTGGCACAAAGGACCTTTACTATCTCTCTACCCCTAATTCTCATCTCTACCATCTCTTTCTCTCCCTCTCAATATGATTTTTCTCCCCACTGAACTACTTTGTTTTCCCAAGATGCCAGGACCATGATCCCCTTGGAGAATCTACATGGCATATTCATTCTTTTTGCCCCCCATCTACTACCACACTCCCAACTTTCTTGGCTATGCCTCTTTCAGGACTTTGCTCAAGGGCCATTTATTCTGATACTAGTTATTTAACCTCTAAGGCTGAGTTGAAAACCCTGCTTAGTGCACAAAACTCTAGTGAACATAATTGCACGATAATTGCCTTTTAACTCATCTATTTCTCTACTTATATACGGGTTCTAGATAGCTCTTATTCATCCTAATTCCTAGTGTTCTATACAAAATATCTAATGGTATTAGAACAGCTATTTGGGCTCTTAATACCAACATGAAGATTGCCTCTTCTTCCCTCCCTCCTTCCATAGACCTCTCTGGACAAGGTGAGGTTTGGGAAGGATGCCTGGGGTTGGTTGTCCTGGGTCTGGAAAGAAGCAAGTAGTGAAGCTCAGAAGGCAGCTGGTGGGAACTTTTAAAGTGTGGCTGGGCATGGCTTTCATGCAACAAGAAAATCTCCTGACTTCAGCACTGAAGCAGGGTACAAGATACTCCTATTGTAACAGGAATTAACTTTTTGACTTTTAAGTTTATATATCCTGGAAAATTCGCAGGGTACAGAAAGTGGGATGGGGGCCTTGCATAGTGATTGTTTTCCAAAACATAAAGAAGGGTTTCAAAGCCACACAGGTGCACACCAACTGAACATCTGTTTTCCTTATACCCTCAGTTCAGAATGCACAAAAGCAATCAGCTCACATGTATGGGAGGATGGAAAAGAGGAGGACAGTGAGGGAGGAAGACAATGAGGAATGGGGAAAATATGTTACCAAAGAAATATCCAAGAAATACAGGGATAAAACGTGGCTGCATCAAATGCTTAAGCACATAGCCCACACAAGCACACCATAAACTGGGATAGGGCTTTTTATTTCTGCATCCTCATGTTAAAGGAAAACCTTGGTTATTGTCAATGTTGTGAAATCCGATTTCCTTTCTACCCTCTGTCTCAGGTAGAGTTTGCCAGTATTTTACCAACTGTGAATGAAAATAAAATTTTCTTCAGAATTTTACAGACATAGAAGCCAAAATTTAACTGAAATTTTACCTGGAAGCAAAATGTAAAATAAAGTCTGCTTTGAGTGCTTATCTCTGTGGTTGCAAACATACTTTCACATATTGGGAGTGTGAAGAATCCTTGGGTGTTAAGACATTAATCACAGAGACTATAATAAATACCACAAAGTACATTAACTCTAAGAATCATGTTCCTGTACTGAGGCTGGGGAATCCATATTATTATTCCCTGATTGTACCTGATAGCATTTGCGTTAGAAGAGAAAAGGATTGTTCCAGGGAGTCTCAGGAAGGCAAAATTAGTAAGCTAAGATATAGGCTTTTAAGGAAAAAGCTTGGGAACACATAAAATAGAAGAAATCCATCATATCCAATTTGTGGAATATAAAATTTATCAATATTGAGTCATTAATTTATTAAATAATCAAGAGAGCTACTACCACTCTCTTGATTACTTAATAAATAATGTACCGCACTACTATGTGTGAATGGTGCAGACAATAAGATTGAAGAGGTTGCTGCCTTTGTAAAGTTTAGAGAAGACATTATTAGTATGGAGCAAAACAAGTAAATGACAGAATTTAAGGCAGTGATATGTTATGGGAAGGTATGTTATGGAAAAATAAGGTAATAGAAAAATGAAAGCTGGAATTAGAGAGGGTGATAAATCTTAGATAAGATATTCAAGAAATGCTCTCAGTAGAGAAGACACTGGAAAAGAGGCCTGAAAGGTACAATGGAGCCAGTGAAGGAAATGCAGGAGGACATGGAACCAGGAGAGGATAAGAGTAAGTCCATATCCCACTAGGAGCAAGTAAGCTGGGTATGTTCATGAACAGCAGTAGGGCCAGCGTTGCTAAAGAAGAGAGAGTGTAAGAGAACAGTGAAAGAGTTCAGAAAGTAAATCATATCATCTTGTCTTATAAAGGCCATTGTCAGGAGTTTACATTGATTTCGTTCCACATATAATAGGCTGCCTTTGTGTTTTACAAGCACATCACATGTGTGTTAAGTGTGATTGACATTAAATCATCCAAATACTCCTTCAGTTTGAATATTTAAGCCCCCAAATTTTATGTTGAAATCCTAACTCCCAGGGTGATGGTATTCAGAGGCAGGGCGTTTGTGAGGTGATGAGTGCCCTTATAAAAGCACCCTGAGAGACTGTTCTTCTCTTCTGTCATGTGAGGGCAGAGAAAGAAGCCACTGTTTCTGAACTAGGAAACAAGCCCTCACCAGACACAAAATCTGCCAGTGCTTTTAGCTTGGACTTTCCAGCTTCCAGAAGTGTGAGAAATAAATGTCTGTTGTTTATAAGAAAGACATCAGTTTATGATATTTTATAGTAGCCCTAATGAACCTTGACAAACACCCAGAAAAGTTTTAGCTGTGATAATCTCTGTAGAGATAGATTAGGAATTATTTTAACTTTTTCCTGTTATAGAGAATTATAAACAAGATTATATTCAGTAACATATTAGTAAATCCCCTAGTAAAATGAAATCCAGTTTGTAATGTGGCAAAAACAATATGGATCATAGTGATGAAGCCGCATTTTAGATATTGTCTAAATTCTCATAGAGTCTATTAAAAAAATAAATGCCTAGCAAATATCCACCTCAAAAATAAATTTTTAAAAATAACAAATAAGATTCTCTAAATATACTTAACCACTGTATTGTTATATGAGTCCATATAAGAAGAGACAACACTAATGATAATGCCAATTTAAATAAATGTCTTATTACTTGAAAAACAACCAAACCAATAAGAAGATGAGCTCCCTGGACTAGTGAGGACCAGTTTGAAGGCAAGTGTGGAACAATGCCTATTATCTAAGGTTTGAATGAGAATTAATATTACAAAAGATTTGCTCTGTTTAAAATGAAACTGCTTCACAAGGTAGTTGATTTCTTAATTGACATTTCTGTGTTCTTCATTTATTTTGTATTCCAGAAAACCTAATTCCTATTACTTTAGAAACTTCCATGAGCTTTGAGTAGAAACAATTAAGAAAGTTTTCTTGTTACTCTTTGTCTTCCTTTTGTGAGGGGAGTGGTTGAGGACGTAGCCAGTATCCAAGCTTTCTTTTGTTTCAAATTTTGGGGGAAAAAGGTAACCAGGAAAAAGAATCAAGATAGGGTTTATAAGGATTTATCAAATACTACACAACAGACTCTGCCAAATAAGTCTTTTGTACTTCAAGGAGAGTCAGTGTTGCTCAATAACATTCAGTGTGACACTTCACTGGAAAGCTAGTTCCTTCCAAAAGAAAATTCTATTTCAGAAGCTTAGAGTAGGCATACTTTGTGTCTCATAGCATGTATTGATCCTCTACAGACCAGCATATCAAGTTCATGTTGTGAATTTCTGGAAGAGAAGATATAATCCCCAGATTCAAGGGGCTTATCTAACACTTTGTTTATCAAAGATCTTAAGGAATAAACATGACAATTTTAAGAAAAAACATATCATGGTATAGAGCATATGTAGTATTCTCTAGTATATGTAAATAGAATCATAGATTGGACCTGAATAACTGAAATTAAAATTTTGATTTTAGAAATGATATCTTTCATTCAGAAAGACAATTAGAATTAATACATGAAAGTCCAAAAAATGTTTGCTTGCTCTTTTTTGTTATATTTCTTTCTCTCTTAAACACTTATTTCACATTTTGTGGATTTGAACAATGCTTTACACATAAATATTGGTGAATACGCTCCAATGCAATTAATTTGTTCAATTTGAGGAAATCTTTTCAAAATATTCAAGTTTTACTTTAAAACTCCCAGAAAGTCTTTGAGACCTAGAAAACTAGAGTTAAGAAAAAAATATATATGTATACACACATACACACACAGATACACACACACACACATTTGCTTTAGGTATATGCAAATGCACTCTTTAATAAGATAATTGTGCACATTTTTCAAATGTTCTAAGGACAATTCCAGGTTCCATATTGAGGAGCAATAAAGCAGCTTTTCGCGAGTCTTATAGGAACATATACCTGCTTGTGAGTGAAAGTATCACAAGTACTGCCACAAATCTAAAGAATTTCATACATCAGCAAAACAGGGCATTTTTATTGAATCTTGGAGAGGGGTGTTTTTCATTGAGGCAAAATGAACATTGTAATTTGGTACTCTCTATTTTCATTATTCAATTTTTTCTTAAATACAAAGCATTTCAGTTCCCAAACTATGTTGAATCACTTGAGGGTGACATAGAACATATTAATGCTTTCTGACAGTCCTGAGGATATAAAATCATTGTGTCACCTGCTGTGTCTCTGAGAGATGAATGAGGGCAACGTTTATATCTATTTCTGGATTTGTCTAGAGACCTTTTAATAGAGCACCCAGTAAAATGTAGAACAATTTCTACAATCGTTTTTTCAGAATAAGTGAGGAGAAGAATTTATTTAGAATTCAGGTGAGAAGAAAGAAATTATTAGTTTTAGCCCTCGTGATATTCAACCAAAATACTTTTATTCTCTTTATATTAATAAATAAATTGAATTGATGTTAACTTGAGATCTCTACAAATCCAATATAGCAAACCTTGACTTTTACACAATTTTAAAATGAGTTCAAAGTAAATGTTTTTCAAAAAACTTGTTACCATCTGAACAAACTAGTCCCCCCCAAAAAAAAATTAGAGGAAAAAGGATATCTGTATGTAAAAATTACATTCCATTGACTATTTTTGTGAAAATGAGTCTTTTTTTACATATATATTTAGATAATGAAGAGAGGCAGCATTTGATATAATTGGCTAATACTGGTATATTTCTGTCAAATGAATATTGAAGGATGAAAAATATTGACCCACTAGTAGACATAATAATGAAATTTTTCTTTATATTTATTATGTCTTTCAGCACCTTGATTTTGTTCAGTTAATTGAAATCTTGGGTCATGGTAGGATATCATATGACATTTCCTTGAATTTGTTCCTCTGAGATGAGTCATATTTAGTATAGTAGATCCAAGTACAGGCATACCTTATTTTATTGTACTTTGCTTTATTGCATATTGCAGATATTGCATTTTTTAAACATTGAAGTTTTGTGGCAACCTGCTTTGAACACGTCCATCAGTGTAACTTTTCCAAAAGCATGTGCTCACTTCTTGTCTATCACATTTTGATAATTTTTGCAATATTTCAATTTTTTTATTATTGTATTTCTTATACTTATCTATGATCAGTGACCTTTGAAAGCTAGTCTTCTTCCATGAGTTAGCCAAGTTGTGAATTCAAAGGAAAAGTTCTTGAAGGAAATTAAAAATGCAACTACAGTGAACAAATGATAAAAAAAAAAAAAAAAAAAAAAAAAAAAAAAAAAAAAAAGCAGAACAGCCTTAATGCTTACATGGAGAAAGTTTTAGCAATCTGGATGGAAGATAAACCAGCCACAGCATTCCTTTAAGCCAAAGACTCATCCAGAGCAAGACCCCAACTCTCTTCAATGCTATGATGGCAGAGAGAGAGGTGACAAAGCTGCAGAAGCAAAGTTTGAGACTTGCAGAGGTTGGTTCATGATATTTTAGGAGAGAAGCCATCTCCATACCATAAAAGTGCAAGGTAAAGCAGTAAATGCTCATATAGAATCTGCAGAAAGTTATTTAGAAGATCTACCTAAGATTATTGATGAAGGTGGCTACACTAAGTGATAGGCTTTTAATGTTGATGAGATAGCTTATATTGGAATAAGATGCCATTATGAACTTTCATAGCTAGAGAGAAGCCAGTGCCTGACTTCAAAGCTTCAAAGAACAAGCTGACTCTTTTATTAGGAGCTAATGCAGCTAGTGACTTTAAGTTGAAGCCAATGCTCATTTACCATCCTGAAAATCCTAGGGCTCTTAAGAATTATGCTAAGTCTACTGTGCCTGTACTCTCTAGATGGAATGACAAAGCCTGAATGATAGCACATCTGTTTATAGCATGGTTTACTAAATATTTTAAGTCCACTGTGGAGACCTACCACTCAGAGAAAAAGATTTTTTCCATAATATTACTGCTTGTTGACGATGCTCCTGGTTATCCAAGAGCTCTTAGGGAGATGTACAAAGAGATTAATGTTGCTTTTATGTCTGCTAACACAGCCTCCATTCTGCAGCCCATGAATCAAGGAATAATTTTAACTTTCAAATCCTATCATTTAAGAATTACATTTTTTTGCTCTATCTGCCATAGATAATGATTTCTCTGATGGATCTGGGCAAAAGAATTGAAACCCTCTGGAAAAGATTTGCTATTCTAGATGCCATTATGAACAATTCTGATTCATGGTGGGAGGTCAAAATATCAACATTAACAGAAGTTAATTCCAACCCACATGGATACCTGCGAAGGATTCAAGACTTCAGTGGAAGAAGTAACTGCAAATGTGATGGAAATAACAAGAGAACTAGAATTAGAAGTGGAGCCTGAAGGTGGAATTGAATTGCTATAATTTCATGATCAAACATTAATGCATGAGGAGTTGCTTCCTAATGGTTGAGCAAAGAAAGTGATTTCTTGTGATGGAATCTAATCCTGGTGAAGATGCTGTATACATTGTTGAAATGACAATAAAGGATTTAGAATATTGTATAAACTTAGTTGATAAAGCAGTGGCAGCATTTGAGAGGATTGACTGTGATTTTGAAACACATTCTACTGTGGGTAAAATGTTATCATACAGTATTGCATGCTATAGAGATATCTTTTATGAAAGGAAGAGTCAATGAGTGTAGCAAAATTATTGTTTTCTTATTTTAAGAAATTTCTACAGCACCCCAACCTTCAGCAACCACCACCCTGATCAGTCAGAAGTATCAACATTGGGGCAAAACCCTCCACTAGCAAAAAGATTATCATTTGCTGAAGGCTAAAATGAATATTAGTGTTTTTATCAGTAAAGTATTTTTAATTAAGGTATGCACATTTTCAGACATAATACTATTACACGTTTAGACTATAGTACGGTATAAACATTACTTGTATATGCACAAGGAAACCAAAAATTTTTTGTGACTATTTGCAATATTCATTTTATTTTAGTGGTCTGCAAATAAACCTACAATATCTACAAATATATCTGTATGTATTATTTTGTCAAGTTAGGTTACCAGGACTCAGTGCGCTCCTACCATTTAATCATTTTTAAATTATTTTTGAAATCTATTTTTAAAATATTTATCTTTATAGTGATTATGTGTATATATATATATATATATAGTTCTGGTGCCTTTATCACTTAGAAAATATTGAGTTGGGGTCCAGACACATTTACTATTTAACACATAAAATTAAAAGCCATATGAGAATGGAAAGGGATTGTCTTCATTTCTTACAAATATTTGAAGCAACTGTTGTTGAAGTCTAAATGCAAGGAAGCTTCAAGTGCAGACATAGAATTAGTATTTTATTCTACCTTTATGCTTTCTCTCTCTATATACTATTCCCAACATGCTCATGTCTTTATTTTAAAGAATCATATAACTTTTATAAGCACTGATCTGGACATGAAAATGACAGGTTGTATCTAAGATAAATTGAAAAGGTAAACAGTACCTAAAAGGGAAATTAAAATTCAAAGAATGTTATTGTATTTTTTAACCGTATGTGACCACCCTGGCATTATACTACCATTAGTGTAGGTTTTCAGGTATCTTAAGATCTATAAGAATTTATGTAGGGTTCAAAGTGTCATTAGAATCTGGAGAAAAATACAGTTCTTTAATTTTTTTTCTAACGCCTTAGTATTAAGTCAAAGCCTTCTACATGAAACTGTTTAACAATTACACGTAAAATTAGGTAGAAATAAAATCTCTTGCAAATAGTGTGTGTTGTAAACACCAAAGAAGTTACACATTGATAGTGTGCATTGAGGAATGGGGAATTGTTTCACATAAGGTTGACACATGTACACAGTGGCATTGACCAGGGCAAGAATAAGTCCTAATAGAACATATGGTCATGTGTGTCAAAAAATCTGTTTACCTATGTATCAACTATGCAGATCCTATACTTTCATCTATTTAAATACACACAAATATTTACCAATCATCAATTGCCATGCAATAGCTAATTGAAATGATGGAAAATAGGATGTGCTTGATCAATTTTTGCCAAAGTAAATTTAGTCACATTCCACCTCTGTTCTTAAAGAAGAAGAAAAAAAAGAGGGTGTACTTTGTGTTATACAAATTCAGTTTGTCTTTGATTATTATAACTGAAAACTAAATGTATTAGAAAATATCACCTCTCCATAAAGTACCACTTGGTCAAATACTTTTCTGGGCTTTGAGAAATAGTAGACATATATTTACAAATTGCTCTAAACTACAAATGGTTCTTAAAAGACATGAAAAAATTGGAAAGTATTGGCTAAATGGAGTCAGTTGCCTTGTACCCTGACTTTGGGAAAAGAGCCCCAATAAGGACAGATGCCCATGCCCACTGGGCTTCCTTAAAGCAGATAACATTGCTTTGAAAATCTTCTTAGGTAGTATTTCTAGTTGTAGGACTGTCAAATTGGATTTTCAGGTTAATTGTGACTTTAGCATCTTTTGTGGACAATTGTTGAAAATGGATCTAATATGATGAAACCAATTCAATATCTTGGTATAATGGTCCCAACTGTGGCATTTAGGGGAAGTTATTTTTATGCATAGATGTTATACATAGCTTGAAAATAACTATTCTTCAATATTATAGCAAGTATTTTAAAATAATCCTAGAAGTTATATTATGAAAGTACTTAGGACTTAAGGGCCATACTTAAGTGGAGTAATTCTTACAGTTGTCTCACTAGTGCCTTAGTCTCCTTTCATTTCTTGTGGCATAGCTTATTTGTCCCAAAACCAAATGGGCAAGGTTACAGGGAATATTCTCAGAAGCCTATCTTATTTACAAAACATCCCTATACAAAGTAGAGTCCACTGGTTGAATGTTATGTACCTGAATGTCACCTGTGAAATGTGTTATTAAAAAATAGCAACAACGAAACAGAGATCCACAGCATCATACTATTAAATAATGCTATTTTTAAAATATCTTTGGGTCTAAAGTGTTTAATACTTTTACTAAGTAATGTGGCATATAAATACCTCATAATGTACTAAGTAAGGCCCAGATTCTGGAAACTAAGCTGCTCACTTTGCTTCTCAATAGACCAAGGACAAGAAAAATAAACAAACAGGAAAAAAAAAAAGATTCTGGGTACTTTATTATTTGTTTATCCCAATCATAGCCAAGTCTGTGCTACAAAATAACTACTTAAAAGATAATAATTTGTACAAATAGTCTCAGATATTTTCTTTAATACATATACTTGGTGATCCACCCCATATTATCTATTCTTTTGTGTTTTCTTTTTTAATTACTGAGTCATTCATCTATTCTTCCATTTGAATGGGAACTAGATCATGCTTCAGGCCTTGGTGTAATTCACTCAATTTACAAATAGGGAAGTGAAACTATAGAGGTTATTGACTTGTTTCAAAATAGTAGAACTTTAGAAATGGTCTTCCATGGTGGCTCAGATTCAATTTTATCTTTTCCTGGTATATTTGGTATTTTTAAGCTCTATTTCTACTTATTGCTTTATATATATATATATATATGTATTTTATGTCCTGATGAGAAATGAAATATAATTTAGAGTACCTATATAAGATAACAAAGAATGTTAGTTTCAGAATTACCAAAGTTATTCAAGTAGTGTAGAGAAATGTAGGAGACTACAGATCACACAAAACTCTGGAATAACCTCCTCTCTATAACTATCTACTTGACTTTAACATGGCTATTTTCATCTCCAATGTACTAAATCAAGATGTTATCACAGTTAAGTGATACAGCATATGTAAATACCTCCAAGAGGCTTTTGTAAACAATAAGGGTTCTCTAAATGTGACTTTTTTCTCTGCATTTTCTTTTCTAAAGCAAGGAAAAATTGGATGTTTTGGACAACAAATGATTGCATATCATTTAAATTTTGGAGGATGGTTAATTCCTGGAGTATTTTTCTTGTGCACCAGCAAGACATATAATTCAGCATTATAGAAAATGAGTTAATTTAAAAATAATTTATAAACATAAAGAGCATTCATTCCCAAAGATTTTTTTTACAAATTCTTTTTTAAAATGTCTACTGGTGATTACTTTCATAACTTTTGAAACTATGTGTATATACCTATATATCTTGTTTATAAATATCCAACAATATCAATTAGCCCTTCCACATGAGAAATACAAAGATTTATGTCATTTCTTCTACCCTTTTCTTGTTCCACTCTACACATGGTCTGATATTTATATAAGTCCTACGCTTCTGAAGATAATTTCTATAATTCTAAAAATATGCATGTGAACAACTTTTTTTTTTGTCGTATTGTGAACTTTTGATGATTTCTTAAGCTTCCACATAGTAAAACGAAGGCGTTAAGTCCCTGAACTTTTTCCACTTTAAATTTTTGCCAATTATACTTTTTCTTTTACAGTATTAATGTGACATATTTAAAGTCATTACAGCAACTTTGAACATCTAACTAACTATGACCAAAAGTGAATTCCAGACAATGAAAACCAGTGTATATGGCTACTTTACTATGCTTATGTGAATTGTAGTTTTGGGAGAAAGGATATGAGAGTATATATTTCTTTTTATAGCAGCCCAGTTTCATAATCCTGGCCCCAACATGCCTCTGTTCTTTGATGCTGCCTGTTAGGAAGTTTCATTTTAGTTTAGTTTATCCATCTATTGTTTGACAACCCAAAATAAGTGACTGAGGCAAAAATCTCCATCAGTGAAGAAGGCTTAATAAACCAAAGTTAAGGACGCACGCTGGAAAAACATAAACCACAGACACATCCGTGGCTGTTTTTCCAAAGGGAAATTTGGGAGCTTCAGTATTTAAAAGGGGATAGACCATACAGAAAGAAAAAAAAAAAAAAAAGGAGTGGGATGGGAGGGAAGGAAGTGAGAGCAAATGATTACAATTTTGTGAGACCCAAGAAAATCTACATTTTATATAAGGTAAGGGAATGTTAGAAGAAAAAATAAGTGAAGGAAGCATCAATTATGTAGATGTCCCTGGGTAGGTAGAAGAATATTTGATCCTATCTTGTGTCTTTTCTGAATCTGGGAAGATAAACTTGTAATTCATTATTAGTGTGGAATCCAACAGACTTTAGTTTTAAGAGCTAGACTTAGCCTGCAGACCTAAAGTTATAATTTGCATGTCCTTGCTTATAGGAGGCCAGGAAGGAATTTCCTTAATGAATATCTGTGGGGCCAGTCTTTCACAGGTACCTGAGGCTTTTACCTTTTCTTTTGTATAAGGAGTTGGGGGAGAGAATCCTGAGATTCTTATTTTGTTTAACATGTTTTAAAAAATTATATTTTAACATAACAGACACCAGTTATGAGATTTTATTTCAAATATTCCTTAACATAATGGATTAAAGATTAAGTATCTTCTCTACCTTGTATTGTCTCTCTTTCTTCTGTGGCCAAGGTTTTGTTTGTGTATCTTTGCATTTTTCTGGTGTTCCTTGGTTATCCAGTCACATTAAGGATGAAGGCCTTCATAACTGGCTCATCTTCTCTTTGTTGAGAAAGTAGAATTGTTTTCCTTTTTGGTCTCTATAGTGTATGATTTTTTTCCCTCTGCCTGTTATTTTCATAAGAAAATAAATCAATGCTTCCCAGTTTCCAATTTTAAGAAATTTGACAACCTCCCACTTTCTTTGCTGATATGGGTATTTTTTTCAGAAAAATCTATATATTCATTTTATTGGGTATTAGGAGAGAAAAAGGAAAATGTTGTCCTTTTAGATAGAAAGCTGAGATTGGCCATGTCAATTTCATTTCTTTTTCTATTTTGTCATAGTCACTTCAATAGTTGGACTTTTTTTTTATTCCCAGAATTTGTTTTTACATTATAATTATTTATGTATATCTAAGTTACATTCATAAAAAACATATTTATACACTACATATTCTGTCATATGATTTGAATTTTAGAATACTATTTCCTTAATTCTCTTCAGTATGAAGATTATTAATGTTTCCATTCATACAAAGAAGTTTTTATTTAATAATTACTTAATATTTGTCATTCATGAAAGTCTGTACTAGGTTTAAAAGAAAAATAAGGCCCAGTTCTTACAAGAGCTCACACAGATGTGATTCTTATGAAATAATTGACAGACTGCTAACTTGAAATTTTGCACTCTCTATGCAATTTAGAGATCCTGCATCCCAGATTCTGTTGAGCTCCCTCTTGACTTCAGTTTCCTCTGGCAAAAACTGTTGCCATTGTCTTTCTATATAACTCATTTGATGCAAAGTTGAAAGTGAATTTTTGCCTGAATGCATGAGATAACTTTCATATTCTAGGAAACCTCATTTATAATGTGAAATCCCCATCAGGCCAAAAGATAGGATGAAGAAATGGTTTCAGCTCCCATAGGTGGAAAAAAAAAATCACAGATGTGATTGTCTTTTTAGAGAACTAGCTCTGCCTTTAATCAGAATTACTTTGTTTTAATTATATATAATTACGATTATTTCAAATTAAATGATAATGAGTTATAATCAATTGTTAGGTAGAATATTCACCGCTTACATGATAAGGGGAAATGGAATACTTGAATAATAAGGATTGTGTCTGTGTATTGTATGGCTATGAAGAAAACGTTTTATTAATTGAGTGGCCTTTGTCTAAGATGTGTATGACTTTTATGCAACTTATCTCGATTATAACACTTTTTCATGCTGTTTGAAAGTTGAATGACAAATATGACAGCTTTTACTTAAGTTGCTTTGAAACTCAAGAGAATTACCAAAAAATATTGACAAAACAGTATTTTTCAAAACTATTTTTCAACCCAAACTGCCTAGGGATTAAAAATAAATAAGTTTTCATCAATTTGATGTTATCTTCATTTTTAAATGCAAAAGAATGATTTGAGATGGGACAAAGAGTAAAATATAGTGTTACAATCTTTCATATCTCTTGCCACAACAGAATATCAAGTAGCCCCGCCTTCTGTGCACCAGGTTGAAGACTATTAGTTATGCACGAAATAGCATTCTGCTCTACTAAGCATACAATTTACCTTGCTGCTGTAAGACTAAAGAATGTGATTTTTTGACTTTTAGAAGTTTTACAATGTTATAACGTATAAGGTATAGCAATAAACAGCTTCCCAAGGCACTCTAATATGAAATAAATTAAATATCTTTATAAAGAGGATAGCCCAAAGTTGATGATCTTTATAACATATCTCATGGTTTTCTCAGTCTTTTTATTTTAAGATGACTGTTGGTAGAATTGATTTTATTTTTTTTACGTGCCTCTCACAGAATTTTAAATTTGCAATATAATTTTTGCTGTTAATATTTTTGTTTTCAGCATTTCGATAATCATATGGTAGGTAGGGAGAAAAATTTTCCAATTAAGTCTGTATAAATAAAGAAAACCGAGATACAGTAGTCCCTCTTTATCGAAGGGGCATATGTTCCAAGGCTCCCAGTGGATGTCTGAAACCATGCCTAGTACCAAATGCTATATATACTATGTTTTTCATTCTGATTACTGAAACAGCTACTACGTGACTAACAGGCGGGTGGTGTATGGTGTGGATACACTGGACAAAGGGATGATTCATGTCTCAGGGGACGAAGAGTGGGTCAGCTCGAGATTTCATCATACTATTCAGAAAGGTGCATATTTTAAAATTTATAAATTATTTATTTATAAAATTTTCCATTTAATATTTTAGGACTGTGGTTGACCATGGGTAACTTAAACCTTGGAAAGTAAAAGCATGAATAAGGAAAGACTACTGTAATTTTAAAGATACCTTTATCAGATTAAAGATACTTTTATCCACACATATATATATATATAATCACCATAAGTATAGCTTTTTACTGACCATAATTGTGGAGAATAACAAATTGATGCACAAGTTGATCAAAACTGCAAGCTCAGCTTCCTGAATTAAATCTCAAAGGGTCTATTTGAGGTAAAGGACTAAAAGGCATTATTTCAGAAAACAAAATAAAGCAAAATCGTTATTTGATTGGAGCTTAAAAGAACTTTATGGATTTCATCGTGTATGATATAATATATAAAGTATCAAAGCCATTTTCTTTCATAACTGAGAGATACTGCATAATTTAAGGTCAATAACACTTAATGTGAAATGCATCGCAAAAAATATAATGAGATACCAGGGACAAGTGCTAGCCTGACTTATCTTTGAAATGTTTTCTTTATTATTGCTTGCACAGCTGTTAAAATTTGTGGAAATGCTGTGAAGAAAACATGAAAATTTATCCTTTTTGCAGGTTACAAACAATTAAAAAAAGATAAAAGCTAGTATCACCAAAACACCTTTCCATTGTGTGTGTCGAGTTGGCTATTTTATTTTGTTGAATAAAAGGATTCATACCACTATTGCAAATTGGTTTCTATAATTTTGTATTGAAAATGTACATAGTTGGATATATTTCTGATATATATATATGTTCATGAAGTAAAATACAATGAAGTCAGAATTTTTACTTTTTTCTTGTTTTTCCTCTTTGTTATTTAGTTCTCATTTCATTGTGATTTCTGTACAACCTAGCCAGTGGTTCCCCAGATCTGAATGTTGTGTTATGGGGTAAAGTTACTTGTCTAATGAGTTTTATTATCAGGACTAGAAAAATAAGCTATTTGTTTTTTATTGGAATAACAAATCTATAGCTAGTTTCCTAGCACTCAGGACTTCAGGACTTTAGAGGGTGTGAAAAGAGGTCCCGAGGAGAAGAGCAGAAGATGTCTGTGAAAGACAGTTAAGCAGAAACCAACCAACCAATCAATAAGGCCCTCTCCTTTCACTTTTTAAATTAGTAAATGCTATTTCTTGAATTCTTAAAAAATTATTTTACATTCTGTCTGTTAATTTCCTGTGATACAGAGGAAGGTTTATCTTGTACCTTTCCCTTCCTCTTCCATAACACATTGTTCCCAGTCACTATTTTGTAAAATGGGAAAATGGGCATCCCTAAGCTTATCAGGTTCTCTTGCTAAGCCTTTGACAGCTAAATTGCGTGTCCTTGTTTTAAAGATTCCTCTAACTATATTAATTAGAGACTTTTAAATTTCTCTTACTTCCTACATAATCATCATCTCCTTGAGTATTAAGGTTTTTCCTCTCTGTCTTTGTTTATTTTTGTGGGGTTTTTTAAAAAGTTTTTTTCACATTGAAGATTATCTCAAGTCTCTCTTTGCTTTATGTTTCTCTTCTACTTAAGAATGAAGCCTAATATCTTTCTGTATATGTTCTTTTAGTTTAGCGGTTCTCAGCCCTGGCTGTACATTAGAATCACCTGGGAGCTTTTCAGAAGGATACCATTGCCCAATCCAGAGTCTTCCCCAAAGACTCTGACTTAATTAGTCTGAGCCTGGGCTCAGGCACTGGGCATTGTTTTAAAGCTCCCGGATGATTCTAATGTGCAGGTATTGCTGAGAGCTACTGTCTTAGCACAGTGATTCTCAACCCTGGCTGCATGTTGGAGTCACTGGGGGAACTGTAAAAAATACTAATGCCTGGATCCCACCCCTGAGTTTCTGATTTAATTGGTCTCAGCTATGGCCTGGGCTTTGGCATTGTTACCCCACCCGTACTGTCCTACCCAATATAAATATCTTTCATTTAAAAAAAAGAAAAAAAGAATGAAGCCACACAAAAGCTAACTCTTAGTGGGTAAGGGATGTCCTCTGTAGACTTCACTTTGTATTTGGCAGATGAGGAGCTGGTCATATTGTTGGGAGTCTTCCCAAATGCTAGAAGAAAATGGCTTTATGCACAGTACCTACCTTATTTTTCACCAGTATTTCTTTTAATGCATTTTTTGAGTCTCCCCTACCCTACTCAGTCACCCAACGACCTTTTATTTCTTTAGAAGTAAACATCAGTTTCCCTGAGTGAGGTCTGAGGTAAGGCAGGCAAAACAGTTCTATACATTCACTTTCACTTAATCCCTCTCCTAAGAGCACCATTTCTACCTTTCCTTGGAAGTGCTATCTCTGATTTAAGAGCCTATCTGACTTTCTGCTGTGCAATGCAAAGACTTTCCCCGGTTGATTTCTTTGCATATGCTCTGGGTTCTGGGTCCTGCTATCATTTCACAATCTGCTAATCTTTTCTCTCTTTCCTGAGGGCTCCTCTCTTTCCTGAAATCTCTCTACATCTCATGGCTTCTCTTTAGTCTCCTGGTGATTGTGAGTTGATACCAGTATTTTTCCTTTATTGTATTGTAGTTATGCCTCTATTTCATCTCTCATCACGCAGTATTTTAAATCACATGCTAAAATTTATTTTTGAACTGACTGTAGAAAAATATTTCTTCCCATAAAAAAACTAAAATATTTTTCTTGGCTAATGATGAGAATTGTGTTGTGTTTCTCTATTGTGTTTTGACATGCAAAAATTTACCAACAATACAATTTGACCTATAGCAATTATATATCCCTTATATCTGTGTTTTGTGTCTTTTTTTGTATATTTTCTCATTTTTGTTGAAATAAATATGATTTTTGGTCTTGATTGCTTATATTTTATTACTGTATTTTATTATTATATTTTAGTATTATGCTATTATGCATGTTTTAATAAGCTGCCTCAAAAACTTTATGATATAATGTGAAGTATATAAATAAACTTCAATACATGAATGCTTAAAAATAAATAAGTAAATAAATAAATACTTAAAAAATCCTGAATTAAAAATGGGTGTAAAATATACATCCTCTGTAAATCTATAATATCTATAAAAATCCATTATTGCAGATAACCATAGGTGGGAAAGAATTTTAAATTATTTCAAATAAATCAGTAACTCTTGCTTATTTTTTATGTTTAAAAACCAAACTATGATCCTTAAAAAAAAAACAAAAATCTTTTAAAGAAGACACTTTTTTTTTGTTTCTGTATTTTGCAACATTTTGTCTTTCTGGAAGAACAAAAAGTTGGATATTCTTCCCACAAATTCATTTTGAGGGTATTTTTAAAAATATGGCATTTTATTTTCCACAGGCATATTGCTGTTTTTATTGTGTGGTTGGTCTGACTGTGAAGACATGATATAAATGAAGCATGCAAAGAAAGATTTAATCTGGAAACATTGGGTTTATTCATCTTTAATCGTTTCCCTGTGAACAAATTCATGGCCTTTCTTGCTTTCTAGGTGCATTTTTACTTTATGAAAAATATACATAATTTTTTATACTTCAATTTAAAATCATAGAATTACCTCTCACCTTCTCTGTGAGAAGAGAGAGAGGAGACAAGATGATAAATTTAAGATTAAACTGGGTAAGCCAGGCACTGTTGCTCACTCCTGAGATCCTAGCACTCTGGGAGGCTGAGGTAAGAGGATTGCTTGAGGCCAGGAGTTCAATATCAGCCAGAGCAAGAATAAGACCCCCATCTCTACAAAAAATAGAAAAATTATCTAGGCAAGGTGGTGCATGCCTGTAGTCCCAGCTATTTGGGAGGCTGAGATAGGAGGATGGCTTGAGCTCAGGAGCTTGAGGTTGCAGTGAGCTATGGTGATGCTGATGCACTCTAGCCCAGGCAATAGAGTGAGACTCTGTCTCAAAAAAAAAAAAGAAGATTAAACTGGGTGGTTGGTAAGAAAAATGACATTGTCAGTTCAGCAGACTGCCAATGGGAAATTTTTATACAATGTAATCCAACAGAATTCTGTGCCAGATTATGTCCTATGTCACCCATGTAAGCTATTTGTAAGGGAAATAGGAATAAAATATTTCTTTATTTTATTTATGTCCCTTAGGTAAGCAGCTTCTTGTCCTAACTTAGTTCTATCACATGACTTAGTGTTCTTGAGAGGGTAATAGGTAGATCACAACAATTAACTCTGCTTAAGTAGTTTTTAAAACCCCTTGTTTGATTTCTTATTTTATTTCTTCTCTATGGTAAATGACTCATGTCATAGCACAGACATGTAAAATAAACGAGGTGATATCTGTGTGCAACTGGAGTCAGTAGTGATAGTAACTCATTCTATGCTAGCTGACACTATTACATAGTTAAATAGCCTACTGTAGTAAGCATTAATTTCTGTGACAAAAATATGCTGAATAATAACTTTGCTAATTTAATGAGATGTCCACTCTCCAGTAGTTTTAGATACTGAACTAACCTTTATTCCATAACCATCTTTATGTCAACAATTAATTTATTAAGGAACTATTCCTGATGTTCACTTTTGTGATATATTAATTAAAATAGACTATATATTTTAGAGCACTTTTAATTCACATCAACATTGAGCAGAAGGTGCAGAAATTTCCCAAATGCTCCCTGCATCCAGAAATTCCTAGCCTCCCTCATTGTCAACACCCCCCACTGCAGTGGTTCATTTGTCACAACTGATGAACCTACATTGACAAATCATTGTCACCCAAAGTCCATAGTATCTATTAGCTTTCACTCTTGGTGTTATACATTCCATGCATTTTAACAACTATATAATTATTCGTATTCATCATTATAATATTATACAAAATAGTTTCACTGCCATAAATATCCTGTGTGCTGCATGTATCCGTTCCCACGTCCCCCACCTCCTTGCAACACCTGATCTTTGTACTGTCTCCACCATTTTGCCTTTTGAGATTGTCACATAGTTGGAGTCACACAGTATGTAGCCATTTCAGATTGGCTTCTTTTACTTAGAAACATGCATTTAAGTTTCCTCAATGTCTTTTTGTGGCTTGACAGATATTTTTTAGGACTGGATAACAGTCCATTGTCTAGATATACCACAGTTTATCCACTCACCCACTGAAATGATATCTATTTGTCCCTAAATGTTGGCAGTTATGAATAAAAGTGCTATAAACATCATGTGCCTGTTATTGTATGGACATAAATTTTCAGCTCCTTTGAGTAAATAACAAAGTGCATAACTGCTGGGTAATATGGTAAGAGTCTATTTCAGTTTGTAGGAAACTGCCAAACTATGATCCATAGCGGCTGTAATATTTTGCATTCCCACCAGTCGCAAATGTGTGTTCCTGTTGCTCCACATTCTCCCCAGAATTTTATATTGTCAATGTTCTGGATTTTGGCCATTCTAATAGTTATGTAATGGTATATTACTGCTGTTTTGATCTGCATTTCCCTAAGACATATGATATAGAGCATCTTTCCATATGTTATTTGCATCTCTATACAGTAGTTTCTCTTTATCTATGATGAATACATTCCAAAACACTTAAAGGATGCCTGAAACTTTAGATAGTAGCAAACCCTATACATATTATATTTTTCTACACATATATACCTATGATAAAGTTTAATTTATAAATTAGGAATAGTAAGAGATTAATAGTAATTAATGATAAAATAGAACAATTATAGCAGTATACTGTAATAAAAGTTATGTAAGTATGGTCTCTCTCTCTCTTTTTCTCTCTTAAAAATATTTTTTTGTACTATATTCACTCTTCTGCTTCCTGTGATCTGTCAATCTGACAAGGGAGAAGACTACTAAGTGACTAATAGGTGGGTAGATGCCATAGTGTGGATATGTTGGAAGGGATTGTTAATGGCCTCTCTGTGGAGGTTTTTCCAAGTTCTTGGTGTTTGTTAGGAAAAGAATTTCAGGGCACACCATGTAAGCCAAGCGAACAACAGCTTTTATTGAAAATAAAAACACACTCTCAGGGAGGAGAGTGGGCAGGCTTGAAAAACAGCAGCTGCACTGGGAGAAAATGGTTTTAAATCTTTCGTAGTCTTGCTAATTGAGATGAGAAATATCAAGGTCAAGGGATTGGCTTTTACTAAGAATCTGAGTAGTAATTCCTAGAATTGGGTTCCCTCTGATTTTCATACTTTACATGGTTGTCTCAGAACTGTCATAGTGATTTCAAGGGAGAAGAAATTTTAAAATTACAATGTAAATGATATTATAATTAGCCAAAGTTCATGTAAGGTGGCAGAGATAGCTGACAAGCTGGTCAAAGTCAGTTCTTGTCCGTGGTGCACCTTTTCATTCCCATTTAGCCCCTCTAGTTAGCTTCTTTTTAAGAGTTGTTCATTTTAATACCTGTACCTAATCTTCAAGCCCCTGTATCCAGTCTCAGCCCTGTCTCTTAGTCTCCTACTTTAACTAACAGGATGATTCATATCCTGGGAGGGATGATGCAGTATGGTGCAGGATTTCATAACACTACTCAGAATGGTGTGCAATTTAAAACTTCAGAATTGATTATTTCTTGAATTTTCCATTTAATATTTTCAGACCATGTTTTACCATGGGTAACTGAAACCACAGACAGCAAAACTGCAGATAAGGGAGGACTACTGCATCTAATTTGGTGAGGTGACTGTTTAGGTTTTAGATTATTTTCTTAGTATTGAAAACATATTTTTGGAAAGCCATCCTTCATCAGATATGTTTTTTTATAAATATTTTCTCCCAGTCTGTGTCTTATCTTTTAATTCTCTTGACAATGTCTTTTGTAGAATAGAAGTGTTTAATTTTAATAAAGTCCAGTTATGAATTTTTTCCATGTGTCATTCCAGTGGTGTTATATCTAAAAGTCATGGCCATACACAAGGTCATCTAGATTTTCTCCTATGTTATCTTGTAGGAATTTTATAGTCTTGCATTTGACTATTTAAGATCTGTGATGCATTTTGGCTTAATTTTTCTGAAGAGTATAAAGTCTGTGTCTAGATTTTTTTTTCTTGAACATGTGGCTCTCTGGCTGTTCCAATATCATTTGTTGAAAATAAGTTTTTCTCCATTGTATTGTCTTTGTTCCTTTGTCAAAGACCAGTTAACTATATTTATGTGGATCTATTTCTGGGCTCTCTATTGTGTTCTATTGATCTATTCGTCTACTGTTTCACCATTACCACATTGTCTTTATTACTGTGGCTTTATATTAAGTTTTAAAGTCATGTAGTATGAGTCCTGTAACTTTGTTCTACTCCTTTAATATTGTGTTGGCTATTCTGGGCCTTTTGTCTCTCTTCATGAAATTTAGACACAGTTTGCTGATAAGCACAGAATAACTTGCAGAAATTTTTGTTGGTATTTCATTGCTACTATAGATTAATTTAGGAAAAACTGATATTTTGATAGTACCTATTCTTACTATCCATTAACATAGAATATCTTTTATTTATTTAGTTTTTCCTTGATTTTCTTATCGGTGTTTTATTTTTTTTTGGTTTTCCTTATATAGATCTTGTAGATATTTGTTAGATTTATACCTAAGTGTTTCGTTTTGAGAGACGCTAATATAAACAGTAATGTCTTTTTAATTTCAAATTCCCAATGTACTCTTTATAAGCTAGACAGAGTGCTAGAGCTCAGGGATGGCCATAAGTCAGAAGACAATACTCCTTCCACCTTAAGATATTTCAGTCAGAGTTCTATATAAAAATAAAACCGTGGCTGCCATCAAAATGCCTGACTCCAAAAGAGAAAGAAAATTAATTTATACTTGATGATACAACTGAAGATAGACTTAAATATATTTGCTCTTTGAATTAATTACTAATTATGCAACAATTGTCACATTTCTAAGGGATGAGTTTTCTAATTTTTAAATTATTTTGAATAATAGGTTAAAAAGTTAAAAGTTAATGATCCATTAGTAAATTAGGAAGATTACATTCTTCTTAAGGTTTAAAAGTATAATTTTACAAAACATTCCCTTATTTATCTTTTGTGTTTTTTAAGGCAAGGAGTTAAGTCCGTTTGAGGTTTTATAAACATTTCATTAGAAACAAACAATTATAAATGCCTAACCATTGAAAAATAAAAGTTAACCAGTATGAGGTATGAAGAAAGATATTATATTTTTTAAATTATAAGAAATACTATAAAATAATAATTCATGTGTTTTTCTTTACTTGTTTGACTTCTTAGCAGCTACTCTTGTCTAAGCCATAATTTCAAACTTTCTCTCTCTCTCTCTCTTCCCCTCTTCCCCTCTTCCCTTTCCCTCTCTCCTCCTCTACCTTCCATTTCTCTCTCCTCCTCTCTCTCTTTCCCTCATATAAATGATACCTACCCTCAAGTATACCACTATCCATTGGGATAAGAAATTCATAGACATACACGTTACAGTACAATGTGATAAATGACCGTTTGTAATATCTATGTGAGATGTTAATAGAAAATAGGGGTGTTAGAGAGTCTTTCCATTTGTCTCCTAAAGGAGAGGAATTAGTGTGCTAGATGGTAAAAAGGAGGAAAATCAAATCATAGGCTCTTGGAAATTTAGAAGACAGGGTATATCAAGTTAAAAAGCAGCAAAGCATCTTAGATGGAACTACTTAAGCCTGGGGGACAAATTTGAAAATATTGTGATAGGCTTTATAAGCAGCTCTCCACTTCATATATTCAAAGATCCCAACATAATAAAGTAACATGGCACTATTTATTTACATCTTAAAGAAAAGCTCAGATAACTCAACAAGATACTACATTCTCTAGAAAATCACCTATGTCATGTTCACACCTATATACATTACAACCCAGGTGGTATTTGTAGGTATATTACTTACATTTTAAGAAAGATTACCAAACAATGACTAAAAAAAAAAAAAAAACCTATAAAAATGTTCAAGTAATAAGAATACTAAAATGTATAATGTAAGATTGTGGTATAAAATAAAAGGAAACAAAACATCACATCTACAATGTTGTGAAATATTAATATATTCTACATTTTTATTATATTTTTGGAAAAATATATCTTTGACCTCCAATGAATTAGTAGCCTTATCTACCGATCTCTGTTCTTCATTGTTGTTATTTTATACAAAAAACAATTATTTTTAGTTTTCTTAACATATTAGCAAACATTTTCTTTTTGTTTTCATAAACATTTGGCTTTTGGTTAATGATCTCTGCCTTGACAAGAATGTGACATTTTTTTGTTTATGACAAATATGACCACTGATAAAGATATTGCATCTAGACTGATGGACTTGCCATATTTTTAAGCTTCCTTTAGTGTGGCGATCCTCATACCTGGCGTGGTCTTTGTAAAGACACTGACAGCTCTGCCCTTGAGTTGTTTTAAGAGATTTTGCCTCCTGTGTGCCATGTGATCCTTGCAGCTGGACAGCAGCCACACCTCCCTGACATGGACTTGTCTTCTTCCTAGGCTGGGATGCATGGTGTCTGTTTTAGTCTCTTTGGGTTGTCGTAGCAGAATACCATAGACTGAGTGGGCTTAAACAACAGACATTTATTTTCTTACAGTTCAGGAGACTGGAAGTTCAAGATCAAGGTGCCCACAAGATTGGTTTCCTGTGAGAGTTCTTTTCCTGACTTGCCTATGGCCACCTTCTCACTGTCTCCTCATAAGGCTTTTCCTCCATGCATGCTCAGAGAGACAGAGATCTCTGGTGTCTCTTCCTTTTCTTATAAGATCATCTATTCTATGGGATTAGGGTCCTACCCTTATGTCCTCATTTAAACTTAATCACTTTCTTAAAGGTCCTATCTCCAAATACAGTCACATTGATTTAGAGCTTCAACATGTGAATTTGGGAAAATAAGAGGACACATTTAAGTCCATAACAGGGTCTAATGCAGGCAAGTTGTGCTATACAACTGATGACACATATGGTATAGACTTGGAAAAAATGAATATTTGGTTGAACTTAAGAAGGTAGATCCCCTGGGAGTACTCCAATGATGTTTAGCAAATTTTTATTTATATCATGCAATAGTGATACAGAAATAAATCATACATGCCTCACCAGTTGTCAGAACTATTATCATCAGAACTAAATGAGATGTTTGCTATGTGCTGAGCCCTGTACTATAACTCTTCCTGGGTTTTCCAATTTAATCCTGATAATAATCCAAAGGGGTCATGCTATCATTAGTAATGAATACTGTATAGATGAGGAAGCCAAGCCTCTAAAATGTTGTGGTACTTGCCTAAAGCTACATGCTAATGTGTTGCACAGCCAACATTTTATTAAAATAACTAAATTTATACACTTATTATTTAAAGGATTTTGAACACATGATATATCTAAACTTTATGCACGTATATCTATGAGATACACTTAGATTTGTTATCTCTTTATTACTTGACATGTTAATGATTTCCAACATAGTGATCATTGATTGGGTCAGTATTATTGTCTTATTAATTCTACTTAAGACTACTACCATCTGCTAAATAAATGCCTACTGTATTATAGATACTTACATATGTCTGCAAAACTTTCATAGTTGCTATTCAGAATAGTGAAATTACTCCTAATTTATAAAATACAAAAATATTATTTTAAGAGGTCAAGCAATAGCCCTATGTCACATTAAAAAACATTAAGTTGAAAAATGTGGATGATCTAAGTTCTTCCATTTATTTATAAAATACATATTGGATGTACACTGTATTTTTTTTTTCTGGATGTTGGAGACAGAGGGAAATGTCTTATAGGGAAGGCAAAATGGTGGAGATGAAAGCAGAGAGGAGGCAGAGCCCATGTTCAGGGCTTCATGTGCCACTATGAGGAAGTTGGATGCTATTTTAGTTTCAAAGGATTTCCAGCAAATATATTAAGCAGGGGAATGTTGTGATCAGATTTAAACAGTTGAATGAATACTCTGTGTGCTGGCTGGAGAATGGTCTATAAGGGGCAGGAATAATATAAAGGTAGCCATTAAGATGCAGTGTGTGGCTGAAAAAAAAATTATCATTTGGACTCAAGTTGAAGTAGGAAAGACCTTAAGTAGTCCATTCTGGAGATACTTTGGTATTAGAATCAACTGGATACCCTGAAGTTTTCCATGCAAAAAAGAGTGGAATTAAGAGTGACAGGTTGGATTTATCCTGAGCTACTAGGGAAGTTAAGTGAGTTAAGTTACTGAGACAAGAAAGCTTGAGATGAGGGATAGGATTCTATGCGGAAATAAAATTTCTGAGTCAGACACATAAAGTTTAAGATGTTTATTAGACAATCAGATTTGTCAAATTGACAATGGAAATTGTCAGCCAGAAGTTTCTAAATGAGATCAGAGTTCAAGGTACAAGTGATATTTAAAATAAGAACATTGCATGGAATCATCCAGGCATTGAAGGTAGAGTAGACAAGAAGACTGAGATCCAAACCTAAGAATATTTCACTGTACAGTGTTGATATGAGGAAGGAGGAGACATCAGGAAAGGAAACAAATTTCTACTGAGATATAAATGAAGCAAAGACAGAGAGAGTTAGGGATTCCAAGAGACAACAACATTTCAAGCAGTGATAACTAAATGTGTAAAATGTTGCTGAGAAAGTTGAATGAAAGGAAGACCAGGAAATGACTACTGCACTTGATAAGATGAAGTTGTGTGTGAATTACTTTGAAGGTAATTTTAGTGAAGTGGTTGAGTTTAAATTCAATTTGGACAGGAATTGAGTGAAACAACAAAGTAGAGGCAGCAAATATAGTTAGAGCTGTCAAGAGTTTTCCTGTGTAAGGAGACCACATGTGAGACTCACAGTTGAAGCTACTTTGAAAATGTTTCCCTTTAAGTTAAGCCATGTTTGTTCATCTATAAAATCTGGAGTTTTATGGTCATTACTTGGTATTAATTAAAGAATAAATGTTTAATTATTTCACAATGGATTTCTTGTTTTAAGATTAACCACCACACCAATAAGAATAGTACAGATTATGTTCTCTATATCATAAAGTTTCAATTGTGTACAACTACATATCGACTTCTGGATAAAATGCAACTATTGTACTGCATCAATACTGCCATCTTCACTGACAGGCTCTATACAGAATGGATGCCCATATAACATTGTTTTGTTAGTTAATTCAAAAAGAAAAGAGCTTTCTCAAAAAATAAAAGTAGACACAAAAATATTAAGTGTCTTTGCTGTAATGCACATGAGTTGGGATTTGAGACCCTATACAAAGAAATCTTGGGAGCTTGAAACATCAATTGGGGGTCAAATAGTTTTAGTGGGGGCATTTTGAGGAAACTCTATGAGAAAGGGGGAAAGGGAGACGGGGAAGAGAAGATGACAATATGACACGCACCCATGAAACAATACCCACTAAAAGAAACTATATTTAGTCTCACTGGTAACCTCCTAAGATAAATAGTAGATCTTGACTCAGAATTTTCCCCCTGAGCGATGAGGAAAATGAGATATTTATTTACTATTTCCTGCCTCTCAGTGGCTGTCCTGTCTCATAGTTGTGTAATATATGATATGGATACACACAAGAAGCATCCATTTTTGTGGGGATGGCATCACATGGCCAAGAAAAGGCTAAGGGAATATATGAAGAAACACCAACAAGTTGGCTTCAATAGCCTAGTTCATTGACCTCTTATGATATTTCACCTTCTGTGGTGAGTTTTAAATGAAAATAAAATTAATTTATCTAATTTTCTACAGGCTTTAAATCTGGAAAGCACTAGATATACTTTCTTATTATAAGTACATATTCTAAGTACACTGTGAAGATTTAGATTCTATAAATCAGCCAGGTTATGGAGCTCTGTCAGCTACATTAGCAAGACCATCCTGGCCAGCACATTTTTTGTTAATTGATACATTTTGTATGTCCTTGAAGTTTTTAACAAGATTACGGGTTTATATTCAAAGATTGAAAGGCAAATAACAAATGAACCCATAAAGTAGATTTTTTTTTAGTATGTTATAGATCCAGAAGGTGCCATGAAATGTATTAAATAGGCTTAAAGGAAATTGAAATCTAATACCAAATTAATTATGCAAATTAATTAACAGAATAATCAAAATAAACTACTTTCAATCTCTGGCTCCATTGTCATTATTTGCCTTTAACACCTACCCCAGATAAAATAAATAGTAGCTTTGAGGAGAAGGTTTCCAAGGGAAAAATTGTGCTCAAGAGACTAAATTTCAATCAGCGCATCATTTGACATTACAATCCCCTACTCAATGTGTTTTATTCATTGGACCTTTGTTTCTACAAATTACCCCTAATGCATTCAGACCAGTTACCAATTTAAACACTAAGTAAACTATAATTGATGTTAATTAACCCACAGTCAAAATATATTGAACCCAATTTAATATATTAATTGATACATGATTTATAAAAATACATTTATATATTTTATCCTCAGATAGGTTATATTATTGGCTCTGGAATATGTTGACACATATTTCAATTTTGTCTCAAATTAGTAATATACTATAAATAGAAAGGAGAAATGTTATTTACTAAGATTATTTAATCAGGAAAATGATATAGTTTAGAAAATATAGTACTATATTATATGACAATGTTCTTTTACAAACAAATCCATTTATCATTGAGGAGAAAATGGACTGACAATTAATACATTTGTACTCTCAGTATTCTGAATCATCTGCCAGTCATTGATAAGGTGTGTTACTAGCTTTTCAAGAGAGATACTTCTCGATATCTCTCAATATTATCAGCTCTGAAGCATACATGTAACCATGTAACACATCTCTTGTCTATGTAAAGAGATTCTCTAAATATTGAACTAGATATCCACAAGGTAAAGTTTTAAAATTAACTTTCACACGAATTCCCCATTCTGTTTTGCTAATTGATTTTGTTTTAACTGTTTCTAACAGCAGTTTTTCTGAGGTGAAATTTCTTTAGGATGCTCTGTTGTCTGCGTATGGTCTATAAAACAACCCCAAAATGGACATGCACCATTAAAATTAATCAGTATGATTTAAAATGCAAAAGTTATTTCCTGATGTACCACCATCTGCAGCACTTTACAATCCCATTTTCAAAATGGATCTATGCATTATTTTTGTTATACATATTGCAGTTGACATACTAGACTAGCTTATTTGTTTTGTATTTGCTTGAGATCAGAGTAAGATAAATAAGCTTGCCTTTTGTAATACTGCAAAATATGTAAATGTTAAGATTTTAAGTGGGGACCGAGAAAATAAATTTACTGTGATGCCCATGCAAAAGGCTTTAAATGTATTATTAAACGTGTATATATATGGATTGTAGGTTTCCTGTCTTTTCAAGTACAGAACATTGATTGCACTTTCCTCCTTTGTGACTGTAGAAATTACACAGTCTGCTAAATTGAGATGTTAGGCTGTAACAAAACATTGCCTAATGTATGCGCTCTATGGTTTATGGTGGAATTCAGTGTAACACTTCCTGGAAATTAAAAGAACCATCTTTGCTCTAGATATGCAATCAAGTTTTCACAATATTTTATAAAGAGGAGATTACTTAGAATTAGCTAAATTAAACTGACTACATATATGGAAGGTCAATGAATGCTTTGTTCACACATAGAAATTTATGAAATAAAATGATCTGAATATACCATAGAGTTTTTGCAAATCTCTCATATTTTTTTTACTTTTACTCGTTAACCATCATCTTCATTTCATTTGCTATAGATTGAGTTGCATGAATATATTGAGCAAAATATTAAATTTATACTTTTCTGATACAGGAAATCTAGACAATGTTTTGCTAACATTATTAAATTCACACGTATACTTAAGGAGACAAATAAATATTCCATATAGTTTTTCATCAATAAGTATTTTTCTCAGTTAATTTTGCTTTAATAAGTTTACTTTGTATTTTAGTAGTTATAAATTCAAAGGTGTCAAATGAGGAAAATAGAATGAGTATGGTTATATTTTACATATTTGTACATCATTTAAAATATATAAAAGGAGATTTTTATGGATTAAAATATAATTATTAAGTATTATACGTATATCATCTGTAGGATATATCTTTATTTTTATGACATACTTACCAAATGATCTCAAATATATAGTCTGAGATTGCAAGGGAGAGATGCTTAATATAGAGTTTGTAAGGACCCCACTATTCTTGTTTGCCTAGCAGATCCCAAATCATCTAGGGATCTCTATTACAGCAGTTTCATCTGTCTGTACCTAACCCTACATGCCTGTTAGTATACTATTTCTTGTCACACAATTTTAAACAATTTCATGGCTCAAAGTGACAAAGTATGACCTGCCATTGCTGAAGCTAAAGATAGTTCTGGCTGATTTAAATGCTGTTGCTGCAGAGGCCTTCCTGTCTGCATATTCGGAACAACCTAAGAAGCTTCTTTATAGGCAGAGCGGCCCCCAGCATTGATGAGTATTGAGCCAGCACCGGAGATGGCTTCTTTAAGTCCTTTGAACTACATTGCTTTAAGTGTCTCAGCACAACGACCTGATAAATTAAAAGTGAGGAATCTGTCCTCCTTCTTTGCACACATAACCACCTCAAACATTGGTGGAATCACCTCATAAAAACTCATCACTAAATCATGTATCAAATAGGTAGATGAGTGAGTGATAAATTGGGATGTGTTTTGCATGTGCGTGTATGCACTTATGTGTGTATTGCTATAGTATTTTTTTGCCACATCTCACTAGAATGTAGTTTATACTTAGCTTCCTCTGATTTAAAAAGGAAGGTAACCTCTCCTTCCAGTGGGGTACATATGGTCACGGCATGGGAAGGAAGAGAGAATATTGTATTGTATGTTGTACTACAGGACATTTTTAATGTACATGCTCTTCACTTTAAGATAGATGATCTGAGATTTAATATCATGCATACTATTTTAATCTTTGTACAGAACATGACAGTTCTTGTATGTATAGGAAAAGACCTGGTCTTGCTATAGAGTAAGAGAGTCTAAAACAGTTCTATGGAGTTAGTTGCGAAATAATTATTTTGTTATATATGGAACTAATCTGTCCTCATCAATTATCCTCCTGTCATTCTTTTGGCTGTTTAATTTTTCATCAGATTGTAAATACCAGGAATCACTGTTTGTGAACATTGTATAATTTCATACTGCTATGCATCATTGGAAGGCAAATGTGATTATTTGTAGACAACTTAGAGGAGAGAAGAGCTAAAAGGAGGCAAGAAAATAAAAAGGAAAGTAAATGGTGCACCCGTCTTGGCAGGATATAAGTGCTACAAAGCTGAATTAAGGGAATATGGACCCATTTTTGCCTCATTGCTGATGGCTTTTTTCACTATACTGATATATCTTTTCTTTTTACTTCTTCGGTATTTAGCTTAAGAAGAGAGAAGATAGGCTTTGGCAGATCACAAACTTGTCCCAAGGCACTGAAGTTTCTTAGGGACTGCTGATTGTAAAAAATTACAACATAAATGAATTTGATGCATTTTAGTTTTCATAAAACTGGAATGTAGTTTGAAATATGTTTATAAGTATGGGCATTGATACATAGGGAAATGTCTTAGGACAAAGATTTGTGGTATAATAGGACTATAGCTGACCTTGGAAATTGTTTACTTCAACATCTTGATTTTAGATCTAAGATGACTGTGATCCAGACCAGTAAACTTGCTTAGAATGACAGAGCTGATTGTTAGAAGTGTGAATAGAGCCCAGTTTGCTTGTACCTCTTTTGTTAATTTTCTTTGTAGACTGTAGGCTCCCAGAAATGAAGAAGGTCATAACATACACTTATTGGATGTAATTTTAATATTAACTTTTATTTTCCTTTTGGTGGTTCAGTATTTAAATACATGTTCAATGGATATTAATCTAAGAGATCTTAGTTTAATTATTAGTCATTTTATTCTTAGTATAAATGATATTTTAAAGTAGTGTGCTTAAAATCTGATAAATATCAATTTATCATATTTTATCCTTGGCTTTTTATAATCAGTAAATAGAAAGGGAAGCATATTACAGCATTCAGTAAAATAAAATACAATAACAACTGAAAGCAGTGTATGTGCATGAAAATAAAAGCATGCATATGCTACATTATTAGAATACAGCCTACCCAGGATTTGTTATTGACAAAGGTATATATTTTTTATTTTTTTATTTGGGTAATATTAAGAAGTCATTTATGATTTGCATGTTTTATGTATAATATTCATTGAATTCTTCTATAAGCCCTGTATTATACATAGGGTAGATTTTTAGTCCCATTTGGCACTTAAGGAGCAATGACCAAAGGATAAGTTATTTGCCTTAAGTTTCACAGTAAACTAGATATAGAGAACAAGAATTCACACAATTCCCATGACTCCAATTTTATTGTTCTTTTCCTTTATTTGAGGAAATACAGGAACTTAAAATCAAAGTTTTCTCTGACCTTTTAAAATAAATTGATGGCAAAATCACCTTTATATTTGAGAAGATACACTCAGGAAAATACCTTGTAAACAAATCATATTTGTTACTGTTTGCCTATTTAGATGCCACTGTCAAAAACTATCAATGCCAATGAACATAAAATTGAAGCCAAGCATCTGTGAATTCCATGCACACTTTTGCAGAGTGCTGTAATCTGTATCATAGGCATCATTAACTTAAGCAATTAAGTTCAATGTCCTAGTTTCTGTTGACAAGTGCTACTATTTTTAGAATTTTTCTCCATGTCTTACATTGCTTCATTGCTCTTGTACCTCATGAGAAAAAAGAATCACATTTTATGTTAATTCTTTTTAAGATTCCCCACTGCAGCCAAAGGGTGATAAACATGAACTGTCACTATAATTAAGTCAAAGTGCTACTCTTAAGGAAGTTCCACTTAGAGAAAGCCATTTCTAAAGGTGGTTACTTTAAATACAAACTGATCATTAATTTCAGGGCCACTTCTAGGGACTCTCTTAGTGATTATAAATCAGTAAAATTGGTTTATGGCTGCACTAATATTCTTTAAAATAACTTATTAGAAATCATGCTTGAATAGCCACTTGGCAATATGAGTCATTTTCTCTTCTTAACATATTTATTTCCTACCAATTATTGCACAAGTTATCTATTGGAATCCAGTGACGACGTGTATAATTATTGAGTAAATTTTAAGAAAATTGCTTTAAAAAAAGCTAAAGTTTATGTAATATGAAGTTATATATTGGTAAGAATATCAGACCGTATACTAAGAAAGGTAGTAATATTGTCTTTTGTTATTTTAAACTGTAAATAAAAAATTCATTTTGTAGTTGTTAACACCGATTAAATATTATAAATTAAAATCATGACCAGAAAAGTAATAATACCTTCTTTTAAAAGCAATGCTGTAGTCATTTCTCTAAGACATGTACCTCTTTCAAAACTCAGTGACGTAATCTGTAAAAGCAACATAAGAACAATAGACCTTGTCTTTAGTAGCTTTGTAGTCTAACTGAGCAAATAAAAGCAATGCTTATGAATCAATTCTGCTCAATTCAAAAGAAATATATCAATGAGTTATAGGGTATTGACACTGGGTATAAGTTTTGGAAGGGTCAGAAAATCCTAGCTCTAGCCCTAAATTTGGCATGTATGTGTTTTTGGAAAAGTCCCAAAGCTTAGATCCTAGGTTTACTCCTTGTCACTTAAGGGCTAATGTTATACTTCTAAGATGTAAGTCTTAAGCTTCTTATCTGAATGGATTTTGGAATTCAAACTTTTTCAGATTTCAAATAATAACAGGGTACAAACAAGGTCTGTTACTTGACATCTCCTCTGGGCTAGGGAACTGCACCCTGTCAGGAAGCACATTATTATTTCTACAGGGGACCATCAATAACCTCACTAAGGAGACACTTTCACTCTCTCTCATTGCCTTACATATGGTCAGGTTTTGCTACAAAGTGAGTTTGTGCCAAATGTGGAACAAATCTTTTTGCCTCCAGGACATTTGGGATATTGGCATTTTAGACGAAACCTGGTGGCTCATACCCCACAGCCTGAAAATAGTAAAATGCGTCTATTTTACATGCTAGAACTAAACATCATTTCAATGAACATTGAGCACTTCATCTCACACCTCATGTGCAAGTTAAGAAGCAAAATCGTGAAATGAAGAGTGCCTGGAAAACTGCCAAAGCCCTGCAGCAGCTGCATGTCCAGGTGGGATTTTATGGGGCTTTGACACGGGAAGTGTCACTCAAGTGTCTGACACAATTGTCTTCTCATGGCAGGAGGTGGGATCTTTGATGGCTTAGTGGGCATGATAGCTACAATTAATCCTCCCAGCAGAAATGGCTCTTCTACAGAATTTATTAGTCACTTCTAAAAATGCAAACCTAACTACCAAGAAACAAATGACTTCCCTTGGAGGCCAAGAGACAGAACATCTCATTTCTCTTACCAACCTAACCCTAGTAGTAAGAGTGAGATCATTTTAAAATCTGAACTAAGAATAATTTAAAATATGGAAACTGCAAAACATGAGAAACAGGTGTGAGTAATTAATTTGAGCACTGAAAATAATTACTATGTATATAAATGCATATGCATATATCCATGCATCTCTGATATGTAAATCATTATGGGATAGATTTTCTTAACAGAATTAACACTCCTCGTTCGCATTTTTTGAACTTTCTATTAAGTGACCTTTCTTAAAATTCTTGGTGAACAGATGCAAGTGCTGTACACATCAACCTGGCTTCGCACAACAAATGTATTTTTTAAATGAGTCTAAGTAGAAGCATATTTTAATTTTACCAGAATAACAAGGCACTAAAAGAAATCCTGTGTGAATCATTTTGGTCTTATTATATATAATCACTTCTAAAGTACGTATGATAGGTCTGGAATTTTACCAATGACTTTAAAAAATATGTAGTGATTTGTGTATTAAAAAATAACTTCAGAGGAGGTTTTATGCCATACAACTACTAAAAGTGAAGACAACTGCTTTCAAAATGTGATAAATATATCATTCCTTTTCTGACTCCAATTCTAAAAATTTGATAATATAATACTATGAAAACCTGCCAAAAAGTTGTTTAAATGGCTTATTTGGAATTAAGCATAACAATTCTATTATTTTGTGTAGTTTTCTCCTGAAATATTAATGAAGTAATATAGAATCAACTCTTTCTCTCTCTCTCTCTACATATACATATATATATATCTGTATGTATCTGACATACCCCTCAGATATATATGATTATAGACATTCTTAGGGTATATTGTATGATATTCTGGTAATTTAAAATATAAAATTGCTTTGTGCTAAAAAAATAAACAAAAAACCTTTTTTTCCTGTGTCAATCAACACTCACATGTTTTGTAGTTCACTTGGAATATTGGCTTAAAAACAAGAAATCACAGTAGAACATCTCATTGACATTCAATAGGAAAATAGTGCTGACAGAATGCTACAAGAACTGGAGTGGATCCATGCCAAAAGAGTAAATTAAAAACAGTCTGATAGCTGTCTTAACATTTTACAAGGCGAGAAATATGATGAAGTTGTTGAGCTGACATCATAAAATCATTTGAAACCAACACTGCATTCTGTTTCAGAGATACAATTGTTATAACCTTGCTGCTTTGATTAAACAGTGCAACTCTGAAGCTTTGGAAAATAGGGCATCTATACTGATCGTGCACATACAGCCACTCACTCACACACATTTTTATATACACTCTCAAGGACAAATGAACAAACTTTTTCTGGAATTGAATTTCAGCACCACCTCATTTATTTGGCCACTTACTGTATCTTGGTTGTAAAAATCACATATTTACACCAAGCTCTGACATGCATTTTCATACAGTACATCATCTTGACAGCACAAACCTTGTGGACAAGTGAAGGAGATGGTTGGCTATATCCCTTACACAGGAAGAATGTCCATCACCTTTCTCAGGAAAATCTTCTACTTCATCAATCCTTTATTCATTCACTCATTCATTTGCTAACCACAAACTTTATGTATCTTAAAGGAAGAATATTTCTAAGTGTCCTATTCACTTACCCATTCGTTCAAGAAATACATGTGCAGATATTATTTACAGACACTTTTTTGGTTTGTATATGGAATATCAATATGCACATGCATCATTTGTTCTTCTGAAGAACTCCCTGACATTTTGAATATGCAAGCTCTAGTTATATCTGTGTTCAGATTTCTGTGTTCTGTTAATATTATTTAACTTGTTGCCTACCTTATATAATACATAAATACAACTATTGACTAGATCTACACTACCTTATCTTACTTAGTGTGTTACATGGACCAAAGCTACTCCCAAACATTTTGGTATCTAAACACAACCAAATAAATGCATAATTTGAGCATCAGAGTTGTATAAATGTTTTTACAAAAGTATCAGTCTGAAATATATTGGAATTATAAAAAAAAAACAAGTAGTCTTTCACCAAAGATAGTTTGAGAAGTATTGAACAGGACTAGTTCTTCTCAAATGGGTGTAATTATTCCTCCTAGCTCTTCAGGGAACATTTGGCAATGTCTGGAGACAATTTCAGTTGTCCCACTGGTTTGGAGATGCTACCAGTATCTAGTCGGTAGAGGCCAAGACTACTGTTAAACATCCCACATTACACAGGGCTGCCCCCAACAATAAAGAATTACTCATCCTAAGATGTCAGAGTTCTGAAGTTCAGAAATCCTGTCTTTAAACTAATCAAGAGTTTGGGGTTGGTGGTACAGACTAAACCACATTTGTTAAAGGTTACTGAAGAATTTGCTTCAGAAAAAAAATTTATGAAAGTTGTTAGGGCAGTGATACATGACGAGTCCAGAGAGAGTAGATTGGCTGAAAAAGAGTGTTATAATAATTCAAAGGTGAAGAGATGAGAGGTTTAAACTAGGGTAGAGATGGTAGTGAATGAAAGAAAGAGAAAAACAGATATGAATTTTATGGATTGCAGTAGGGGTGAAGAAAGAAGAATTAGCTTTATGTTTCCCAAGATACTAATCCCTAATGGTGGTAGAACTTGCTGCAGACAGCAACGTGAGGGAAGGAGGTGGGAATGACCAGCCACATTTTGGATTCCTGCAAGCTGCTACATATCTTACTATATATAAAGCAGCCCACAACTAAGACTTATCCAGCCCAAAATGTCAGTATTGCCTAGGATGGAAAACTCTGGTCTAAACAATTGCAAACTACTAAATGCAGCGATTATTTGCAGCCTTTTTGTAAAGTCTCAAGAAGTGATGCCACTATATCAAATTACTTTGAGATTTTATAAACATTATTTTTATTTAGATTTAATCTTTCTCCTACACCAGTTGGAGTGGATTTAAGTTTGTTTGTTTTCATTCTTCAAAGTATCTTCAGTGGGTGCTCTGGGAACATCACACTTTAGCAGCAACATTTTCACCCAGTTGATAGTTGGACACAAAGGACATTTCTTTACTAATATATAATCCTATTATCTTTACTGTTTCGCTTGATGTGCATATTACTAAAAGTTTCAGCCAGCTCTAATGCTGATTTGCGATTAATGGCACAGTAAGAAAATATCTACATCCCAAGGTTATAATAAAAGGTGCTTATTTGGTCTTCAGGATTCAGAAGCAAAGGCCCTTGGTGTGTCAGCTCTGATGGGGTCAAAGCCCAAGAGTTAGGTCTTTACTCTTTTTAATGAATCTTTTAATATTCTTTTTAAAATGCGGTGTTATTTCTATAGGTCACACAGGAGGCCATTTACATCAGAAAAATCATAAAAAAAGAAAGCTAAGGAGAGGTCTTTGGTAAGTGGATTCACAGATGAACTGAATATTGGAATGTGTAGCTTAAAATTCATACAATTAACCGCCAATGTAAATAAACAAAAAATAGTTCATTGTGCCCAAACAAATTGAGCTTTTGACCACTAGGTAAGTGGTTTAGCTCTCCATTGTTAGCTATGCATGTTTTCTAAATTCAAGTATTCTGTCATATGCTGTACAGGATTTCTAGGAAAGATGGAAGGTTTTAGGCAAGACAATCGGTATGATAACAGTTGATCAAATTCATTTCTGATATAGTGTGGTGCAACATATTAGTATTCATTAGCACAACTTTCAACAACTGAATAACTATCTAAGAAGCTGTAAAAACACCATTTCCAATATCTTGCAAGTAGAAAAATCTCAGCAAAGTAACACTAACCACCACCACTGCCATCAACAACTGCTAACATTTATGGAGCACAAGGTACATCTTAATCACTATTTTAAATTTCTTTAAATTTGCTATATTTAAAATCTTCACAGAAGCAATATAAACTAGATACTCTGATCACCATTTTTTGGTAGACAAAGGAACTTAGACACAGAATGATGAGATTGCTTACCCAAAAACAGTACATAGGTTGTGATAGGGTGAAGTTTAACATGAGCACAAAACAAAACTGCCACTTTTGAACAAAGGATATGTACAGTTGTCCTTCAGTATCCGTGGTAGATTGCTTATAGGACCTGTCAGGGATACCAAAATCCACAGATGCTCAAGTGACTGATATAAAATGATGTGGTATTTGCATATAGCATCTACATATCCTCCCATATACTTTAAATCATCTCTAGATTACGTATAATGCCTAATACAATGTAAATTCTGTGTAACAGTTGTTATATTGTTTAGGGAATAATTATAAGAAAAAATACAGTATCTATTTAGCAGATTCAACGATGTTGAATATATTTCATCCATCCACAGTTGGTTGAATCCACAAATGTGGAACCCATGGATATGGAAGACCAGTGTATTTTATAATCCTGCACCACAGTTATTGTTGTTACCCTAAAACCTGTTGAGTATTCAGTAAGGTTGGGTTCTGTGGTCAAATAAATTAGGGAACATCCCATTTTATATTTGCTGTTGGAAAATCATAGCACACTGCCAAACTAAGGCTTGCCTCTTTAATTCATAATTTAACAACTCCTTATTTCGCATTAGCATACTAGAATTAAACTTTTCAGTTCAACTTTTTTCAAACCATTTTATCTCACATACAAAATAGTGATATCAATAATTCATGTTTTGAATCTATAGATAACACTTTGAAATATAATAAATAACATGTTAGTATAAAATCATCCAGTGTATGATAGACAAAATATACAATAATAATGCAAAAGTAGTCTAATTTAAAAGAAGCATGAAGTGTATATTATAAAAGCTATTAAAGATAATATTCCATAACAGTAACTTTTAATAGCAATTTTCACTAGCCTATGGTTAACTGCTAATTACCCTGTTTTAATTATCTATTACTCTCTAAAAACCTACCTGAAAACTTTATAACTTAAAACAACAAATGATTTATTATTTTTCAGTTGTCAGGTTTCAACTGTGTACATTCCCTATTCCATTGAGTCTTATAACCCTGTACTCCTCCACGTGGTCTCTCCCCTCTTTCTCTTTTTATCTCTCTCTCTCCTCCTCTTTCCTTTTCCCCCCAAACAGTGAGGTTTCTCCTCATTTCCTAGTCTAGCTTGGATATTCTCATAGTAGGGTGATCAGTCTCCAAGACAAAATAAAGAGGCTGTGTTTGGAGCTCTCAGAACATCACTTTTATTGTGAACTATTGATCAGTAACTGAAGGAGAGCTAGGTTCTTCTCCGTGATGTGAGATATATCAATGTTTCAATGATTTATAGAAATTTTGAGAATCAATACTAAAAAATGTTTTAATGGTCTTGGGTATGTTTAAAGTACAAGGAGAATCAGTTAAGTCAGAGTTTTTATCATATGTTTTATATGATATTACTTAGTTCTAGGACAGTTTCACACAAAGACTAGAACTTCTAAAATGTCAAATATGAGAAATATAAATATTATATATATTTCTATTTCTAAAATATATATACATATATAAATGTAAATAAACAAGTACCTAAAAATTTCTGTAGATTTAACTAGATTTATAACTCTAGATTATAACTCTAGATTTAATATTAATAAAATTAAAGTTTTTATTTAGTTTTTATTTATTATCTTTCTCAATATTATTGAATTATCTTTATAGCCCAGCAGTTTTTAACTGTGCTCAATAGAACCCTTGGAGTTTTCTATTGAGTTACTATAGAGCCTGCCATGCTTGAATTCTAAACTAAACCTACATTTTAACATCGGAAGGGTAGTGTCTATGCTGTTTTATTTATTGAATCATTAATATGAAGTTTTTAATGAATTAATTACTTACCTAAAAAGCATGGATAATCACCACAAATTTTACTTGGTGAAATGAAATCTCTGATAGATTCAGTGATTTATGAAAGGTTAAATAGTTGATCTATAAGAAATAGAAATTAAGTCTCTTAATTGTGAATTCAAGAGACTTTTTGTATTAAACTATAGGGTTTTCTTTATTATAATTGGTATCTTACGACAATAGTTACAATATATAGGGAAAAAAGACTTTTAAGAAACAGAAGACATAGAATAGAGTTTCTTAACCTTGAGAGTATTAATATTTTTGTTCAGGTAACTATTTATTGTAGAGGTGCTCTATGTGAACTGTGGGATATTTAGCAACATTCCTCTCTAGAAACACCCTTGCCCCCAAGTCTTGACAAGGAAAAATGTCTCCAGGCATTATTAAGTGTCTCCTGTATGGAATGTCTCCTGTGTTGAGAATCACTCGCATAGAAGGAAAGGGTGTAAAATAGTCAATGCATGAAGAAAAAGACAAGAAAGACAATGTGTAATACCCAGTAACATCCATTTTCTTTGACAATTTATACAGCAGTGGGAATTTCAGGATATATGTCTTTAGAGTTTCAAATGGCATAGTGATTTGTCGTGTATATTTTTAGACTATAATAATAACATTTTTATATAATGTCTTTTTCCATATGTGTTTTTATCACTAAGTGAAATAATGGCATATTATAAATGCTTAAAGTATGCCTATATGTAAATATTTTTAAATGTTTATTACATAATACATTTGTACAAATAGATCACAATTTTTATAAACATGCTGCAAGAGATTTTTGAGCCTTACAATTACAATTTCCATCAATTCCAACATTTTGGAGGATGAGTTCCAGGTTTTGGCTATGCTGTGTTAATATCAATTCACATCTGAGACTTTGTAAACCAGAAGTCATCAAAAAAGTTAAGTGTAAGAAGAACTCAGCATACCATATATTTAAAAGTCAGTGCTGGGTCTGTCCTTCCCAATGGTGAAATTAAACTAAGTCTTAATTCAGCAGAAATTTAAATTAGCAGAATTAGATCTTAAATAAATAATTTTTGAGCTCTGGAAAGCCTACTTAAAACAAAAATTGTTCATATATCCTAGATATAAATCTGATTTAATGCAGATTTTTCAAATATTGCTGAATTTTTCTTACTAGGGATTATGAAACTATGATAAGAACAAAACAAGTAATATATATCTTTTATTTTTATTTATTTATTTTTTTGAGACAGAGTCTCACTCTGTTGCCCGGGCTAGAGTGCCGTGGTGTCAGCCTAGCTCACAGCAACCTCAAACTCCTGGGCTCAAGCAATCCTCCTGCCTCAGCCTCCCGAATAGCTGGGACTACAGGCATGCACCACCATGCCCAGCTAAGTTTTTCTATATATTTTTTTTAGTTGGCCAATTAATTTCTTTCTATTTTTTTAGTAGAGATGGTGTCTCACTCTTCCTTAGGCTGGTTTCGAACTCCTGACTTGGAGAGATCTGCCCGCCTCGGCCTCCCAGAGAGCTAGGATTACAGGCGTGAGCCACCACACCCGGCCAATATATATATTTTAATTGTCAGAACTATCCATACCAAAGCAAATCAAACTGTTTGTCTACTACTGCATGTGCAGTAGTGTTTCAGATAAAATTCCTTTAGTATGGACAGAGATAGCCTGAGAACGTATGGAAAGTGTTGACCAGTTACAGAAGGACAACATGTAATTGTGCCACTGTGACAGTCCAAAAGCCAGGTGAGATATTTTTGAGTATACATCACAGTTACTGTTTTCTCTCCCCCTTTTCCTACTTTCTCTTATTTCCTATTTCTTATTCTTATGCACCTCCATGTGGCTTGTCCCTCAAAACCCCCAAGATACTGACCTCTTCCTATATGTAGTACTTGAGAGATTCACCTGATGATCCCCATTCTCAGTTTGCCATCCTAGGTACCCAAGATCAGTACATATGTTGTGATAGGGTAAAGTTCAACATGAGCACACAGAAAATTGCCACTTGAGAACAAAAGATATATACAGTCATCCTTTAGCATCCATGGGAGATTGGTTTCCTCAGGGATGCCAAAACGTACAGATGCTCAAGTCACTGATATAAAAATGGTGTAGTATTTGCATATAGCCTGTGCATATCCTCCCATATACTTTGCATCATCTCTAGGTTGCTTATAATGCCCAATACAATGTAAATGCTGTATAATATTAGTAGTTGGTATACTATATTGTTTAGGGAAAATGACAAGAAAATGCCTGGTGGCACAAAATCTAGAACTCCCTGTTGCACCATCTCCAGGTGTAACCTCAAGCTGCCAGTCACGGCGTGGGGAGGAGCTGTTTTCTGGCTGTGCAAGAGGTTGCAGGGAATTTGGGATCTAGCTGTTTTTCATACAGACTTTCAGCCAATCTTTCTATTTTTATACCTACTGTGTTTCTTTACATTTGGAGGTAACAGTTGCCTCCATTTCTGAGTCTTTTATGGATTCTTTGGTGTGAATTGGACTTCTTTTTGGCAATTGTACCTGCAACCTTAAGATTATTCCTCTGGTGTGATAAGTCCTTTACTACTGCTCCATCTGCTTTCTAGCATGACAAATTTTATTACTCCTTTCGATTCTGTTTTTTATGATCTTGTGGGTGTATGTTTTTATTTCATATAATAATCATCTTACTGTTTTTTCAAGAAGAAGTAGATATAAACATGTGTTCCTACTACCATAGCTGGAATTCTCTGAGTATTTCCTTAGAGTCAAAAATTTGGAAGTTAATTGAAAAATTTATTTCAAGTTAATATGATTTGCAACTTTGATAGAAGTTTATACTTATATGTGCTTAGAGTATTATTTTACTTTAGACAATGTAGAAATTTATAAAAATTAAAAAGATTGTGATTTACTATATTAGCTGTTGGATGTATTCTCTATGTTAATTTATAAGATCTGTTACACTTATCTGGATCTGTTAGATAGTTAATAGTGTTAATATAAACTCAGGATATATATATATATATAATTTGTTAAATAAAAATACTATTGTAACTGAAAGAATATTGTATATATCATTTGCATCATGTAGTATACATGAGAATATATACAAAATTCTAAATTTGGGGTGATATTCAGCTCCCCAATAGGTACATCCCATGTTGAGTCGCTATATTTATAAATGTGGAGGCTACCACAGACATTTGAATTCAAAGTATTTAAAATTAGCAGTGCAGTTGATTTGTCCTCTTTTCATAGTTTCTAGATTATTTCTAGTTCATCATTTAGTTATAGAAGTGTGATATGGAAGACACTGACAAAAATTTAAAAAGAGATAAGTAATAAGATGGCATCATAGCATCTGTGGCACCTCTTATCTCCTCTCCCTTGCAAAAAGGCTGATGCCCTCAAAATGTTCGTATGCAGGGGTCCTCAAACTTTTTAAACAGGGGGCCAGTTCACTGTCCCTCAGACCGTTGAAGGGCCGGACTATAGTTTAAAAAAAACTATGAACAAATTCCTATGCACACTGCACATATCTTATTTTGAAGTAAAAAAACAAACGGGCAAAAACACCCTCATGTGGCCTGCGGGCCGTAGTTTGAGGACGCCTGGTAGAGCATATCACAATTAGAGAGGAAAATGAAATTGTGTTGCAACTACCTGTCTTTAGCGCATTATGACCAGTCATTTTCGGAGGGTGGGAAGTAGGCAAGAGAAAGTGACAAGCAGGGAGTAAGTATTTGAGAATTTATGAATGTTTTGTTTTCCCAAACAAAACACACACACACACACACACACACACACATATACACAAAAGCTTTCATAGATATGCAAGTGGATCCATGTGAAGAAGACTTCAGGAGAAATATTTAAATTCTGTAGTGAGGAATACAATTTAAAAAAAAAAATTTAGCTGAGTTTGATGGCCTATGTTCAGAAATGAGGAAATATGCTAATTTATTTGAAAAAATATGATTATAGATCAACACAGAAAGTAATATAAAAGTTTGAGCAGAGTTATTTGCTGTTTATTTGTACAACTACAGCTATTAAAGTGATATAATTATCCCAATGTGTTTTTGTTACTGGTGATAAAACTTTGAATTTTAAAGTATATTATTATTTTCATCACCAACATTAGTTTTTAGATTATTTAAGCAATTCATTGAACTGTTTCTGGAAAAGCTCACTTTAAACCATTATATATAGCTATTATTTTCCACTAGAAAATGAATCATACTTTAAAGTTCAGGTAGCAAACTGAGCGTCTTAATGAGGTATGTATTTCTAGTGGTCTAACTTCTTTCAAAGAAAGAATAATTCTATGCTTTTAGCAAAATATTAATATTAGACATCCTTAAACTCTTCTCTTTCGAAAACATCTGACACCAATGTATTTTAATAGACTTTAAGATAATTTCCTGTCTTTTCTAACAAATGACTCTATATAAAATTCATCTAGGTTAATGTGAATGTTGAATATATGAAAAAGCACAATTAGGACAAAATGAAAAGCACATATGCTCTTATACTTATTTTCCTATTGTTACCTCTTCTTACAATTCCATTTCCTAGAATAAAGATGAGTTATTTTCAAAGTGAGATTTCTTTAATTATCTTATTCCTACAAGACCCATCCTTTAGAAGAGACTTCCTTACTATTTGGTGGTTTGAATTTTACTTAAAATTGTTTTAACATGTGTCTTTAATTTAATAATATCTAACAATTTGAGGCATAAATTATAAAATTCTAGAATAAAATTGTCAATTATTACAGCAGATGGAAAACTTGAATCATAAGCTTAATTTCATTCCTTTTTTAGAGTTCTGTTTTTTTCTTTGAAGTATTTCAGTATGCTGTTGCCCAGATGAAATTTCTACAGGTGACAAGTTTGACAGCAGAATGTGATTCTTCAGAGAGTCCTTAACGCTGGCCCTTCATTGCATCTTGGAATTAAATAATGTTTTTGCAATAAAGTAGAAAGTAAAACTTTTCTCCCTCATTGCCAATACCTGGCACTGAGACAAATGGCCCATGGCTCTAATGTCTTGCTCTGGTCTAAAGAGAATTGTTATGGTGCGCTTTATGTGTTAACTTGATTGGCCACTGGCTGCCTAGACATTTGGTTGAACATTATTCTGGGTGTGTCTGCAAGGCTGTGTCTGGATGAAATTAACATTATAATCAGTAGACTGAGCAAGGCAGATTGCCCTCCCTAATGTGAGCAAGCCTCATCTGATCAGCCGAAGGACCGAATGAAGAAAAAAGCTAATTCTTCCACAAGATGGAATTCCTCCTACCCTACTGCCTTGATCTGGTACATCATTGTTTCCCTGCCTTTTACTCAAACTGAAACATCAGTTCTTCCTTGCTCCTGAGCCTGTCAGCCTTCAGACTGAAGCCACACCATTAGCTCTCCTGGTTCTCAGAACTTAGAACTCAGAGTGGAATTTCAACATTGGTTCTTTTGCATTGATTGGGAAGGAATGAGATCCTGAAAGTTGGAGTGGGAACATGTGGGAAGTCTTGATGAAGTTGGGGACATTGAGCCCTCAAACTCTTATGCATCTTCTTCACCAATGGAAGATGCCTCTCCACCTCTAGTGGAGGCCACCTTCCCGCTTCCAGTGGAAGTGGCCTCTCAGCCATATCAGAGGGGATTAACCCTTTTTAGGCTGAGGAAACTATAATGGCCTACCTTGAGGCAGTGGCCATGCAAGGCACTGATTCTACTCTGGATCCACCACTACCATGCTTCTTTGCTTCTAGTCCTCTAACTAGTCTTAAATTCTTGCAGAATCCTAAAGATAAGGTCTAAAGTGTGACTCCTGAGGAGATTTCCTATAAACCAAAAAACTTTTGAGTTTTCTAATTTAGGCAGACAGAAATTCAGGAAACATGTGTAGGAATGGATATTAAAGGTGTGGGATAGCAGTGGAAGGAACACAAATTTGGATCAGACTGAATTTATTGATATGAACTCACTTAGCAGAGATTCTGCATTTAGTGTTCCAGCTCAGGGAGTTAGAAAGTGTTCTATCTGTGTAGGTGGGTGGCTGAAACAAGAATCAAAATTTGGCGTACAGTGAGCAAATTGGAAATGCCTAAACTGCCTTAGCTTAATGTAGAGGAAGGGATTCAAAGGTTTAGGAGATTGCAAAATTCAAGTGGATCTGTCATTTAAGACCTACTCACACACTCTGGAAGAGTTCAGGAGACATACCTCCCACCATGGTTGAGGAATAGATTTGTGAGGGAAGCCCTGGCATCCTTGAAGTGCTCTGTGATTATTCTTCTTTGTCGGCAGGACCTCACAGTGGGAACTGAAGTCACTGAATGGGGAAACTTAAATGCAAGGGAGTAATTGCATCCCAAAATGGCAGGGACCATATATATGGTGGAACTCAATCACCAAATGTAATGTGAGTGCAGTTACCATGATGGATAACACAGTCAAAGCAGTAATCAGACTAGTCTGACTTGCACAGACCTATGACATTGGCTAGTTCATCATGGTATTCTTAGAAGTAAAATAGGAAGCTCCTTAAATTCTTACTTGATCTAGTTATAACTTATGACTTTAAACTCAGTAAAGTTCTAGGTTAAATGAACAAAAGTCTAACATGAATCATAAAAATGGAGAGACTCAGCCCCTCAATCAACCCCTAGACTTGAGGCAGTTTATAGACTTAGAACACCTTGAATGGAGGGGAGACTAGGTCCCTGGAAGAAAGACCCCAGAAGGCTGCCCAAAATGTATAATTTTAGTCTTTTTCTCTTTCTTCCCCACAGGGACCTAAGAACTTTAGCAGGGAAATGTACACTGGGGAAAAGTAAATGAGAAGAACTTTCAGGGAATACCTGAAACTGGTTCTGAACTAACACTAATTCTGGGAGACTCAAAACATCACTGTAGACTACCACTCAGAGTAAGACCTTATAGAGGTGAAGCAATCAATGGAGTTTTAGCTCAGATCCACCTCACAGTGGGAATGGCAGGTCCTTGAACTCATCCTGTGATTATTTCTCCTGTTACAGAATGCATAATTGGAATAGACATACTCAGGAGCTGACAGAATCTCCACATTGGTTCCCTGACCTGCAATGTAAGGACAATTATGGTATGAAAGGCAAATTTAAAGCCACTAGAACTTCCTGCACCTAGAAAGATGGTAAACCAAAAGCAATACCACATCCCTGGAGGAATTATAGAGATTAGTGCCACTATCAGGGACTTGAAAAGCACAGGAATAGTGACCCCTATCAGATTCTCATTCGACTTATCTACTTGGCCTGTGCAGAAGACAGATGGATCTTGGAAAATGACAATAGGATGTCATAAGCATAACCACGTGATGACTTCAGTTGCAGCTGTTGCACCAGATGTCTTTTCATTGCTTCAGCAAATTAACATATTTCCTCATACCAGATATGCAGCTATTGATCTGGCCATATTATTTTCTCTATACCTGTCAATGAGGACCACCCAAAGTAGTTTACTTTCAGTTGACAAAGTCAGCAATCAGTATACCTTCATTGTCCTATCTCAGGGGCATATCAGCCATCCAGAAGACTATGTCATAATTTAACTTGCAGGAATCTTGATCGTCTTTGCCTTCTGCAAGATATCAAACTGGTTCATTACACCCACGACATTATGCCAATTGGACTTGTCTTACAATTTGATGATGTAGGCCAACATTAATATTCAGGATTATTTTTTATTCCTGAAGGGATTTTTGCATTTTCTTTTGTGAACAAAACCTCTGTTTTGTACAAATTTTATATATGTAGTTCATGTATAAAATACAGAATGTCAATAAACCAAAACATAATAGACAATAAATATTTTTTGAATTAGTGAAGTAATGAGTAAAGGCCCTTTTGACTTTGAGGAAGAGAGACTTATGTGTGCCACTATAAGAAGCATAGGTATATTTTACAGATATACTCTGGGATGAAACTTAGACTGTAATTAAAACTCTGTCAGAAACCATACAAAAAATAAAAAGGATTAGTCTCGCTCTCCTGATCTGCTTGGTACTCATCTAGATCATGACTCACTAACCCTCACTATATTCTAGAGTCCATAGTGTGGAGGGAATCTCTTCTTGACTTAGGTAATTATGCTCATGACTCCTGCGTGATACCTGTAACAGTGTGGTTTGGACAGGCTGCTTTTGGGCTGGATGACAGGTAATCTCTTCTCCCTTTTACCTAACATACACAAATAGAGCCCAAAGTTGCTTCCTTGAGGAGAAGCCTGTGTATGGCAAGGAAAGGTGTAAACCAAGGGAAAGGAAGAGGAGGAATAGGTGGGCAGTGGGGAGGGGGAGGAGGAGGGATATGGGAAAAGGGGAGAGGGAGAGATGGGAAGTAGGGTGTGTGGCGTTATACCAGTTACTGGCATGTATGATAGAATGTTTTTAGGCATACAAGGCCATCTTTCATGCTCTCTAGTATCTACATACTTTATTTCTAGAAATCATACATTAGGCCTTTGGTCCCCAAATCCCCAAGCCATGGACCAGTATCAGCCTGTTAAGAACCAGGCTGCACAGCAGGAGGTAAGTGGTGGGCAAGCAAGTGAGCAGGGGAAGGAAGCTTCATCTGTATTTACAGCTGCTTCCCATTGCTTGCATCACTGCCTGAGCTCTGCCGCCTGTCAGATCAGTAGCGGCATTAGATTCTTACAGGAATGCAGACCGTACTGTAAACTGTGCATGTGAGGGATCTAGGTTGCGTACTCCTTATGAGAATCTAACGCCTGATGATCCAAGGTGGAGCTCAGGCGGTGATACTAGTGCTGGGGAGTGGCTACAAATACAGATTATCATTAGCAAGGAAGTTTGACTGCATAATATATGTAATGCACTTGAATCATCCTGAAACCATCCTCCTCCTCAACCTGGTCCATGGAAAAATTGTGTTCTGTGAAACTGGTCCCTGATGCCAAAGAGGTTGGGGACTGCTGCATTAGGCAATTCAATTAGGAAGCAGCTTCTAAAGGTCATGTCATTGCTTCCTGATATAGAGGGTTTAACTGTTCACCAATATCCACTGCCCCCCTCTACCTAGTTTAATTTTGTCACGGTCATGTTGTATGTTTTGGCCAGCTCACTATGAGATATAATGTATCACTGGTGGGCATGCAACATGAGCAAGAAATATAACTTTGTGTCATACACACTCTCATTTAAAGACCTGCATATATTGCTAAAATATATGCAGCCTGCTGTACTCTGACTGACACTGCAGTTTTGACACATTTTCCAGGTCTTCTATGTGATTCAACACCTTCAAATCAATAGAAAGGCAAATAAATTGTCTCTTTATGATGTCACCTAAGGAAAAGAATTATTTATATGTAATATATGCATGTCACATGTTTACATGTTGTATAGTAAATGAAGCAGTTTTGATGCTTGGTCATTTTTAGATGTAGTGTGAGATGTTAGACAATGATACAGATAATTGTCATAAATGATGTACAAACTGGCATTTCTAAATAGGAAAGGATTACATCCAACTGGGGAATTAAATAAAAGCAGTCAAAGAGGAGCTATCATTTGAGATGATTCTTGAAGGATAGGTAAAATTTTCAAATGTTAGAAATTATAAATGAAACATAAAATGTTTCAGGTGATGGTAAAGTGAGAACACATTTTAGAAGTGGGACAGTAGGGTTCACCTCAGATGGAGGGTCAGTGAGGCAATCTGACTCAAGCACAGCACATGCAGAGTCTTGAAAATAAAGTTGGATGTATAATCCAGGGCCATATGCTAAACAACCATAGATGTCAGGAAAGGAAGAGAAAATTTAATTTAATTAAGTGGGCTAGGCTGACATTAACAATGTTTGACAAAAAGAGAATTAATTTTATGATGTGACCTACACCTAAAAAATATTATCTGGCTTAAATTCTAAAAGTTGTAAGAAAAGTAAAGATGTTCATAAAGTCAATAATAAAATGGGGAAACATAAAAACTGGCCTGCAGCAGTAATAGGATAGGAAAGAGGACACTGAATATAAATAATAGTGTACAGGTAGAACCTGCACGATTTAATATCTGTAACACTAAGCTGAGAAAGAGATGGGGGAGAAAGAGAGAGAAATTAATAGATCAAGACAATTCTAAAATAGCTCAAGACAACTCAGCTGTTGATGACTGTTAAAAAATGCTTTCCTTGATGGATGTGCATATGGTAAGTTTGTTTTAGACCACCTTATATTTTAATGGTTAGTGGTATATTCAGGGAAAAATGTCAGTCTATTGAAAATGGAAAGAAGAGAATCTAGAGCCTATAGAGCATATATAGATATAGAATCTGCATGGAATAATATTTGAATATATGAAAGTAAATGAGATTCCCATGGAGCAGAGTATTAAGAAAGTACAAATATAGTGTAAAAGCAGCACCAGCATGTCCTTTAAAGAAAGCAGAAAAAAAGGAGGCAGTCATTGAAGGAGTGCAGGCAAAGGACAATGATAAAGAAAAGCTAAGAAAGAGTTTTCAAAGTCAAGAGGGAGATTATCACCATGAATTGCCACCTACAGGTCCAGATACCTAAGGCCAATCAGGAGGGATTTTTCTCCAGAATTGCAGAAACACTTGAGAGATCAATTTCAGCAGACTAATGATGGCACAAGCTGGGGTGCATGGGGTATGGTATGTGAGTGGGTGACAAGTTGTTCAAGGACATAGACTCTTCTCCCAAGAAGTATTTCAGTGAGAGAAATGTGGAGCAATTGGAAATAATTTGAGGTATGGGAGGATTAAGGTCAGACTAAAAGTGGCTTGTGCATATTTTTAGTTTGAGGATTAGAAAGCAGCAGAGCAACAGAAACAAAATCATAGTTGACACATGATGCTAGAGGTAGTGGCGGAGGATAGAATTAAGAAGTTTGCACATGTTGGTTTAGGGAAGTAGAGGAAAGATTATTTCAGAGAAAATAATAAAAGAAGGTAAAGGATAAAACAATTGGAAGCTATTTGGAGTAAGAAGTAGGGAAGTTGTAGGATCTCATGTAAGATTTTCTTCTTGTTCAGTAAATAGAAGGCAGCTTCACTGCTGAGTGTAAAGAGGACATGCAGGAAATCTGAGTTTGGAGGACAGTGGAAATGAAATAGAGAGAATCCTGATCAGCTCTGAGGTCTTAGTGATATTTGCTGTGGCTGAAAATAAGTAATTTTCCCCAATGCAGCTTAAATATACCAGACTATTAGTAGACAATGTACATAGTTGAGTAGTGTGTTAAAAAACAAAAACAGAGTATGGACTTTGGAGTCAGACAGATTTGAAATCAATATTTCATGCTTCAATTTAATTTACTATCAGTGGGCACTTGGGCAATTTATATGTTCATACTGAGCTTCCGTTTCCTGATCTGTAACGTGGGGATAATACTACTACCCTTGTGTGGTTGTCTTATTACTGCTAAGGTAATGTGCATAACGAGCATAGCAACCATAGTTTACCTATTCTAATTTTAACTAATCTAATACTTAGTCATCTTCAAATGTTGAGTGTGTCTTATCATAATTCAAAAGCAATGAATATCTCACAGTGTGTGAATGCATTAGTCCATAAGGTAGTTGATATCAAGAATAATTTGTGGAATGTGACAATTTTCTCATGCAGCTAAGACATGCCACATTAATTAATGATAACTGTGACTAATAGGCAATGTTGGACCATAAATATTAAGTCCTTGTCAACAGCTTCTTGCTAGTTTGGTTGGGTACTATGGACTTAGATGTTTATTAATAAAATGAGTCTTGTATTGGGCAGGGAACCAAATCTGGAGGTATCATGTTCCTTTTATGAACAACAATCTATGGCTTCCCTGTCCAAGCTGGCCAGCCACCTCTTTTTGTAGATAAAGTTTCACTAGAAGACAGTCACATCCATTCATTAAAATATTGGCAAATATGGCTTCTTTCATGTCATAATGACAAAGTGGAGTGGTTGCAACAGACACTGTGTAGCTTGCAAACCCTAAAATATTTTATCTTTGGCTCTTTACAGAAAAGTTGGCTGACCCTTGCTCTAGCTAATAAACTAACTTTGCTATTAAAATAGTACGTAAATGTCATAGGTCACCATTACAATAGTTAGTTTCATTGATTCATGAAGAATATTTACCATTTTGTAGTGTGGTATATAATTACATGGATTAGGTTTTTCATTTATCTGGTAGTTGACTGAGGGTAATTGTTACATGTCCTTTCTATGCTTTTTATTAAAGAAATAACCATAAATATGATTTTGAAAATTTTAATATTGTTTCTATTTACTTTTTACTTATCATATTCAAAGAATAAAATGTTAAGCAGCATATACGGAAACTTTAGAACTACCATGAAACTAACAAAAAAGATGACTTAAAAATGCAATTAATATATATTACTAAGATAAAATATCATTAAATATTAACATAATAAAAGATTAATTTCTGTCAGGGATTCTGCTAACCCTGTTCAATTGCCTATTAAGTTGCAAACACAGATAAAGTTCAAAATTCTAATTGAATAAAGTGGATACAAAACACTTCCTATAGTGTATTTTTTTTCTATAGTGATTTTTCTTTTTAATGCACTCTATATTACCAGAAGCATGTTAGAGACATGAAATACACCATGCCCTCTTTTCTCCCACCACCTTATAAAGGACTATCAGTTGAAGACAATATTCTTTGGTGAGAAAGAAAAGGAATTTTTAAAATCATCTTGATTGCTTGTCACACAGGTAATGCAATGGAGCCAAAGGCATCTAAGAGGTAGACATTATAATGGTACAGTAAGTAACTAAACGAAGCCACATGCAATATACTTGTGTGTACCTATAATAAAACAAGTAGTTCATGTCTACTTGCCAGTTATTGTAGCATACATCTTAGTCACACATGTAGTTATATACAAATAATTACACTGTCTTTCTAAAACATCAACTAATAAGCCCTATTGGCTTAATATCAGAATCACTGAAGAGCTGTGATTTTCATACGCTTTAGTTGACATTTGATATTACTAACTAAAACCCTTATATGTTGAGCCCCTATACACTTTTGCACATAGTGTCTTTCTCATGCTCCAATAAATGTGACTCCATATTTTTTCTCTGCTTTAAGCCAGGTTGGATAGTGTGGCTGCATGACTGTATTAGTCGTACAAGTGTTCATGCACTGTAATGTAAGTTATTTTTAAGGGCACCTTTATAATTGTACTTTGAGTTAGTCTAATATAACTTATTTCATGCATTTCTTATAATGGATGCCCTTACCTATAATGAAGAGCAAAATTTGTTTTATTGAAAAATGTTTCATGCATATTTATCTATACTTGTTCATCTATGGAATTATATTCTGTTACTGTGCCAATTTCTTCCTTATATAAATGTCAAGCTTCCATCATATTGATGCAAATTCTTTCGAAGTAAATAACAATAAATTCATATGTAATGAAGTGAATAACAAATAACATAATCTCTATTCACATTGGGTGTTTTGTTTTTCTGTTGAGCAGGTGCTGGCTAGGAGAGTGAGATTGCCTCCTCATTCGGAAACTTGCGTTCGTGTTTTTTCTTTAATTTCTGACAGACCCATGTTTCTGCCCCCAAATCTCATAGCTAAAATGTGTTTTACATTGCTTTAGTTATAGCACTTTCTCATCATATAAGTTAAACTTTAACAAAGAATATTTTTATATTTATTAAACTGGAGAAGAAAAAAATATATGTCTATTATTTTATAAGAACAAATACACTACGTCTATGATGTATAGGGTATTCTATATTGACGACACTGTAACTTACTAACATTATTATATTGTATTTAAACCTTACCATAGCTCCATAAACTACATAATAAATGTACTTTATATTAAAAAATCATGTTTGGGCTATATAGTTAAATACTGTTGATCTGCAGCTGAATTGCAAACCTACATAACATTAGACATTGTGCTTTGAAACTCTCTATCATCCTGACTCCAAAGTTCACAACTACTATATTTGATGGAAGTAATTAAAAATGAGTATGGATATAGGGAAGTCCATAAGCTGGAGTTGAATTTTGGTAAATTGAACATGATCAGTGAATTCTGCTTTATAACTTCAATGTTCACACTAAAGTAGAAATTGACATGATCTGTGGAGAATAATAATGGTGCTGATGAAGATATAGATACTTTTTAAAAACCAAAATTAGACTTAATTGAGTAGTATAATCCTTAGACATGGGCGGAGGGGGGGGCTTCTTACTAGCCCTGTGCCTCTTGGGACATCATCGAGGGTCTGGGACCAGCCAGCTCAGACTTCAGTATGTCAGGACAGACTCTGGTCCTATATGAGTTCCAGTTGCGAAATGTTTACCTCAAAATCTTCTGTCTGTCTCTAGTGGTATGGGCTAGCTGGTACTGGCTCTGCCACCTTATTGGTGGTGTGTCTTTTGACACTACTACCAGGAGGTCACCCCAGACTAGGCAATGTCTAGGTCTCATGTCAGGTAGTCTTCCAGGGATGACTAAGTCTAATTCACCAAGGATTTCTGAAGACCATTGCTCAGTAATGCCAAAGGTTTCTATCTATTATTATACTTTCTCTCTTGTTTCCAACCACTGTGGTGATACATACCACCCCAGGTTAGTTTTAACCTTCTCTTCTTGTCCCATGCCATGGTCCTTGATTATCCTTTCAGTTTGTGGTAGAGTATGGAAGACGAGGTCCACATTGTAAAAGATCAAATGCTAGGAATTCAAGGATTATGGTCTAATTAGTCCAAGAAAAGCCATGATTGGAAGATATACTTTTAACATTTATGCTATGAATTTTCAAACAGTAAATTTAGCATGTCTACAACAAAATAATGATCTTTTGCATTTTTCTACCTAATTTGAGGAAGAATTGCATTTGTGGTCATCATTATCAAAGCACAGACACAAGCTTTGAGAGAGTCACTGAAAGCCAATATTCATGGAAACCACAATGGATGAGTAATGATATAAAGTACATTATATAAATGACATTAGGAAACTACAGTGGTGAGAAGATCTATATTGTTCAATACAAAAGGCTCCAAAGAGCCTTTGTGAGTAATATTGCTGTAACCTTTTTCTTGTGGGGGAACATGTAAAATTATCTAGGATTGATACATTTGACAGTAAAGGATGAAGAGATGGTGCATGGACACCAGGAAGGATGTCCACATGGCCTGTTTGGGCGCTAAAGAAATACATTAATTCCTCTTTTCTAGTCTTATTCTTGATCTTCATAAATACATCATTATAACTCAGATGAGCCCAGGGATTTCATAGTAAATATTTTAATCAATTCATTTGTACAGACAGGGACTCCACTAAAGTACACGTCTTACCTCTATACACTCTAGGAGTAGCCCTGTAGAGAGTTACTATAAGGAATGATCAGGAAAGTTGAAAAAAGTATCATGAAAAGCTTGCTGAGAAGCATGGAGGGCCCAATGGAGGATGGAGACTGGGTTTTTGTAACCCAGTAATCTATTAAATTGTAAGATATTTTCTCCCAAAGCACCTAGATGCTTGGTTATTGAAACAGGAAATAATCACATTTGATTAGAACCTGGTAAAATGTAATTAGAGAAACAAAAGACAAGGAAGTAGAGGGTAGAGACAAGGGAACAATTAACTGTTGTAATGTGCTACCATGGCTAGATCAGGAAAAAATAAATTTAAACAGAGAAAGCAGATATGGTCTGGTATCCTCTGCAATTTTTGGTAGCAGACATGGAAACTTTATTTTGAGTTGGTATATTAGGTACGGTTCTCCAAAGAAACAGAATCAATAGGAAACATATATCTCATTGATATATTTATATATATAATAATATATGTATAAAATCTGAAGAATGATTATTTGTTATATAAACAAAAGTTTTTAATTGTGTTATAGAAATTTATAAGCCTTTGTGTAGGTGGAATTTTGTGGTACTTTTCTAATATTTCCTACCCTAGGTTAATACACATACCTTATTATATTTTGTATCAAAAGTTTTATACCTTAATCTTTCACATTTAATTGCTGAATCTACCTAGAATTGATTTTTGCATGTAGAGTGAGGTAGGAGTATGATAAGTTT
>VBSM01003039.1:15221970-15269019 GCA_008086735.1 Cheirogaleus medius
ATCCTTGTTATAAAACCCACGATTACATCAACCTAAATATTATCTGTGATGTAAATATGAATAAAAAATGAATACCAAGCCATTCTAATTATTAATGTAAGATTTTGTATCTTTTTAATTAAAGTTTAATGAAATATTAAAAGAGGAACCAACTGAAAGAAAAGAAAAGCACATTCTTCTCAAATATCCTTTAGTTCATTCTGTGCTAAAACCAAAGATAAAAAGAAATGTAAAAAGTTTAATATTCATTTTACATAAGAGTAATTTAAAGATAATAACTTGAGAAAGGATACATTTTAAAGAAATTAGAATCTTTATTTGTATTAGTTAGAGTTCATATTAATTCAGAAGACATTTGAGAATGGCTTGAAATTATTTTCCTTTTTAAGGTGAGTGTTTTCATAAACCTCACATATGAAAACAGACCTGAGAATAATCTCAGTAGAATGTTATAATAAAATAGAGATTGCCAACAACACCGACTACATAAGTCAAACTAACTTATTATTATATTAACACTTGTTTATTAAGAAAGATTTTTTTCTTTATAATTATTTAATTTTGAATAGAGTAATGCTCTTGGGCCTGTTTACAATCCCATTACCCCCTTTATAAATTTTTTGTTGAACAACAAAATAAAAGGCAATCTATTTCCTCTTCAACATTTTATAAAACTTATTGCTTGTTCTACTCACTTATATTCATTATTGCCTAATAAGTAATTAATTTATTATAAATCATGCAAAGAAAAAAGAGGAAAAAGGAAAGAACTCATTCTCTTTTCCTATGGTTAGACAGCATTCTTTGGTCATTTACAGAATAGTTTTTTGTTCCAATATGAAAAATATGGTTGAAGTTGCCATTTCTTCTACTTGCTATAGTTGGAAAGGGTAGAGAAAAAACAGACAAAGGGCATTTGAGCTGGACTATAAAGAGAAATGGATAAAATTTGTAAAGAAGAGGCTATAAATATATTAAAGTGATGCAGTCAAATGCTCTGCCACTGAGCTATACCCCCATAAAGTGATGAAGATATGTGATATCATTTTGTTTGGTGAATTTTAAACCACTTAGGGAGTTAGAGAATGAAATGTACATAAAATATGAGAATAGTTGGCAGATAAATGCAGAATAATAGGCATAGAAGATTAAGAACCTTAAATGAAATTTAAAAACGTGTCTGGGATTTGGGCCTTATGTTTTATGTGATTTGGAGCCATATTTTGTTGTTATTTGTTTGCTTCTGAATGTAGAGGAACAAACTGATCAAGAGTGTGTGTGTGTGTGTGTGTGTGCGCACACGCATGTAAGATGATTGCTGACAAGTACTGAGAGATTATGTTGAGAGATATATTTAAATAATTTAGGGTTTTAACCAAGTAGAATCCTTCAGGATTCCATTTATACTTTATTATATGAAGATGAGGAGGCAAAGGGTGTTGGCAAAAGGAAAGTTTTGGAAGTGAACTGTTGACTGTTGGCTGACACAAAGACAAACAGATCTAGGATCTGTCTTTTAAAAAGACAAGTCTTTAGGGCATTGGTATGAATATCAGGTCCTGACACTTAGAAAGCACTGCCTCTCAGCAGTGATGAGGTGAAACAGAAACTGATGGAACCACAGAGGGATCAACAGATCTGCTCAGCCAGGAGTGGATTTGAGCATTTCTGGTTTTAGTGTTCACTGCATCCTGCTGAGTTGACAACCAGGCTCAAAAAATGAATTGCAGAGCCATCTGTTTTTTTTTTTAAATAAAGTAGTTTGTAAGACATAACTAGAAATCATTTTGTAAATTTTGTTAGTGTGGTTTTCCCCTGAGAGGTTATTGTTTGGATTTGCAATTAGCACGTCTGAAGAAAATAAATGCAGGGATGTTTCTAATTTGGGTATTGTCAAAGGTTAATAATATGAGACATGCCTGTTAGGATTTCACAACGGACTTGTCATTAGGAATTATGATTCATCGTCTACACGAAATGACAAGGACAGAAAAGAAAGGAAAATACAGGAGCAGTCGACTGTTTAAACTTAGACTCTGCCAGACTTTTAATTCAGAAGAAAGAGTTGCTCCAACTACTCATGATTGCTGCAAGCCTCCAGGATTATTAAAACAGGTTTACTACAAGTGAGATCAGTAGGGGAAAAAAATCTAAAAAGGCTACCCCAATCTTTTATGCATTTTCCTTTATGGAATTTTTTTTCATTTCTTTGCTCAATATTTAAAGAGTCATAGACCACAAGATGCTCTTAAAATCTTGAACACTCAGACACACAAAGGTCATTTGCATGTGTTTTATTCCACAGCACATATTTTCAGTTAATTTTAAAGGTCACCTTCCTTCTGTGAACCTAAAGATGTTATCCCTTAAATAAAAATGAAAGATACAAATAAATGAGAGAACTTTTTATCTTTATTTTTTCTGGCTTTAAAGTTATCCTGTGCATATGTAACGCTGCTTTGATGTTTTGTGACAGGTCGCTGTCCAGGTCATTGTGCTATCATTCTGGTTAGCTTAAAATTTCTTAGTATAGAAGCAAGTAAACACATACATACTCTTTGTTCTAATCAAAAAATGCTGCAGGAGAGATGAAGAGAATGCTTGGTTATGGTCTATGAGACAACAATCCATAATTTACTTTGCAGATGTCTGTGTAATTTAAGCAGCAGGCAGAACAGCCACACAGTTGTAGCTGCTCTGGGGAAAGGATACCAAGAGGCTCATAAATCATGGTAAGGATTAAAAGTAATGAGCATTCATCTTCTTAACCTCGTAAGGCAATATGGGAAAATCAAGTATCAGAACATACAGAGCATGGAATCTCTGTGTGGGGATAAAAGGTGCCAGCGTTTCTAACACTTCTCTCAATTAGCATTGACCTCTCATTTGTAAGTCAGCAGAACATTATTTTTAAAGTTGATTAAAAGGAGGTCTTTTTCCTATCAAATTAAATTAAGTGATAAGATAGGTTTCTGGGCAATAGTAAAAGTAGAGTCAAATCATATGGAAATGCTAATCATTTGCTTAGACCACGTAAGTTTCTTCTTGGAGACCATATGGAAAATAACCTTACAGATATCTAATCTGTGGCTGTCATGTTTAAGTGAACATTTTTAAATGGCGACATGTCATCAGAAAATTCTAACTTCAGAACAGTTAAGTGAAGGGAATACAGACAGCTGGCTCTCTTCTATAACATTTAGTAAATAAATGGTCTGTTACTAATTGTTTATATTTGAAAAATTATCCTAATCAAAGGTCTTTGGATAGAAGTGAGTAAATCATACACGGTGAGGCACATTTCATTTTGTGTTGAAGATAGAAATTTTAATCAAATTTTAAAGCTTCTGAAAAATACTAGTCTGTTGATTTTCCCAGTATTTTTAAAAATCAGGCTCATGATACAACTAAACTTGCCAATTTTATAGGAATACCAAGACAGTGTAGAAAGTAATAAAATCAGTTATTCAAAGACAATTATGAGCCTGTTAAGGAAACACAAATAGATTCCAGTTTCTGATTCTCTGGTTTAATATCAAATATCCCTTGGCACTGATTCTTTTTTATGTAGCCAGTACTTAATTATCCATTTTAGTTAAGGAGAGCTGTAGTGTGACTAATTCAGAGTGGCACAATATTATATATATATTTTGCATTGGAATGTATTTTATGTTCATATTTAAAGATGATTTCATCTGACTTTTATCTCTTTTATTGTTTTCTTAAAAAGTTTCTCCCTAGTCTACATAAAGTATCCATATGTTTGGGGGTAAGGGGATGGATTGTAGATTTATGGAGTAATTTACTCAAAAGTAGTTACTGAAATTAGTCTCTATATTATCTTGTGCTGAGGACTTTTCTCTGAGTTGTGGATAAATTTATGAAAAATACCATTAAAAGTTACCATGTTGATGCTTACATTCTAGTGAGGAGAATAAAAACAATTAAATCATATAATATTTAAATTACATATAATTTATAAAAAATAATAAATTCTATACAGAAAATTAGCTGGGAAGAGTGCCAGGAAGTTTCAGTGTTATTGAGACAGGAGAAATGGTAGTTTTAAAATCTTGAAAATATGTTTAGAGAATGTCTTCTTTATAACATATTATTTGAAAATACTTGACAGTGATGTGGGAACAAGCCATGAAAATATCTGAAGGAGAGCATTTCAAAGTAAACCACAAATTTCAAGTTATCAAGGTGGGAGCTATTTGAGGTATACAGTCAAAAATCAGCAAGAAGAGCTGTGTGGCTGAGGCTGGGAGTGAGTTGAGAAAGACTATAGAAGAGGAGGTCTGAGAGACAGAGGGGTCTTAGAGGGAAGTATAAGGACTTTGCTGCTGCTTCTGAGTGAGAGGGGAAAGCAGTGGATGGACCTGAGCAGAACAGTGCCTGGATGCATTTCATCTTCTCGGAAGACCTCTCTGGCTGATATGATAGTGAACTGTAGGAGCTCAGGGTGGAATTAGAGAACACTTTTTCAGGCAATTACAAAGACCTTGGTGACTAATGATGCCAGATAGAAATAGAGATACAGCAGAAAAAAATGGTGAGAAGTTGAAAGATTGAAGCGTGATGATTGGTGAGATATTACATATACAGTGTGAGAAAATGAGAGGGGTCCAGGGGTCCAGGGTGAATCCATGGTATCTGGCCTAAGCAATGGGAGGATGTTTTTGCCATTAACTAAACATATGGAACCTTAGCTGCCTTTAGACATCTGAGGAGAAATATTTACTAGGCAGTTGGATATATTCATATGAAATTCAGGGGTAGGTTCATCCTGGTATATACATTATATGACATTGATCTTGATTTATTTTTTAACCCAACACATCAGATTCTCTGTGTCAGGTGTTATTCTAAGGTTTTATGCATGTATTAGCTCATTTAATTAATCCTCATATGATCTGTATGAGAGAGGCATTATTAATATTTTCCTCATTTTGCAGATGAGGAAACTGAGGCTAAGAAGGTAAAATAACATTTTCTAAGACCTCATAGATGGTAAGTGGCAGAACTGGAATTCAGACTCAGGCACAATCAAATGATTTTGCACAATGTGATACAGGATTAGATTATGAATGGAACAAGTTCAGGCTAGAATAGATATCCAAGAACTAGGCTCTTGGGATCTGTAGTGAAAAGACATCAGAGAAATGAAGAAGAACAAAAAGAAAGTTAAAAAAATGGTCAGTGTGGGAGGAAGAACAAGAAGAATGGCTTCCTGAAAAGAAGCAAAGGGAGCCTTTAAACTGGGTCACGTGCTGCTGATGAACCAAAAAGATCAGGACTGAGAACATACCACTGGAATCACAATGCAGATTCCATCGTTCATGTTGACAAGGGCAGTGTTGATGGATTGGTGAGCAAAATTTTGATGAGAGAACTATAAAAGCAAAACAAAGACATAGTTAATTTTCAACAGTGAGGCATAAGCTAGAAAGGAATTACTGAGAAAGATTTATTTGAAATTCTTGTCCTATTTTTTAAAAAGAGACAATATGATGGTTCCCGGTTCAAAATTCAGAAAACAATTTGTCATAAGCATTTCAAATGACCAAGGAGAGTTATAACAAAGTGACACAGATCAAAACAATATCTACATTATGTTTCAACACTTTTCCCAGAACATGTAAAATCAGACCAAAAGAAAAAAAATCCCCAATTTTAATGTCATCAAAATTAAAATGAAATATACAGTTCACTACACTGTTAGCAGAGTAGTGTTTACTCCATCACACGTCTTAGGGTTGCCTGGATGTTTTAGGTTGCAGTGCTTAGATGTGTTAGATGTCGCAACAAACTGCAGAAGTTCCAAGCACAGACTTCTTGCTGGATTGCCTAGAGTCCAATCTAGTTTGTCCATTTATCAATAGTGTGAATTAGGGCAAGTTATTTCAACTCTCCATGCCTCATATCTTTCATCTACAATACAGAATAATACAGGTCTAAGAATACTGTGCATCTGATAGGTTTGATATATGGATTTCCTGAGTTCATATTTGTATACGCTGTTTGTAAACACTTAGAACAGTGCTGGTTTGTAACAAACAAGTTTAAGTGATTTATAATAAATAAGTTATGTTTTTCTTTATTTTCCTCTGGAATTTGCATGGAATGGGATGCATTCCTTCTTGTATGTCAAGAAATTCATGAAATCCCTGATGTCATAAATTCATGGATCACCTTTCCCTTCAAGCCAGATAACTCCCATTGCAGACTTTAAAAGTTTGGTACTCAGTTTATGTTTCTATTCATAGATTCCTACTACATTCTTAGTAGTTGATTTTTCTAAAGTTTGTTTGTCTTGTATGTCTAAATTTATTTATTATGTTATACTGCTAATTACTTTACCATTCATTTAATGAAATGCCTTAAATTAGTATCTAAGTCTCATATATATGCATTCATGTGTGTGTATATGTGTGTGTGTGTGCGCATGCGTGTGAATATATAGCTCCCAACTTGTCAGACACTTTTGATATATATGTTCCATAACAAGACAACACTCCCATATGGAAGCTGCTACTTAAAAGTGTTGACAGACACAAGGTCCTAAATTGTTTTTACAGAACACGTTTAACCCCATCACCTTGTTAATTGAATTGATATCTACAAAAATATATCCTCCTTTTCTTGCTTTTAATAATTCTTTTTGCACATATGAATACGTTACTAGCATAATCAATGTTCAAAAATTCTCAATGACCATTTTAAAGGAATGTTTCTATGAAGAACAGTAGGATCCTTTCAAGTTTTTGCTGCATATGATGAGACAGATGGAGAAATTCTTTTTTTTTAAGCATGATATTTATTCCCTTTTTTCCATGTTGTTTGAAATCCATTTTTCCTCTTGACCTGAGGGATGCCTGACATCTAAGCACACGTTTGAAACCAGATAGAAAGCATATGTCCTATATATCCCGTGGGTCTGACAGAAGGAGTGAAATATAGGATAACTGTTCCTTCAATTGTACAAAAGGCAGTTTCCTTTTTGCAACTGGTATTTCTTCCAAAGTGCAAGATGCTGTGTTGTAGCCTTCTGATAGTTTAATTATGATCACATTTTCTTTCAAAACAATATGAGTCTTCTTAAAGATAGAGGACATTGAAACTTGACATGAATGTGTCTTGGGTATAATTATGCCTTAAATCAAATTCTCCAACCTTATCACAGAGTACTCCTTGTATTTGTCAAGCAGCAGTAGGTAATTCTAGTGATAAAATTTGTGCTGACCTTATGTGTCTTACAAGGCTTTTCCTGGTCTGGTCTTTGTTTTACCAGCTTTATTTAAAGCCACTCCCTGACCCTTAGTACAATAAGTCCTAAATGTCATCGATGGGTTCTTGAAAACTGCACTTTTATTCAAAATGACATATAATGAAGCCAATTTTACCCTAGGCTAATTGATATAAAAAAGAGTTATGTTCCTATGGAAGATTTTTGGTCACAAAAACATCACCAAACTTCTAAATAAAGATCAAAACTCTTCTAATATTAGTCATGGAAATAAATATGAGCCATACATACATTTTAGAAAGATTAATTCAAAAAGATATTTACACACTTATTCCAGTTCAGGGTGGCTGGTGGCCGGAGCCTATCCCGGCAGCTCAGGGTACCATGTGGGAACTAGCCCTGGATAGGACACCCTCCTATTCACACACACCCCACATTCACTTACAGTGGGGCAATGTAGACACACTGATTAACCTAACATGAACAGGTTTAAGATGTAGGAGAAAACAGGAGGACCTAGAGGGCACACATGTAGACATGGGGAAAATGTGCAAACGTCATGCTTTTTTTCCCTTCTTATCAATATCATTATGAAACAACAGTGTCCAAAATTATGTTTTTCAAGGACCTGCTATAAACCATGCTAAACCATATATACTCCAAAACTTTTGGTTTCTCAATCACAGCCCTCCAAACTTGTAATGATTTCATGTGCTTACACTCTTCCCATAACTACCTTTCCCTTCGACCTACTCACTGACACACTGCTTCTCCACACCCTTGACCATCCTACTGTTAAAAACTTGGATGCCACTCTTAAGTCTCCCTCATCCTAGAACTTGTGTCAGATTCCTTTTGTTTTGACCACCTCATGACATTGTCCACTGGCTGTTCAGGTATCCGTATCTGACGTGACATTGTAGGTTTGTATTAAGGAGCCCTGTCCTCATCTCAGGCCTTGTAGCCCAATACCCAATGGCCCATTCTCGTTCAGTGTATTTCTGTCACTCTGGCCTTGTTTCAGTTACCCAACCTTTCCTTACAGTTCAGGGTATCCAGATATATTTCCATCTTTAATGAAATGGCTTTATATCCTTTCATTCATAATTACCTTGAAAAATTTTACCCAAATTTCAGATCATCTCAATGGATAATTCTTCAAGGAAAAAGTAATTACAAAAAAAGGAAAACTATTACTGTCTAATGAGTTAAATAAAATGAGCATAAATCATAGGGAATGGTTACATTGTATTATATGTTCCACTTATAATATGGGTTTAGAGTTAGGATCATCAGTGCATTAGGAACCCAGAAGAATTAGATATGATTCAAAATTATATTAAACATGCTGTAGTAATTTAAGTGGGATCCCAAAAATTCATTTGTATAAAATCAGCCATTGCATTACTGAAAGGCAATGAAATGATGGAGGAGTAATAGGAGTAATTTCCAGTTACATTATACTTAAAACTGTGTTTTCAGCCAGTGACCATAAGATGTAACACTTTTATGACCACTGATCACACAGAGAAAATCCAAACTCCTCAACTGCTTAGACTTCATCCTCTCCCCACTCAGCATGTCAGCATAACAACATAACATGTTATTGTCATGTTGCTTCACTATAATACACTAGTATAATATAAGTCCAGGGTTCAGTTGGAGATCACAGAAGTCACCATGATAAGCAGAAAGCAATTTTTATACAGATGTACTTGTTTAAAAATATATTTAATAGAATGGGAAAAGCAAGTACTATCTGGACCTCTGAGAATGAGACTTAGAACATCGTCAATGGCCTGCCAAAGAATTTTCTCCCTTGGATACAGTAAGGAGACCGGATTAAGGGGACCTCTGGCTCCAGGATAACACCATCTTAGTCTCAACAGCTGACAGTGGATAGATGAGATGGACAGCTGTTTATTAGTCACATTTACTCACAGCCCAGGGGTGGAGGGCACTGCTCCAGGCAGGGTCACATGAGGCTTGTACCTGGGAACAGTGAACAAGAAGGGGCTGTGGGAGGCAGCCTTTGTAGTTTTAAAAGGATGAGGTGACCTCTGGTTACTGTGGGAGAATGCAGTTTACTTATCTGAATAATCCTGCAGCTGTCAGAGAACTGACATTTGCCTCTTTGGTATAATCATCTGGTATAATCATGCACTGTGCCTGATCCCCATGGTAAAGAGGCTTGTTTGGGTAGGGGACCTTATCTTTGGAAACACAGTGGAGACAGAAATTTGCCATTAGGTTATTAGAGGTCCCTCCTAGTTTTTCCCATGTGCCAAGGCACACATAATATCAGACCTTAATTTTAGGCCTTATATGACATAGGATATATTTTTATATGCCATATAATATGAACATAATGGAATGATATATTTTTAATATGAAGTAAAGTTATCACTATCAGAAAGGTCATTTTCACATTTTTCTCATAGGAATTATTTTACACTGCTCCTTGTTTTAAAATTTAAATTTAACTAACATTAAATAAAATTAAAAATTCTGTTTCTCAGTCATGTGAGCCACATTTCAAGTGCTCAATAGTCACATGCATGTGTCCAGTGAGTGCTGTCTAGATTACCATTTTAGATAAAGAAATGGACACATGAAAAGTTAAGTTCCTACACTTCAAGAAAGCAGAGATGACAATTTGTTTCCAAATTTGGTGAAACTATCAGATATTTATATAGTATTTCTTGTTTTGAATCCTATGGGTAGCTAGAGGTGTGAAAATAGATATCTCCTTACAAGAGAAGATATTAGAGGCAACAGATATAAATTTGTATTTAATTTTACAAATTAAAATTATGGAAAAATAGTTCATATGAAGTGAGAAATTCAATCTTCTTCACCTAATTTAAATTTTAATTCTACTTTCAGTAATAATGGCATCTTTGAAATAATGCATGCTCCTTGTACTCTAACACTATTCTCAGTACCAAATATATACCTGACATATATTTGTGCATGCATAAGTGTAATTTATTATATTCATTTATTCATTGATTCATTTTATTTATTAAAAAAATTCCTCAATATATTTCATGAACTGATTTGGGTGCTTTGGGATAGACTCAAACAAATCTGGTATGTTTCTGCTGTCCTGAAGTTTACTTTGTGGTTGAGAGTGACAGAAAATCAACCAATGAATTATTAATTTATAAGAAATGATTAGAGACTAATAAAGTATGAGGAAACCAATCAAGCAAGTTGATGTATTATATTAAGGAGAGACTTGGAGCTCAATTCAGATTGGTGGTCAGAGAAACTGTCTCTGAGGTGAAGTGATTTAAACTAAGATATGAATAACCAGGAGGATTCTGTGATGAGATGACATGAGAAGTTTACAATGGACCTAGTGGAAAGGATGCAGGAGTAGTAAGCTTGGCATAACTGAGGACCAAAAGAGAATGCCAGAATGGCTGGAGTGGGTGAGCAAAGAGAGGGTGAGAGGATGAAGTCCAAGGGGTTGTTTGGAACCAAATAGTGCAGATCTTGTTGGTCTTGGTGAGGAGTTTGGATCTTCTCTGTGTCATCAGTGGTCTTAAGAGTGGAAGGAGAGAGAAAATGGCATGATGATAAAACAAAATTATTAGTGACTTCTGAAAAGAGCAGAGAAGGAAAATCTTATTTACGGGATGGTATGTGGGAATGACATCTGAGAGGAGCTAGTCATTGAGATAGATTCTAAAGAATGTGCAATATTTGCCAAATAAAATCAAGAAAGGAAATGTATAGTAGTAAAGGAGTGAAACAGTGAAGGAAGTTTTAGGAAAGTGGAAAATCATTTGGACAGGTAAATTGTAGGCTTAGAGTGTGGTATTTGTCTAGAAAGAAGTCTGTGAAGTGACACTGGGTAACCTGTTGTTTTCTGTATGGTGTCTTCTGCAGAGTACTTGTCCTGCTGCTCTCTTTTGCATACCCTATATATTGAATTCTAAAAGTGAAAGGCAAATATTCTCCATGGGGCTGTTGTCTGTGCTTCTGACAGGCTGTCTCTTGGTCATGGCTTCTGAAAATCAGGAATGTCATCTGTTATGGGCTGAATTGTATATCTCTCAAAATACATATGCTCAAGTTCTAACATTCATTACCTCAGAAAGTCACTGGAGATAAGGTGTTTAAAGAAGTAATGAAATGAAAATGAGGTCAGCCATTATACTGGCCCCTAATCCAGTATGATCTTATGGGAATGTGTTTTATAAGAACAGGACATTTGAACATAGACAAAGAGAGAAGACAATGTGAAGACACAGGAAGAATATAGTCACCTACAAGCCAAAAAGTCTGGGACAGATCCTTTTCTCATGGCCTTCAGAGAAGCCAGCCTTGCCAAAGTTTTGATATTGTAATTCTAGTCGCCAGAATTATGAGACCTTAACCTTCTTTAATTCAAGCCATCCATTCTTAAGTAATTTGTTATGGTAACCGTAGCAAACTAATACATCATCCTTTTGAACTTTTGTAACACATAACAATGATTTGTATACTTAAATGGAATCTAGGTTGTTTTATATGCAAGAAGAATAAATCAGGATTGAACAGAACTGTGCTTCCAACTCTGTGGCTCTTAACAAAGTTCTTAACAAAGAGTTGACTGTTTCTCCACAAAATCTGTTAGGTTGTGCAATCATAGAGACTAGTATTATGTCCTTCCTACATTTTTACTAAAAAAAAAAAAAAAAAAAAAAAAAAAAGCTGAATTTATCAAGCAATTAGTATAAACAGTAGCTGGCAGTTGTGTGGGGATTCTTTAAAATATTTTTATTTAGTAGGAAAAAGCTGGCAAACCTTGCTCATCCCCAGATATTTTTACTGATTACCAATTAAGAAAATTCTATAGTTGAGAAATCTGCACAGAACCATATTTTTCTCCTTTCCTTCTATGGGTTTTCTGTCTTCGTGGAATTTCTTCCTCTTAGCACTTCTTTTTCACTTCTCCTTTTCTCTGACCTATAACCTACTACAAGATGTCTTGTTATGCAGTCATTTCTTGCTTTTATTAACCCATCACTGCTCAATGCAATAAGGAGAAAGCAGAACTCTATAGAATCAGGATAAAATGAATTGCTTGGAATCTGGGGCAGCAAAATTAGAATCAGTAAGAAAGGAGTGCAAGGCAGTATTGAAAGAGAATAAAACCTAACTTGCATATCTTCTCTTTATTTTAGCCAGGTTCAACTTGAAATTAGTAGTGTAAGTTTTTTCTATGAGTGATAAGCATAACATCACACCGTAAGAATATCAATGTATTTTGTCCAGCTATAATAAAAAAGAAAAAGTACAAATATATTTGTCATTATTGTCCTAGCTGTTAAGATTGTATTAATTATATTAAGTAAAAATATAATGTTAAATCATGTATTATGTTTCTCAATAGGCAAGCTCAGAGTATTAAAGAACAATATGAAATTAAGACTTGCCACATGTTTCTATGGAAGTGTTTCATTACACATAAAGCATCACGAACCAGTCTGAAAATGTGTTTACATTTGCAGATGTAAAATGTCAGCTTATTCGGATAATGTATTTCATAAAATAATTAAACTTAAACTCTTTGAAATTACTTTGTAGCCATATCTTCAATATCCAAATTATAACTGAAATTATGTCAATAGTAAAAAGATCATCTTAAATCTAAAGTCATTATATAGCAAAATAAAAAGCTTATAACTCAAAAGACCTTTATCTTTTTTATATATACATTTTAGTTTTGTGGATTTAGTTGGTTACAAGAGCATATTGTTTTTTACATGGCTATATTGCATAGTGGTGAAGTCTGGGTTATTAGTGTACCCCTGGCCCAGTAGTGTATGTTGTACCCAGCAGATAATTTTTCTTCCCTCACCCCACTCCCACCCTCTGGCCTATTGGTGTCTCCAGTGTTTATTATTCTACTCTGTAGGTCCATGAGTATCTATTGTTTAGCTCATACTTATAAGTGAGAACATGCAGTATTTCACTTTATGTTTCTGAGTTATATAACTTAAGACAAAGGGCTCCAGTTCCATCTATGTTGCTGTTAGATACATGGTTTGATTCTTTTTTGTGATGGAGTAGTATTCCATGGTATGTGTATGTGTACACACACAATATTTTCTTTATCCAATCATCCATTGATGGACACGTAGTTTGATTCCATGACTTTGCCATTATGAATAGTATTTCAATGAACATACAAGTTGGTGTCTTTTTCCTTTGGGTAGATACCCAGTAGTGGAATTACTGGATCAGATGGTAGATCTATTGTTAAATCTCTCAGAAATCTCCATGCTGTTTTCCACTGAGGTTTAGCTAATGTACATTTCCACCAATAGTGTATAAGTGTTCCCTTTTCACTGCATCCTCACCAATATCTGTTGTTTTTTGACGTTTTAATAATAGGTATTCTGACTGCTATAAATTGATATCTCATTGCAGTTTTAATTTGCATTTTTCTGATGATTAGTGATGTTGAGTACTTTTTAATATGTTTATTTGCTGGAAGTTAGCTACACTCCCAGCAAAAACAGGTCCTTGGCAGGATCGTCTCAAGAGATTTGGAAATAATAGAAATAGAGAAATAATAGAGACACAGATAAAGTATAGTTAAAGAGATGGGGGAGTCACAGGTCCTCCAGCATTCCCGTGAGCTGTAAGGCCCTGAGCGAAGTCCCACATCAGTATTTATTGGTGCAGTGATTAGTTGCTAGTGGTTACAGATTTACATAATAACAGATAATTTGTTTAGGTTTTAAGTCTCCAGAGATCCCTTAATTAGCTCTATCTATGTGAGCAAATGGTCACAAAATTTTTCTAACATAAACTTAAGTCTTAAGATAAAATTATCAATTAGTAGAAAGGCTAAACAGAAATATAGAGACTATATATATCTTTATCTAGTTTCTTGTTGATTAAGACAAGTGGTCAGAAGTGAAGCAAGAACTGTCCTTGAGGCTAATTTTCTCTAGCTACATGTGTCTGCTGTCTGCCAGGCAGGCATTCTTTGATCATTTTTCAACCCGTGACCCTATGCTGAGCCCTGCCTTACAGAAGCCAGGCAGGCCTCCAGGTCTGAGAGATGGGTATTGCCTTGAAAACACTCCTGATCTGGGAGATGTCCTTCTGTTGTGAGGCAGCTTTTGATCTGTGAACTAACACGTTCACATATTCCTTCAAGGCAAAGCCCTGAAAAACTCCTGAAACTTGTATGTTTTTATCTACCAACATTTATTGGCCATTTGTATGTATTCTTCTGGAAAATGTCTGTTTATGTTATTCACCCATGTTTTGATGGGATTGTTTTATCCTGTTTAGTTGTTAGAGTTCCTTGTAGATTCTGGATACTATTCTTTTGTCACATGCATAGTTTGTAAATATTTTTAACCATTATGTAGGTTGCCTGTTTACTCTGTTGATTATTTCTCTTGCTATGCAGAAGCTTTTATAGTATAATTAAGTTTGAGGTCTTATTCACAAATTCTTTGCATAGGCCAGAATAATTTTTCCTAAATTTTTTCCTAGGGTTTTTATAGTTTCAGTTCTTTAGTCCATGTTGAATTAATTTTTGCATATGGTGAGAGATATGAGTCCAATTTCCTTCTTATGCATGTGGCTACCCAATTTTCCCAACATAATTTATTGAATAGAGTGTCCTTTCCCGAGTGTATGTTTTTGGAAATTTTGATGAAGATCAGTTGGTTGTATGTATGTGGCTTTATTTCTGGGTTCTCTATTCTGTTACATTGATCTATGTGTCTATTTTTATACCAATTCCATGCTGTTTGGTAACTATAGCCTTGTAATATAATTTGAAGTTGGGTAATGTGATGCCTCTTGTTTTGTTCTTTTTGCTTAGGATTGCTTTGGCTATTTGGGTTCTTTTTGGTTCCATATGAATTTTAGAGTTATTTTTTCTAATTTTGTGAAAAATGACAATGATAGGAATTGCATTGAATCTGTAATTTTCTTTGGGCAGTATGCTAATTTAATGATATTAATTCTTTTAATCCATAAGTGTGGGATATTTTTCCATTTGTTTCTGTTAACTATGATTTCTTTCATTAGTGTTTTGTAGTTCTCCTAGTAGGGATTATTCACATCCTTGGTTAAAGATATTCATAGGTATTTTTCTTTCAGCTATTGTAAATGGGATTGAGATCTTGATTTGTTTCTCAGCTTGGTCATTACTGGTGTACAGAAATGCTATTGATTTTTATATGTTGATTTTATATCCTGAAACTTTACCAATGACATTCATCAAATCTAGGAATATTCTGGAAGAGCCTTCATGGAATTTTTAGATATAAGATCATATATATAATCAGTAAAGATAATTTTGCTTCCACTTTTCCAATTTGGATGCTTTTTATTTTTCCTCATGTCTGATAGCTCTAACTAGGACTTCTAGTACAATGGTAAATAGGATTTGTGAAAGTGGGTGTCCTTGTCTTGTTCCACTTCTTAGGGGGAAAGATTTCAAATTTTTTCCATTCACTATGATTTTGACAGTTGGTTTCTCATACATGGCTTTTATTATTTTGAGAAATGTTCCTTCTATTCCTAGTTGTTGAGGGTTCTTATCTTGAAAAGTTGCTGGATTTTATAGAAGGCTTTTTTTTTTTTGCATCTGTTGAGATTATCACATGGTTTTTGTTTTTAATTCTTTTATGTGATGAATCATATTTTCTGATTTGCATACATTGAACCATCCTTGTACCCTTGGAATAAAATGCACTTGGTTGTGGTATATTATCTTTTTGATGTGCTGTTGGATTCTGTTTGCTAGTATTTGTTTAGGATTTCTGCATCTGTGTTTATCAGGAATATTTTGCTATAGTTTACTTTTGGGGTTGTCTCCTTGCTTGGCTTTGGTATCAGAGTGATACTGACTTAGAATGAGTTGGGGAGGATTCCTTTCTCCTTGAATTTTTGGAACAATTTATATAGGGTTGGTAGAAGTTCTTTATACATCTGGTAGAATTTGGCTCTGAATCCATCAGTTCCTAGGCTATTTCATCGTTGGTGGGAGATTTTTTATTACTGATTCAATCTCACTACTTGTTATTGATCTGTTCAGGATTTCTATTTTTTCCTGGTTCAATCTTGGGAAGCCATATGTTTCCAGGAATTTATCCATTTTCTCTGTGCTTTCTATTTTGTGTGCATAGAGTTGCTCATTGAAGTCTGAGGATTTTGAGTATTTCTGTGCTATCAATTGTAATGTCTCCTTTTTTTCATTTCTGATTGTGCTTTTTTGAATCTTCTCCATTTCTTGGTTAATATTGCTAGAGGACTACTAATTTTGTTTGTCTTTTCAAAGAACCACTTTTTGTTACATTGATTCTTTTAAAATTTTTTTGGTCTCAATTTCATTTAGTAGTGTTATGATCTTTGTTATTCTTTTCTTCTGCTATCTTTAAGCTTGGTTTGTTCTTGTTTTTCTAGTTCCTTGTGGAGTGACATTAGGTTGTTAATTTGTAATCTTTCTATCCTTTTGATGTAGGGATTTAACACAATGAACTTTCCTCTGATAGCTGCCTTTTCTTTATCTCGGAGGTTTTGGTATGTTGTGTCTCTATTTTACTTGTTTTCAAATTGTTTTTGTCTTAATTTTGTCATTGACCAAAAGGTCATTCGGAAGCATATTGTTTAATTTCCATGTATTTGTATAGTTTTCAGAGTTCCTTTTGGTATTGATTACTAGTTTTATTCCACTGTGATCTAAAAAAATACATGATATGATTTTAATCTTTTTAATTTATTGAGACATGTTTTGTGGCTTAATATAAGGTCTATTTTGAAAAATGTTCCATGTGCTGATGAAAAGAATGCATATTTTATGGTTGTTGGGTAGAATATTCATAAATATTTGTTAGGTGCAATTGGTCTGGAGTCCAATTTAAGTCCAGTGTTTCTTTGCTGATTTCCTGTCTCGATGATTTATCTAGTACTGACAGTGAGGTATCAAAGGCTTCCACTATTATTGTATTGTTTTCTCTTTTCCTAGGTCCAGTAGTATTCATTTTATGAATCTGCTTGCTCTGGTGTTTTTGTGCATATATATTTAGGATTGTTACATCATCTTGTTGAATTGATCTCTTTATCATTATATAATAACCTACTTTTTCATTTTGTACTGTTATTGATTTAAAGTCAGTTTTATCTGATATCAGTATAGCTACTCCTGCTTACTTTTAGTGTCCATTTGCTTCAAATACCTTTTGTCCACCCTTTTACCTTAAGTCTACAAATGTGATTACTAGTTAGGTAGCTAAGCAGCATAGGGTTGAGTTTTTTTAATTAATCCATTCTAGCAATCTGTATTTTAAGTGGAGCATTAGTTTATGTTCTAGATTAATATTGATATATAAGGTTTTGTTTCTGTCATAATGTTAATTATTTCCTAGTTTCTTTGTAGTCTCAATAGTGTTCTTGCTTTATAAGATCTGTGATATATACATTCCTTTTTTAAAATAATGCTATTGACTTTTCATTTCAATGCTTAGAACTTCTTTGAACATTTCTTGCAAGGCCAGTCTAGTAGTGACAAATTCCCTTAGCATCTGTTTGTCTGGGAAAGACTTTATTTCTCCTTCATTTATGAAGCTTAGTTTAGCAAGATACAAAATTTCTTGCTGAAAGGCTTTTTTTGTTTGTTTGTTTGTTTGTTTAAGAAGACTAAAAATAGCACCTCAATGACTTCTGGCCTATAAGGTTCCTGCTGAGAAGTCTGCTGTTAGTCTGATGAGATTACTTTATAGGTGATTAAATACTTTTCTCTTGCTGCTTTTAGGATTTTTAAATTAACATTGACATTAGATAATCCGATGACTGTATGTCTTGGTGAAGTCCATTTTACAATTTATCTCCCAGTAGTTTACTGAGCTTCTTGTGTCTGGATGTCTAAATCTCTAGCAGGACCAGGGAACTTTTCCTCAAGTATTCCCTCAAATAGGTTTTCCAAACTTCTTGTTTTTCTTCTTCCTCATGAATACCTATAATTTGTGTTTTTAATACTTTATATAATCCCATATTTTTCAGAGGGTTTGCTCATTTTTATAAATTTTTTTTGTTTTTGTCTGTGTTAATTTGAAAGACCTGTCTTCACCCTCTGAAATTATTTCTTCCAATTGCTCTAGTCTATTGTTAAAACCTTACACTGTATTTTGTAACTCCTTTAATGAATTTTTTTATTTCCAAAAGTTCTGTTTGTTTTTTTAAATATCTATAACTTTAGTAAATTTTTCATTTATATTTTGAATTTTTTTGATTCCTTTTTGTTTGTTTTCAACTTTTTCTTGGATCTCATTGAGTTTTTTTATAGCCAATATTTTGAATTCTTTATCTGGTATTTCAAAGATTTCATTTTTTTTAGGATTTATTGCTGGAGAGTTAGTGTGATCCTTTGAGGTGTTGTAAAACTCCATTTTTTTTCATATTACTAGAATTGTTTCTCTGGTTCCTTCTTATCTGGATAGATGAGAATTTATGTTCATATTATTTTTTAATTTACTTTCATTTGAACAGAATTTTTTTTCCCATTGAGGACATGATTATAATATATGTTGTATATGGTCACCTGGCTTCAGTTCTGGGTGCTTTCAGTGGCATTTAAAGACTCTGCATGAGTTTTATGGTTATATATAGACTTTGATGGCTTTATCATATGTTGATTTTAGTGATAGTGTACTGGGCATTTGAGCAGGTTCATTGCTTCTTCTGGGCCAGGATGGTGGTGGCCTCAGGAAGCTTATCTTATTTCCCATGACTAATACACTTCTGTCAACAGTTTAGCTCTGAGTGTTGCAGCTCAACCAGCAGGCCAGCTGGTGGAGCCCATGGATATGAACTGGCTGCTGGAGAAGATCGGTACATGTGAAATCTCAGTGGTTGGTTAAAGCACCATCCTTGATGGGGGTTGCAGGAGGAGCTCCTGGTGAAATACACTGAGGTCTCCACAGTTCCTCAGCAGGGCCAGCAGGAATGTGATCTTGTGATCTTTTGATCTGCCTTCCCATCACACCCCTGTCCTGATGCTCAGGGTATTCAGTTCAGACAGACATCACTGTCAATCTCTGGGAATGCTACCATTCCATGAAGTGGGGTGTGTACCCTTCATGAAAGCCTAGGCCTGTAGATACACATCCTGTGGGTATGCAGCCCCCCCTCCCCACTCAGAATGGCCATCCACATGTGCACCCATGCCAAATTACTGCAGGAGCAGCCCTGGGTGTGTTGATAAGAGTAGATGGGGTTGGGTAGCAATCCCCTTCTTCATGTCCGTTCATGATCACTGGGGCTGTCAGCCCATTGGGGTAGAACTACAGTCCTCATCCACGGAGCCCAGCATAGTGACTGCATCTCTGCAGAAAGAGGGACAGTCACTCTCTGCCCAGAAGCAAGCACAGAAAAGCATGTAATCTGGTTTCCTTTGTCCCAAGGGGTACTTCCTTTGTGCACTGCACCCTCCCTTCCTTTAGAAGTTGAAGTTTCTGGGAGCTAGACCACTGGGAATCCTTCAGCTCCCCTGGGTCTAGCTGCCCTGCATGGCTGCCACAATCTAAAAGGGTGCTGGGGAATATCTGCAGGGGAAGACACAAGGGCTGAATGTCCCTAGGCAGTGCAAAGTCCTACCATGGGTGCATACCAGTATGGTGTCCACCACAATAGCTCAGGGCTGTGAGAAAGCAAGCGATCCTGTGCAAGCTCGTATCCTGGTGAATGCCCTCAATAAGACCTCAAATTGCTGTCCACTCCAGTGCTAGGAATCACAGGGCAGAGGAACACTCCATAAGCCTGGAAACCAGCAGTCTGCTTCAAGGGGGAGGGAAGCTGAAAACACTCCACCTACCCTTTCCATGGAATACCAAGTGCCTTGAAGTTTGATCTCTATCATCCTCTTGCATCCTCCTTTTTCTGTGCCCTAGTTTTATCCCATGAGCTCTCCAATAAGCTCAAGGACTCTTACTTTAAATCTTTACTCAAGCTATGATTATTCATCTGTAATTTTGTTTCTTCTTTCTGAAGATAGTTGGAATCTGATTGATGTCTCTAGTCAGCCATCTTGGGAAAAAATGGTGTTTACTTATAAGATTAATTGGAAAAATGGCTGTTTTAAGGATACCTGGGATTTTTTAAAAAGTCACTTATTGTAAGATGTGAAAACATAGTAATGACTGTCATGAAGGAAGAAGTTTTTATTCACAGTTCCCTAGAAACAGGAGTCATGCCATGTCATGCCACACAGGGCCATGAAGTGAAGAACCAGGGTTGGCCAAAAGTCAGGGGAAGCAAAGGGAAAAGGTGGGCAAGTAATCTGTATGAAAACCTTTGTGGTTTCTGCAGGAGCAACAGGTGAGGCAGGGTAAGCAGGTTTAGGATTGGCTAGTTTGAGTAATTTCAGTAGGCTCTGGAACACAAGAACTGTTCTTGTTGCCTGGTACTTGGCCCTTGGGTAATTAGGACACAGGGATAGTGGCCCCAGGTTTGAAAGCCCAATAAAGAAGTGGTTGTGATATGGTCTATGTAATGGTTGGTTTGCACATGAAAGGTATACCCCCAGGGATTTGTGTGTGATCTCTAGGAATTAGCTAACCCAGGTCAGGGACAGACCTTCAGGGTCAGCAGGCCACCAAATGTGAAGGCATCAGAATATGGGAAGTCAAAGGCATAGTTAATACAAATGCATTCACTTGACTTCCTTTATAATAATTATAATTTTGCATCATTTTTTAATATAGTTACCATACTAGAAAAATAAGAACAGTTAAATAATGGTAAGGTACATTGGCTCCAGTGAAACAAATATTTCTTTTATTTTGTACTATTTTAGCCATAAAAGACCATCTTTTTATGATTTAAATGAGTAAGTCACTTTTGCTGCATAATTTAAAAGTAATGAAGGAAAAGGAGACAAAGAATATTATCAGATTTTGTTTGAAGACTTACTTAGCTGTCAGTTTCAGTACTTTTCTGTATCAGGTATGTCAAATCATGTTAAATTGGAGCACTACAATTGTACCTTTCTTTGTTACAAAGCACTTTCCTCTGGGTTACACCATTCCCAATTTCAGAATATAGTACATGACTTTTGTTTTACCATTAATAACTTTACTGTGATGGATGTTGGATGAAAATAAGTTTTGAAACCAATTGATGTCTGTTATATGAATAAATATGATGGATTTATATAACTAGTTATGTAAATAATTTTGTTAAGCATTAAATTTTAGTGCCCAGGATTTCATGCCAATATTAAACACTGTTCTCAGATGCTCACATACTGTTCTTTGTTAGTGTGAGACATTTGCCTAGATATGTGTATACACATTAACATTTGTGCAGGTGTTTGGTTTTGCTAGCCCTGAGGAAATTAGGTTTGTTCTTTTTTCAAATTTTGTACCTGAGTTTTTGCCAATAGTCAATGAGAATTAGACATTTCATGATAGTCTTTTTTCATCCCTAATATATATTACTGACATAAATTTCCACAACTCCCACATTCAGTGTTTGGCTCAGCTTTATGTTTTCAGTTTTGGGATTTTATTTTTCCTGTTCATTTTATGTACATGTATCCTTGTATATGTTGTTTTATGTGCCCTCAAGTTTCATTTTCTTTCATCCGATGGTTAAATTACAGCAATTTCTTTTATTAGATTCAGGACATCCCATATTTTTTCTTCTATCATTTCCTTTCAGTCTATGTGATTAAGTGATTCACAATTTACCCCTATTTTTTTTATCTTATTGTCAACTATGTTGTCTATCAGTATTTTTCTTGTTTTGGTTATTTGATCAAAAATATGCATTTTACTTAGCATGAATTTAATCTTAACCAGACACATTTATGATTTTCCCACAGACATGGCACTCTTTGATACCAAAGTGAGGCCAGCAGATCCTTATGAACACCTGACCTCTCTGAATTTCAAAGTCTAGATGTGAAAATTGGAGATAATGACTACCTCACTGTACAACTTATAATTATGCATCATCATAATTACCCATAATCACTAAGTCTGCTTTTAAGTAAGCCCTTTCAGTCCTGCACCATAAGAGTTACTGATCAAATTGTTATTTACCAATTCTCATCCTTTTGCCTCACCTGTAATTCAAAGCCTATTTCTACTTGTCTTGATTTATATTATGACAATATGAGATCTTTTTGGTCTAAACTCAAAATCTGGACTGAAATAAAGTGATAATATTGGTAAGTGGGTGATGATTTATATATATATATATAGGGCCACAATGTCCTGAAGGATCTAATATAAGGTAGGAAAGGAGACAATTCCTGGAACTATAACTAGAACTGTGTTTCAGAGGAGAAGGGAGGGTTGACATGAAGCAAGCAGGAAGAAGGAGATCATGAGGAAGAGCAGAAAGGTGGGTCTGGCTGGTGAAAACTGATAGAAGAGGTTTGGTGAAAAGAACACAGGTATGGGACAGCTCCTGTGTGCAGCTGGTAGTAGATGGGACTCTCCATCCTCATTGGTGCTGCTCTCCTGGAGGTCACTCTGTAACTGTTCCTGAACTAGTGCTGGAAACATGCCACTATTGGACAGGAAGTGCTTGCAACCTATTGCCACTCTTGGGCTGTGCATTCTTTTGTTGTGATAGCCTCATAGCCAAGTGTTTCTTAGCAAAAACATGGGGAATGTATGAGTAAATCAAGAAAATGAAAAGCTGGGTATGAGCTTCATTATTTGGTATGATTAATTTCTCCCTTGCAACTAAGATATCTTTCTCTACTTCCTAGAAAATCATAAAATGATTTCTTGCATATTCCCAATGCTCCCAGAGTCTATGTGGACATATAAGTTAAGCTAAAGTCTAACTTAAAGCTGCATTATAACCTTAGGGCTAAAGATACCAGTAAAAGTTTGGAAGATAAAACTGCAAAAATAGCAGTTTAAATCTAATTTAATACAAATAATTTCTAGAGAAATTATGAATGATTCAACTCTATGATGGAAACTTTTTTTTAAAAAAAGCATAAGAATAAGAAGGAAGCAAGATTTTTTTAAAAAGTTGAAGACTATACAAAAGTACTCTGCAAATAAGATTATTAAGAAAATGATAAATTTTTATGCCAGTCAACAACATTCATGTTGTGTATTTTCACTGAAATATCAACTAAGAGAAGTACATCAAACTTTACCTTCTTTACAAAAAGTAAAATTGCATTATATATTTTCTGAAATAGGTACATTTTTAGTTCTCCTGATATCCTTAGATATTTAAAAATATGTATCCCAAACTCTTGAAGAATGTAATACTATATTATTGTGTAAATCAAAAATGGAAATATACAACCTTACTTTGAATAAACCTGTTTGTGAAATATAAACAAGTTCTAGAATTTGTACTAATTTTTGTGAAACTCACATGTGCCAGGAGCGTTGACAATGCTTGTATTTCCTTATCCTCTGTGTTTAAGTTGTTCTTTGTACTTTGGTTGTTCTGGTGTCTCCTTGCTGCTTCAATATATGTTTTATTAAAAGACAGGTATACCTTTACTCTCTGAAAGCCTTCACAGGTTTGCAGAAATAGAGTACATGGTAGTGCTGTCTAGTCCAAGTTCATGGTGGTCATCTATCCTTCCATATCCAGTGTTTATTGCCTACACAATTTTCATTATACTTTCAATATTCTTTCCATGTCTCAAATAGAAAAAGCACAGCATAATAAAAGAAGTCACGTTGCGGAAGACAGGTCAGATTCAAATAATCTAAAGCTAGGCCTTCTCTGTTTAATTCCCTACTTTGCTTCTCTCAAAATTACTGTCTTTCAAATAAACCTTATATGTTGAATCTGCCTTTAAGACCTATATATGGAATTTGTCTCTTTCAAGAAAACAACAGTTGATATGTAGTCAGGAATCAAATGCTATTTTAGCATAACTGTATTTTTAATGTATAATTTTATACTTTAATAAATTATAGATATTATTTTTCAGAAAAAGGACAAATTGCTAGAGGAAAAAAAAAGAAGATAATAGATATCACTCATAACCTAACATCCAAAGACAATATTTTGATCTGTGATTTTCTTGAATTTTGTACACATTATTCCTAATTTTTAAGTTTAGCTGCATTATACTCCATCCTTTAGATAAACTGCAACTATAAAAATAATCTTTTATTATTGGACAGAGTTTACTTCTGAAATTAGGCATTCCCAACCTTATATCCTTATATGGCTCCTGACATCTGCTGTCATTCACTTATTCTCACTTTCCGTATGCATGTTTTACACAATCCTGTGTAGACCAAGTTCAATTCTGCCTAATGGATCTGCATTTCTGTTCCCTCTGCAGGTAAATTTTTCCAGCAGGTATTACAAAGCTCATTCCTTCTCTGTATATAGACCTTTAATCACATGACTCCTCGCCACAGTGGTCTTCCCTCACCACATAGTCCTTATAGTAGTAAGCCCAGTAACTATCTATCACCTTTCACGGCTTTGCTTGTTAGCTTTGTTTCATTTGCATTATTCCACTTCTAGTGGAAACAATCTTCATGAATATAGAAAGCATGTGTACTGTTGTAGTCTCACCTAGAACACCTCTTGGCACAGGGTAGATGTTCAGTAAATAATTATTGAAAGAATAAATGAATATATTTGTATATATTGTAGTTTCCAATGTTTATTTAAGCTTTATTTCTCTAATTATGCATTAAAAAACTTGAGGCAGCAGAGGGTCTTACATTTTTTGTTCATCTTTTTCTGAACTTGAAAGAATTGACTTGACATGATAAAATTTTGATATGGCATAGTTTCACTTTTCAGAAACTTTTCTTTACAAAACCTGTATTGCCTTTTCTAAGTACAATGATTAGGTTTTTTATTTTATTTTTTTCAACTTTTTACCTTCAAAGAAACAAAGAGAAAAGAAAGAGTGGTAGTTGAAGATGAGAAATATGTGTGAGCGTCTTCCTATATACTTTCTGAAAGTCACTAGATACTTTTTTAAGAATGTTGGATGAAGAATGAGCGAGGCAAATGAAGCATTAAATTGTCAGTGTGTCCATCACCGAAAGAACACTGGCCATATGTTTGAACTGACTGCATTAGTTTGGACATTTTATGATGGATACGTATTGATTCATCATCTTCCAAGGTGAATGGTATCTATTTGTTGAGAAAGTCCCTAACACAATCATATTTATCACCTTGGTAGAAACGTGATGGTGGCTTAACATGTGATAGGGAGTAAAAGAGAAAATACAAGGCAAATTCAGGGGAATGTGTTCTAGTACCTTTATAAGGGACAAATTCTACTCTTCTCTCGTGTTGATAACATTAAACTTTAATACTATGCTAAAAAAATGCCTAAACTGTGCTTCATTTAAAAAAAAAATCTTATAGTATGTGGGGAATTGCTGATTGGTTCCGATGGTTTTATAAGAAGAATATGCATTCAGTTCCATATGAGATAAGTTTGAAATATTTGATTTGCCTGCAAGAATGTTTCATTATGATTTGGGCTAGGTGTTTTCCATGTAATGGTACATAGAGAGGCATACTGCTTTTGGCGATACACTGGAGATTTTTTGATAATACATCTAGACAAGGTAAAGCCAGCGGACCGAATAATCAGCTCACACATCAAACATACTGTGAGGTATTTTACAGACAGTGATTCTGTGGAGAGAGAATATTGTCTTCATGAAATGTATGTGGAAGTTCACTGGAGGATGAATCAGGATCCTGGTTCTTTCTAAACTTGCTTTCCTCATCTGAAATACAGAAACCAATTAAGTAACATCTAAGGTTAGTATTCTTAGTATTCTCTCATTTTACCTGTTATGGATTCTTTTTTAAAGTAGTCACTATCCCCAATAGAAATTGAGGTTTTATAGGTAATTATTGTTTATGACACTTGTGTAGGTTTCATTGATTTTCTTTCTTTTTTCTCAGTTGTGATCCATATTTATTTGTTTATGTTACAGCTTTATTGATATATAATTGATATACAAAACCTAAATATATTAAAACATATTTAATGTATATGATTTGATGAGTAACATATTCCTAACTCTAAAAGTTTCCCCAAGCCCCTTTGTTTGTTTGTGGCAAGAACATTTAACATGAGTTCTATCTTCTTAACAAATTTTTAGGTGCACAAGACTGTATAGTTAATTAAAGGCACTATGTGGTACAGCAGATCTATAGAACTTAGTCACTTTGCATTACTGAAACTTTACACCCATTGAAAACAATTCTCTATTTCTCCCTTCTCCCAGCCTCTGGCAACAACCATTCTACTTTTTGCTTCTACGAGTTTGACTATTTCAGATACTTAATGTAAGTGAAATATGGAATATTTTTGACAGGCTTATTTCACTTAGCATAATGTCCTCCAAGCTCATCCATGTTGTCATAAATGACAGGATTTACTCCTTTTTTAAAGGCTGAATAATGTTTCAAATGTAAATATGTCACATTTTCTTTATCCATTCATCTGTTGTTAGACATTTTCGTATCTGGGCAATTGTGTATAATGCCGCAATGAACATGAGAGTGCAGATATTTCTTTGAGATACTGGTTTCAATGTTTTTTGATATATACCCAGAAATGAGATTACTGTATCATATGGTAATTCTATTTTTAATTTTTGGAAGAACCTCCATACTGTTTTTTATAGCAGCTGAACCATTTTACATTCCCACCAACAGCATACACGCATTCCCATTTCTCCACATCCTTGCCAACACTTGTTATCTTTTGTTTGTTTATTTGTTTATGATAGAAATCTTAACAGGTGTGAGGTGATATCCTACTGTGAGTTTTATTTGCATCTCAATTTTGACAATTAGTGAATTTAGGCTAAACAATGATCAAATATGAACATAGACATACCAGGTAACGTTACCTGAAAAATCATGATAATATTTTTTAAAATAATGAATAACCAATAAAGATTAAATAATATATTTTTTCTGGATTGATAAAAATAAATCAGAAGGAACTATGCTATAAACAATCTCTTGCTGGATTTGCTTTTTAAAAAAAAATAATATTGCACTTCAGAAGAATTTGCACCTATTTTGCAAATATGGATAATCTATCTTGTAATTATAAAGAAGGCATAAAAAGAACCTCGGATCTGTGCTATGTCTCCCAGGGCTTATATCTCTGCCTATCAAGACTGGCACATGAGCATTCTCTATGGAACATGCCACAACAGTCCTAGTGATCAGCAGCACCTTTGGAAACTGCTGTTTCAGGAAAAGCATATGCATTTTTGTTAGGATTGGGATTGTGCCTTGTGGGCACTGTGTACTTTGGGCACTAACTCATAAAATTGAGCCCAAAGTGTATTTTAAATATACTTAGGGTTGTTGGTAAAGTCCAGTGAAACATAAAATACTTTTTTCTCAAAATATATGATGTCATAAAAATAACATTTGTCGGGTCTTGGGCGGGTGAGAGGGGGGAGGAGGGGATGGGTATATACAAACATAATGAGTAAGATGTGCAACGTATGGGGTATGGTCATGCTTGAAGCTCTGCCTCGAGGGGGGAGGGGGGCGTGGGCAATATACATAACCGTAATATTTGTACCCCCATAATATGCTGAAATAAAAAAAATTATAATTAAAAAAAAAAAAAAGAACTTCTGGAATACTGCAGATCTGCAGTCGGTCCTGTTGACCAGGGTAAATAAATCAAAGCTGCTTTGCTATAAAAAATAAAAAAATAAAAAAAAAATAACTTAGCAAGATAATAGCAGCAAGATCATTTTAAAGTATCCATTTTTGTTTAGATCTAATTTGTGCTTATCATCTGCCAGTGTGAACAGAATCAGAATCAGAATATCAGAAAACTATAATTGGTGCAAAATTTCCTCCTGATTCAAAGTCCTGACCTCTTAGAAACTTTTCTGAATTGATAAAATAAATGAGTTAGCTTGCTTTTTAGAGGAATCATATGACTTTTATTTTCAATTACTTGAAAAATAAGGTCATAGAGGACTTAGTAATTTTTCTGGGGATATTCAATGAAAGTCACAGTAGAGTGAGAGTTTAATGTGTTTGTTTGTCTTTGGTTTCACTTTAGTTCTCTTTTAATTACATAGAGGCCATCAAACACATATAATAAATCACAAAAGTTAAAAATCAAAAGCAAACAAATGTACACTGTCATTCCAAAATGAATCTTTGAAACATTTTCGTGAATTATTGTGATTTTTATTGAGATGTGACTTTCAATTCTTATGGGAGACTTACTTATGTCATTATCCATTTTCCAACAAATAAATACATATTTAGATGCTGTTTTAAGTATTTATAAGTATTTATAATTAGCCCATTAAACTTTTAGGTAACACCAGAGAGTCTCTATTCAAGATATCAGTTCAAGTCAACAAACTGGTGAGCTCTGCTTCTTCACCCTGCAATTTTTAAAACATATGTCCTTTCCTCAGAGAGGTCATCCCTGTCACAGCTTCTCTTCAGACATTCTCACTTTGTGCATTAGGTTCCCAAGGCATCTCTAACTTGCATGCCACATTCATCTGCATCTTCCATTCTTTAGTGCCTACCTTTCCCTTTGAACTGTTAGCTTCATTACCTCAGAGACCATATGCCTTTTGCTTACTATTTTATATAAAGTAGTTAGCATTGTGCTTGGCACTTAATAGCAGGTAAGAATTTTTTTTTTTTTGTAAATTAAGACATGTTGAACAAACATTTGTTATAGTCTGCTAGGAACTGTTACCAAAATTAAGAATACAAAGATGAAAGGAACTAGATTTCTTTTTATTATGTAATAAGAAAGAGAATATATAAGTACTTAAAAATGGAAACTGAGGCAGAGAAATCTTACATTTTGAAGAATGTTAAATAATTAACGCTATGTCGCTACAAAAATTTGGTTGAGGTAGTGAAGGATGGCCAATTGTCATTAAAACAATAAAGCCGAAATAAATCATGAGGTATATTGTGAAGATTATGTTTGTAATTAGTTGTATTATCTTCAGAAGTTTTTTCTGAAACAGGAAAGTTTTCCCTCCACCTACTGTCCTCAGTGATACCAGAACAGACATGCTTCTGTAGGTCCCAAGGGCTGGAATATGAAACTATTATGTACAGTTGCTTTCCTTTTCCATGCATACAGATGATGGCCTATCAATCACTTGATTGATAATGAGAACTTAAAACATAAACATGCTAGAACACTTTAAAATATCAATATAGTTAATTGGATTTATAGTGCCATTCTCTCTGATAAAGAGTAAACACAAAGCCTTTTTCTCCATTTTCATTCTTCAATTACAAAAGAAAAACTCCTTTCAAAATTATCTAAATGATAGTATCTGTCCATTAGCATTTTTAGGAAAAAGAAAAAAAAATAACATCCAAATCACGATTTATGATATATAGGATTTAATTATGTTAGTAAATGGATGTACTTTGTGATTTTTAAAATCTTTAATCAACAACAAATGGTACTTCCTTTTTTCTATCAATTCAGTCTCTGTAGTAAGTAGACACATAAGTCCTAGCAAGTCTTTTAGGCTCAGAGATTATAAATCCATTGCACCATCATAATATATTTACTCTTAATATTATTTATTAGTGTACTTTGACAAAGGTAGCTAAATTTGCATTCCTCTGTTGAACATGCACTTCTCTTTCAGTTATTGCTAATATATTTAGCTGCTGATTGTTTACTAGATTGTTTTAGATACTTTCCTTTAAGAAAACAATTGACAATTATTTTCCAACTTAAGTATTTAAAGTACAAATACCAATGAAAATTTTATTTTTACTTTGTAATTTTCAAAAATTAAAAATAAAAATTTCATTTGATTTGTATTCCTTCCTCATCAGGAATATGTCATAAAGAAATAGTCAATTTCTCATGAAAAATAAGTTAGACCTACTACTAGGATTAAAAGTGCCTTTTTACTTTTAAAGCAATATGATCTTATTTAGAAAATGCCAAGAGACACAACTGATAATGGAAAGGTTAATTCATTTTTATCATGTTCAGTGAGGTAAGTTATCTCACCAGAGCCGGTTTATGGATGTGACTTGAGGTAAGAAACTTTTACATAAGCTTTGCGGCACCATTTATTGTAACCAGTGTAGGTGAAAGAATTAAAACCCTAAGAGTTCTTGCAGTTCGTGGGGTTTTTGATGTTGGTTTGTTGTTGTTGCTGTTTTAGCAGTAAAGTCAGGACAATGGTGTTATAACTACTAAAAGCAGGGTATTTGTGTTTATGTAAACCACTTGAAGTCAGAGATTACATCATCTATAATACACCATAAAATTCAAAATACCTAGTTCAGTACACCCTATAGAGTGAATATTAAATACTGTATGAAATTTTGATATACAAATTATAAGATACATCTGTAAATTAAATTTCAAAAATAATTATTTCACTATATTAATATTACTTTGTGTAGTATTTTATACAATTAAAGATATTGATGACATGTATGATGACTGAATAGTATTTATCATCATTTTATCTCATCATTTGCAACAATACTAAGTGCAGTCAGCAGCAGTAGGGATGAAGAAGGGTAGTGGATTGAGGGAAACTTCACAGGCACCGTAACAGTGTTACTGACTTATTAAATTTAAGAGGGAGAAGATCGCCTGGGGAAAAGAATCCCTATTCAATATATGATACTGGGAAAATTAGATAGCCACATGTAGAAGATTGAAACAGGATCCTCACCTCCCACCTCTCACCAAAATCAACTCACAATGGATAGCAGACTTAAACCTAAGGCATGAAACTATAAAAAATCTAGAAGAAAATGTTGGAAAAACTCTTACAGATATAAGCCTAAGCAAAGAATTTATGAAGAAGACCCCAAAAGCAGTCACAACATCAACAAAAATAAATGCATGGGAGCTGATCAAATTAAAAAGCTTCTGCACAACCAAAGAAACTATCACTAGAGCAAATAGACAACCTACAGAATGGGAGAAAATATGTGTATGCTATACATCCAATAAAGGGCTAATAACTAGAATCTATATACAATTCAGGAAAATTGGCAAAAAAAATCGAAGAACCCCATTAAAAAGTGGGCAAAGGACGTGAACAGAAATTTTCAAAAGAAGATATACTAATATTGTTCATATGTTGAGAATATGAAGAAATGCTCAACATCTCTAATCATCAGGGAAATGCAAATCAAAACCACAGTGAGATTATCACTTAACTCTAGTGAGAATGGCTTTTATCAAAAAATCCCCAAACAATAAATGTTGTTGTGGACGTGGAGAGAGAAGAACACTCACACACTGCAAACTAGTACAACCTCTATGGAAAATAGTATGGAGATACCTCAAAGAACTACCAAAGAGTAGAACTACCATTCGACCAGCAAGTCCCATTACTGGGCATCTACCCAAAGGAAAAAATAATACATTCTATAAAAACAGCATCTGCTCTTGAATGTTTATAGCAGCACAATTCACAATTGCAAAGGTGTGAAAACAACCCGCGCTCCCATCAATACATGAGTGGATTAACAAAATGTGTATATATACCATGGAGTACTACTCAGCCATAAAAAATGATGAACTACCTGTTGTATTATCCTAGATGGAGCTGGAGCCTAGTCTTCTAAGTGAAGTATCATAAGAATAGAAAAACAAACACCACATGTGCTCACAATTAAATTGGTACTAGTTGATCAATACTAATGTACACATATGGGAAGTAACATTCATAGGGTGTCAAGCAGGTGGGAGGGCCAAATGGGATGAGTAAATCCATAGGTAACAGATGTGGTGTGCACTGCCTGGGGGATGAGCATGCTTGTCAGGCAGTGCAAAGGCAATTTATGCAACCAAAGTATTTGTACCTTCATAATACTCTGAAATTTTTTAAAAAATTAAAAGGAGGGAAAAGAGCCCTGATTATTTTACAAAATATATGATACCCATAAATTTCTAAAAATATAAATTCATATTTAATTTGGATTAATCATTTCTAGAAATCAATTTTATTGTAGTATTTAATGTGAATAATAAGTGACAATAATATTAATCCATCTTACTTAATTTTATTCTTAACTTATCCTAAAAACACTAAAACCAGGTAATTAATATACTAGTTACATTTTTTAAAATTCATATGTGCATGTATTACCTAATCGTTCATTTAAGTACAGAATCATCTGGAAATTACCATCATAGTTAATGAAAAATAATCAGAATTTCTAAACAGAGTAAGTGGATAGCTGATAGACACACTCCTATATACATAGTAAGTCAACCTTATTTTTGCTCAAATTTCTAAAATAGATAAGTAGAATAGTTATATGAAGCAAGGAATAATTTGGAAAGCAATTATATTGCTGAATGCTTAATTTTTTTCATGAGACATACTAGCTACGGATTTAATATTTAGATGTTAGCCAGTTTTCTCATTACTATTTTCTGTTAGTATATTGATGGCTCAGAGAAAAAATTAATCTCTCTGAAATTTTATGAGTGATTTATGAAATCTTATTTTTGTGAAACCAGGTAAATTACAGCTAATACAACTTCTAGTACTTAAAAGTGATTTGAAATTTGCATTTAGAATACCTTGTTTCTTAGCAAATATTAAAGTCCTTGGATTTTTTTCAACTATAATGTATGTCTTTAAAGATTAAAATGCAATTTCTTAGTTTTGAAATAAAAGGATTTTGGGAAAGCTGACTGTCAAATTTAAAGGAAATAATTCTATTGATTTTCTATTATAGAATAATTATAGTTTTTATGTAATAAAATATATTTAACTTCATCTGCATTTTAATTAGAATAATAATGAATCTAATATCAAATAAAAACTATATTTTTGTTGTTAAATTCAATATCATGAGGCATCTCCTCTACTGGAAATATATTTATATTAATATAGTCAGTATTTTTATTTTCACTCATCCTATTAAATACTTTCATAATTTTCTCAAATTTTTCACTTAAGTATTAATTTAAATCCACAAAGGGTGTCGTAAATAATTTCCTATTAATAGGTGTTACTTTTTCTTTATTGGATGATAAAATAAACATGTATTTTTTTATTTGTGTTAGAGACTTAAAACGTTTTCCAAAGAAAACTCAGGTAATACAAAATAGTATTAAGTAAGAAACTAAAAGTAATTCCAGATCATATTGCCCAAGTAAAAATGCTACAAATATGTCAGGGGCATATTTAATGGAACATATGATATTTAGAATATCATATATTATATGATATTAGATCCCAGTAGGAGAGTCTTCTGTATTGCTCAGGATATTCTAAGAAGGGATGAGTTCCAGGGTTTAAGATAAGGTGTCTACTAGATATCCAAACACCCTCTGGCCAACCAATCAGGACCTGCTTCCAGGATTTGCTTAGTGGTAGAAGTGCAAATACATCTAACTAACCTGGACTTCTGCACTGTTATAAAGATTTGTCAAGGTAGGAGAATAGAATGTATGTAATAACTTTTGTTAGCTTAATTTATTAGCTTTGACTAATGAGACATATTCTATGCAGTTCTTCATTTGTACTCTTGCTCGAGCCCTGCAAATGTGAGAGTTGAGCCTGCTTTAGGGGCATCTTTCTGTGACAATGTATATATACAATGCAAAAATTGAAATTACTCTCTCTGTGATGATCTATATTCACATACTGATCTATGTATTATATTATATATAACCATTAATAAACCGAAGCATTATCCATCTTAGTTTTATTGTGCTATGTAACGTTTTCTGTCAACCTAGCCATGTTTATCCACTTTTTTATATGGCTGCAATAGAAATAATCATCGTTCATCACCATAACTCTATCTGATTAGTTCTCTTCCTCAACATACTCTTTTACTATGAGTTTACTATAATGGTAGCAATAACCCATAGCATTTCTCATGGTTAGTCTTCTATTTCTATCTATCTTTATTTGACTACTAAGTTGTGCATTTTCTTCAGAACTCAATTCGATTTACTTCTTTCTTCTTGATCACGCCACTCTGATGAGAATTATTCACCTCAGTTTAATTTCTTGTTTTTCTTATTTGTTTATCCCGATAGAATGCCTTTTCCTCCATCAATCCATGGGTCCGGGTTATGTGCCATAGTTATCTGAGAACATAGTTCTTGGCTTTTCCTTTGGGAGCTTGCTATAATCATAATTCTTTCCTTTCTTGCTAAATTGCAGCCACTCCACCTCTGACCAGGTTATCAGTATTATTACCTCCTTCTCGGTTTTTCAGGAAATATTAATGCATGAAAATAAGTAATCTTCTACAACATCATGTCATACCCTGTGACTTTTTATTACTAAGTTTTTAGTTAAATGGCCCAACTATCTGACAATACTCTGAAGCATGTAAGAAAATGAGCTTTGATTATAATTCTATTGTTTCATTATGTAATAGCTGTGTAACTTTGGGTCAGTTATTCAAATTCTCTACATCTCGGGGTAATTTTTTTTCTTCAAATCTATAGGCTTTGTTCTATATCTGAATTGAATTTCAGCTTGACTTTTTGGGATACCGTTATTGAGAAGGAGATAGACAGAAAGTAATACTGAGAAATGTCAGTGTGCCTTCCAGTTTATACCATATTTATACCAATTTACACTATATGAGCTTTACCATTCATAAACCTTTGAAACTGACAAAAATAAAATCCATAGATATATACTAATTTAGAAAGGCCCATGATATATGCAATCATATTAGTCAGGACTTAACTTTTTAAAACTAAGAACACATCTACAAAATTCAAGATTTTTGTTCTTAAACACTGTCTTCTTTCTACAATTTTAATAAGATTACTTATGTATCTTCATTCATAAGGGTTTTTATTTCTGTGCTTAACATTAAACTAAGATGAATACTTTGTATACTTTCATTCATTCAATTAATGTGTATCTAATACTTACTATGAAATGTTTAAAGTGTTGGAATATAGCAGTTAGAAAAGTCAAAATGCTTCTTATAATTTAACTTATATTCTATTAAGGAGACAATATTTAATAAGTGCAGTGTATGTTAATAGGCGCTTTAAGTACTATGAGGAATATAAGTCAGGGTAAGTATATAAAGAGTCATGGAGCAAAATGGAGATTTCTTTATATAAGGAATTTAAGGAAGGCTTCTTTAATATTAATACATTGATATGTGAGCAGTGATGTGGTTTAGATGAGGAATTGGGCCATATTAGAAATTGAGGGACAACATTTTGTAAGATGGAATATCCAATGCAAAGACACAGATGTGGGGGTACTCATGGAGTATCCAAAGCTTCTCAGTCATTGTGACTGGAGCACAGTAAAGAAGGAAGGAAAGATTCAAGAGTAGTCCAGGATAGAGAACAATTCCAAGGATAATTTGGGTAAGGCCTCAGAGGTCAAGGTAATAAACTTGGATTTTATTACACAGATCCTTGTAAAATGGAAAGTCATTGAAGGGTATTGAAATTATTGAGCAAAGGAGTAATGTTATACAACTTCCATTTAAAAAGGATTTTTCTGGTCTCTGAATAAAGAATACATTACATGAAGATAAATGTGGTAATAGGGAGACTTGGTAGGTAGTTAATGTCAAAGTCCTGACAGGAGTTCAAGGTATAACAAACCTAGATCACATTGCTGAGAGTGGTAAAATTTTGGATGAATTTTGAAGACAGAAAAGCACAAGGGCTTAATAGAATGGATGTGGGGATATAGTGAAGAGACAAATCAGGGATAATTCCACAATATGATGTAATATTTTGAGAGGAAAAACATTAAAGGCAGAAATGCTGATTTTGAGGAGATTAGAAATTAGAGTTCAGAAATATTAACAGGTAAATTCTTATAAGAACTTCAAGTGGGCATGTCTAATAGCCATTTGGATATCCATGTCTGAAGTTTAGGGGAAATTTTCAGGTTAGAAATTTAAAAAGTGGAAACAGAAACATATAGTTGGTACTGACAGCCACAGTACTGGATCAGATATTAACCTGAAGAGGTAACTTAAGAGAGAGAAAAGGAAGACTCATCCCTAGGGCATCATAAAATTCAAAACTTGGTAAACATAAGTGGGACCTGACAAAGACTCTTTTCTTGACTAAACTTTAGTCAGGCTCTTCTGGGCTCCCTTTTTGACTAGGCCTTGACCTTGAACTCTGTTCTGTCTTTGGCCTGCCTAGCTCTGACTTAGTAAATCAGCTTTTTTGATCTCCACTAAATGTTTGATAGGAAAGTGGTTTTACTCTCCATCTGTGTGTCAGTAGGAATTCCAAGATGTAGGTATAATGAACCCAAAGCTTTTAAATATCTGAGAAATGGAGGAACTTTGAGAAAGATAGATTGTAGAGATAGGAAGAAATATGGACAATGACAGAAGTATAGAAAATTCTAACATTTAATGGATGAATTAGGTCTTATTAAAGGAAATATCAGTCTCGTCAAAAGAGTTTAAGTAGAACAAATCTCACTAATTTGAAAGGAGCAAAGCTCAAAGTGTATTTCTGTAATGGCAACTGTAGTGTAAAACAGGTGAGGAAGAGTAAGAGCTCATGAAAGAATAAAAAGACATGAAAAATGACATTAGGAAAATATTTTTACTTTAATGTCATAGAATTTTATAATATAACCATTGAAGAAAGGTATAGATGAAAATAAGAACCTAATATTTAGAAGATGTTAGTAAATGTGATTGTTTTTCTAATGAGTATGCATTCTGAACAAGGTTTTAAAAAATTCTCTGTTTTTTTATTATCATTAAAAAATAATACCTCCTTTTAAATTATTTAACCATAAAAGGGATAAATAGCTGTATTTACTAATTCAATTTATTAATGCACTAATAATAAATAATTCAGTTAAATGATTTATAATACAAAGGCTTTAATTTTGAGAGCTTTAAGCATTGTTAATACTTTATTATAATTTGGGCAAGGATGTAGTCTTCCTATATTTTATTATTTTGTTATCCTTTATTATAATTTGGGCAAGGATGTTGTAGCCTTCCTATATTTCCCTCCTAACACTCTATCCTTTATTTTGATTGATTTAACCACTCATTTATTTGTTCATATATTCAACAAAGGAGCAATTATTCATCAGACATCTGGCTAGGGTTGGTTATGCATTATGGTGTTTTTTTTCTGAGTATGTAAATATATGTGTGTGTGTGTGTGTGTATAAAATCCAGGCAATTATCCACTAGGTATATATACTTTTGTTTATATATGTTGGTCCCATGTTATAAGACATTGTATACATAATAAAATTATGAATGCATTTAAATTTACAGGACATTTTACACTTAGCATGATTTTCATTGAGTAGGCTTTCAGACAAGGAATTAAGAAATCAATCATTGACTATTTGGGGCTTTATATGAACATTGTCAAAATCCTATTCAGAAGCATTGTACCATTTTACACATATATACACACACACATACATACACACACATACACAAAAGCAACTATGAGAATATTCATTTATAGCTCACTGTTGTCAGCATTGGTTAACATATTTTGCTAATTGGATTTGTGGAAAGATTATTTTATCTCAAGTTTCTTTTCTTACTTTTAGTTTGAACATTTTCCTTGATGATTTATTACTAATTGTCCTTTATCTTTTTGTAAATTATACATTTCTGGCCTTTGCCTGTTCATTTATTGGAACCATAGGTGTTTTCTCCTTAATTTTATTTCTTCATTTAATGCTATATTGTTTTCTTGGCATCTTTAATAAAACAAATTTTCCATCATGGATTTTTGTCATGATTTTCAAAATTCCTTACTAATTGCCTAATTACCTAAAATAACAGTATTCATGTAAAATTATTTGAGTTTTTTTCTGCTTTAGTGGACACTTTTCCTGTTGCTACATTTTTTCAAGTATTTTCTCTAACTTTGGGTGTTTATTTGTCTTCAGTGTATTCTGGCTTCTCAAGGAGTTGTGCAATTGCCTCATGTTTATAAATATTCCTATGGGAAGATTTTGTTTTTAATTTTTCGAGGGTTCAATGAATTATATTGATTCTAGGTCAATTTTCATGTTACTGTCTCCAGAGACTCAGGTTTTTATAGGGATGGGTAGTACCTGATTTATCTTCAGTGACTATTTTTCCACCCATAGACCAAAGTTAGCCTATCTCCATGCCATATCCCTGGCTCAGGGGGTATTTTTCTAGTTGCTTTTTAAAAGGCTGAAAGTCCATTCTCAAGTCAGGCTTTGTGTAGGAAGCCCACTTCCAACTGCCCTCCAAATGGTGGGGTATGGCTTATATCCCAGGATTTCACAGACACTCTCCAGGGGTTCTGATCATGTGTAGCTATCCCTGGTCTGAACTACTTTGCCTTTAACCTCTCATATCTATTGTGTCTATGGCTTTGATTCCCTCTTTGTTTCTTGCAAGGGGTGTCTGATATTTGCTTTTCACTCAGTTGTATATGTTTCAAGCTTTGGATATATTGTCTAACAGACTTGCTGATGATGAATTTCCTTGTTATTTTCCTAACAAATTCTTTATTTTATTGTTCATAGTTTGTTGCTCTTGTTATTTCCCCTAGACCTCTAAGATTCATAAAGTATCATTCTTTCAGTGTTTGATAAATATTCCTTATAATATATTTTAGTTCATTTTAAAAGGCACTTTGCTCCATCTGGAATTAATGAATGTATAGTATGAGGTAATTTGTACAATGAGGTAAGGCTTTAAATTGATTTTTCCCAATAGTGAAAAGATTTCAGCAATATTTATTGAATACCCTTTCCTTGTTTTTCTCTATGCTATTCATATGTTCATACAATGTTTAATAAATTTCTACAAAAATAGAGAAGTGTAATGATAAAACTAAAAGCACCCTCAAAATTATCACTCAGGTAACCACAATTGAAACAAATAAATAAATAAACAAGCAAACAAGTAAATTAATAACTGGCAACAAAGTAAATGAAATAAGCTTTGAAATCTCCCCATTACCTTCCACCCAGCTCTGCTCCAAAGATTTATATGTGTCATTTATACTGAATTTAAAAAATTATTTTCACAGAGAGAATCATATCATATACTTTTATCTGTACCTTACTGTTCACTAATATGTCTAGAAATATATATTTTTTAGCCCTTAGATATCTATTTCATGAATGCAAAGTATTTTGTGTTCTTTTTTTTCCTCTTTCATTTCTTTCTTTTCCTTTTTCTCTTTCTTTTTCTTTCTTTTTTAGACAAAGTCTCACTCCTTTGCCCAGGTTAGAGTGAAGTGGCATGATCAGAGCTTACTGCAACCTCAAACTCCTAGGTTCAAGCCATCCTCCTGCCTCTGCCTCCCAAGTAGCTGAGACTACTGGTGCACACCACCACATGTAGCTATTTTTATTTTATTTTATTTTTTTTTAGAGTCAGGGTACGTCTATTCCCCAGGATGGTTTCTAACTCCTGGGCTCAAGTGATCATCTTACCTTGGCCTCCCAAAGTGCTAGGAATACAGATGTGAGCCACTGTGCTGGCCTCTTTTTCTTTTCTTTTTTTTAACCTGTGTATAACTCAGTGCGTTTAACTAGTTGACCACACTGGAATACATTTTTTTCTCTTTCTAATAATAATAGCAAAATGATTATTCTGACTTAATTTTTATGATCATTAGATAAAACACAAAGCATATTAAAATATTATTAGATATTGCCAATTGCTCTCTAGAAAAGTTGGATCACTGATTTAAATAATAACCAAAAAATTATTAGCATTCATGTTTCCCATACCCTTGGTATTATTGAGTATTAATATTCTTAAATATCTTGCCTATAAGTGAGAAAGTAAAATTCCATTTTGTTTTGATTTGCATTTATTAAATGATGAGGGATTTTGAGCCACACTTCTAAAATTTGAATTAACAAGACTCCAAATAATATTATACTATAATTTTTGTTTTTATTCATATTTGACCTTTCCAAAGAAACAGAAATATGCTTTCCCCTCCCCCCCTTTGCCTAATTGCTCATAGAAGCAGAGAGTAGAACAGGGCATGGAGGTTGGGCAAAATGGGGAGTTGTTGATCAGGGTACAATCTTTCAGTTATAAAATGAGTAAGTCTGGGGATGTAATGTACAGCATGATGACTGTGGTTAATAAAACTGTCATGTTTACTTCGAAGCAAATAAACCATATTATCAATAAAAACAAAACAAAACAAACACCCAGAGAGGATCTTTACATTTTCCAGTGTCTTTCCTAGAATTTTGATATTTTAAATTTAATATTTTCAATTGCTCATAGTTTCTATTTTCACATATTACCTGCATTGGTTTCCCATTTATTTCTTTTGTTAGTCATCCACTTACTAAATGACAATTGTTTGGCTTATTTTATATATTATAAAATTATCTTATTTTTTGAAATTTATTATTTTAGACTGTCATTATTTTTATTATGTTGTATAAGAATATTATTCTCTCCTCTCAGTATACTACTATTTTACAGCAAAGTAATTTTCTATGTTCTTATTATCATCACAGTCAAATGATGATATCTCATTCATCTCTCATTCACTCATTCAAAAAATATGAACCAACTCCACTGAAAGCTCTTTGTTCTCGATATTTCTTTTAACCTACTCTTGTCCCACATAATAATTGAGTTATTTGGAATGTATGTTATTGAGCTTTTCATTTATTATTTGATTAAAGAAAGATAACCAGACAAAACTTTTAATGTTGAAATAAATTATTTTTATATTGATTATATAAAATATTTATATATGGCATATAATAACCACAATCTAAATTTTGGCATTAAAACAAGAATTAAGTATTATATGAGTGGTAGTTATATTTATTTTAACATTTAAAATGTAAAGTTTATTATGTAAATCCAACAAAGTGAACAAATAAAGGTTGTGTAAATAAGAAAATGTGTATAATATGATAGTGTCATTTTAAGATGAAGACTAAAACATGAATAGTAGATAATTAATTTTTCAATTACAAAGGAGTACATGTTGTACCGAGAAAATTCTTAGAAAGACAGCTGGACACTAATTCTGTTGGTGAAGGTACAGTTTAACCTCGTACGATGATTACAGCAATAAAGTTAATGATCTCATCACAGCCACACCAATATTTTTATAGTGCTATTAAATGGATATACTTATTCAAGGTGCATAAAAGAGAGAGAATTTTAGTAGGCTAAAAAAATGTGATGTTTTCTATAATTTAGAAAATTTAAATTTGAAATATACAGGAAGCATGATTAAATGTAAGGAATTAGATTAAAAGGAACAGCTGAATGGAAACACTTTTGAGCCTCACCTTTAATATATTTATAATAATTTTAATTGAGTGCTTAAAGTGCATGTTATTGAAATATAACTATAAACTAATATGCAATGTAAAATATCTAAAAGGATACATTAAATATTAAATTTGATAAGCATGATATCCATTTTGTGATGTTACTTTGTACAAAACTCAAAACCTATTAATTATGTAACAGTAATTGTGTAATAATTAAATCCCCAATAATTGGCCTTTCAACTAAAATTAAAATACAGCAAGGGAGGTATTGAATTTTTTTCTCCAAAGAAAAAATGTATAGTACTTATTAAGTTTATGAACTATGGCCTGAATTGTATTACCACAAAAGCTATATTGAAGTCCTAGCTCCCAGTAGCTATGAATGTGGCCTTATTTAGAAATGAGTTATTTTTTCAGATGGAATCAAATTAAGATTAGTTCATTAGGCTGGGCTCTAATCCAATATAACTGATGTCTTTATAAGAAGAAGTGAAGAAACAGGGAAAAGATGGCCATGTACCGAAGAGGCAGAAATTGGAATAATGCATGTACAAAGGAAGTAACACCAAGAATTGCCAGCAAACCACGAGAAGCCAAGAGGGGGCAAGATAGGATTCTCTCCTAAAGATTTTAGAGGGAACGTGACACTGACACATTGATTTCAGATTCCTAAATTCCAGAACTGTGAGACAATAAATTTCTGTTGTTTAAGCCGTACAGTTTGTGGTATTTTGTCACAGCAACCCTTAGAATATGAAACAAGCATGAGACATTTGAAATGTTTCCCCTGGCAATTTTATAGGAACACTTGTTTGGCAAAGAAAAATAGCTTAGCTTTGTCTGAATTCCACTCAGGCTCAAAGTTTAAGAATAAATATCAGTGTCGGAGTCTCTGATTGCTTTCATATCAGGGGACGAACTCAATATTTTCTGGAAATAAACTTGATTTTCCTTTTCTTTAGGAAAAAATAACTTCCATTGAACTTTAAAAAAAAAAATCCGTGAATAATTCATTTCAGATTCAGCCAGAATTGGACTCCCAAGCTTACTCAAAACTGTTGTGCATTGTCTTGATCCTATTTTGCTATAAGCACCACACTTATCTTTGTACCCTGAAAGTCCAGAAAAGGTCAACCATGCAGAAATCCTGTACTCCTAGGTGACACATATCTTAAGCTAGAGGAAATATGTCAGACTTTTGCATAAATTATGTCAGAATTGAAAGTTGTATGAGCTAATTTATTTATGTTATGAATAGCATTCTAATGCAATTTATCCTTCAAAAGTTTCAAAGTCTTTCACAGAAATTTGCTTTCCATTCAAAGACTTTTAGAGTTTGAAGAGCAGGTCATAGATTTTCTAACCAATCAATAGTTTTATTGGGTACCTGTTATATCTTTAGCTCTGTGCTATTTAAGTCCTATATCACATAATACATCATAACTCCCTTTCTTGGACAGTTTAAATTTACTGGAAGATATAAAGCTAATACATATGTGTTCAATATTCTAAGAGTTATCAATATATGAAGATCATTGGACATGAAAATTCTCATTTTAAATCATAGATCTATAAGCAATAATGTACAGAAGTCAGTCTCTACTAATTCTTGAGTGCTGATTGGTTAATTGTAAGGAATTCTGAAAGGCTGTTGTTAAACAGAGCAATTATTAAAATTTGATTATATATATTTATATATAAACATTATTAATGAATACAAAAGACTCATTTGTTCCTAATTATTTTATTATATTTTGTTATTATATATTTTGAGGTTGTTTCATATTCATTGCATCTATGTGAAATAAATATTACATAATGGGATGCTATTGTCCATCCCTTGCCAAATCGCACACTATTTGATGATGCCAGTTTGGTAGCTTGAAATCAAACATGATGGGCACATTTTCAGAACAAAAATTGATAAACTTTATTAAGATTATTAAGATTTTTCCCCCAGAGAGCCAATTGTTGAACATTAACCAACACACCACTGTTTAAGGTGTGCTGAGTTTGTTAGTTTCATTGTTTATCACTTGTACATTTTAAAATCTCTTTCTTCACTTAACTTCCATAGTTTCTCATATATTAATACCTAGCTCTTTTCCTGTCTCTCTGCTGCTCCTTTATAAATCTCACTTGAAAACTACCAGAAATTTGAAATGTTGGCTTCAGACCTGAGACTTCTCTCTAGTCTCTTTGTGTGTAGGTAATTTCAACCATTCCCATGGTGTTAAGTGTTATTGATATGCTGATCGCATTCATATTTATGCTCGTGTCTCAAACTTCTGCCTGCAATTCATAAAGCCATATATAATTACTTTCTGTAATTGACATTTTCATGTGTATGGTTTACAGCATGTTTCTGAAACACAGCTTTTGTACAAATGGCCTAGAGTGTTTGTTAAAAATCAAATTGCTCGACCTCAACCCTCAGAACATCTGATTCAGTAGTTCTGGATTGAGTCTAAGTATATTCATTTCTAACAACTTCCAGGTAATTCTGATGATCCAAGAACTATATTTTGAACACCACTTGTTTACAGGTATCTAAAGCCTATCATTTCAAAATTTATCTGTTAGTTACTTTAGTTAACCAGGTATTCTCTTTTCATCTATCTCAGTAATTTTTTCTGCTGTTATTGACAGATTTTATTTTATTTCATTTTTTATTTTCTTTATTTCAGCATATTATTGAGGGTACAAATGTTTAGGTTACCTATAGTGCCCTTGCCCCACCCAAGTCAGAGCTTCAAGCATGTCCATCCCCCAGATGATGTACACTGCACCCATTAAATGTGTATATACCCATCCCCTTCTCTCCTCTCCCATCTGCTCGACACCCGATGAATGTTATTACCATATGTGCACTTAAGTGTTGATCAGTTAAAACCAATCTGATGGTGAGTACTTGTGGTGCTTGTTTTTCCATTCTTAGGATAGAATGGGCTCCAGCTCTATCCAGGATAATACAAAAGGTGCTATATCACCATTGTTTTTGTGGCTAAATGGAACTCCATGATCTACATATACCACATTTTATTAATCCACTCATGTATTGATGGGCACTTGGGTTGTTTCCACATCTTTGCAATAGTGAATTGTGCAGCTATAAACATTCCAGTGCAGATGTCTTTTTTATAGAGTGTCTTTTTTATAGAATGTTTTTTGTTGTTTTGGGTAGATTCCCAGTAATGAGATTGCTGGATCAAATGGTAGTTCTACTTGTATCTCTTTGTGGTATCTCCATATTGCTTTCTGCAGAGGTTGTAGTAGTTTGCATTCCCACCAGCAGTATCTCTTCCTATCTCTCTGCGTCCACACCAACATTTATTGTCTTGTGACTTTTTGATAAAGGCCATTCTCACTGGGATAAGTGATATCTCATTGTGGTTTTGATTTGCATTTACCTGGCGATTAGAGATGTTGAATATTTTTTCAAATGTTTGTTAGCCATTAGTCTATCATCTTTTGAAAAGTTTCTGTTCATGTCCTTTGCCCACTTTTTGATAGGGTTGTTGGATTTTTTTCTGACTGAGTTCTAAATAAACTCTAGTTATCAGCCCTTTATTGGATGTGTAATATGTGCATATTTTCTCCCATACTGTGGGTTGTCTGTTTGATCTCATGATAGTTTCCTTGCCTGTGTAGAAGCTTTTTAATTTGATCAGGTCCCATATATTTATTTTTGTTGGTGCTGGGATTTACTTTGCGGTCTTTTTCATAAATTCTTTGCTTAGACCAATATCTGTAAGAGTTTTTCCAACATTTTCTTCTAGAATTCTTATAGTTTCATGCCTTAAGTCTGTTATCCACTGTGAGTTGATTTTTGTGAGAGGTGAAAGGTGCAGATCCTGTTTCCGTCTTCTACATGTGACTATCGAGTTTTCCCAGCACCATTTATTGAATAAGGATTCTTTTCCCCAGTGTATTTATACAGGAGATAGGGGACTACTATAATTCTTCTGCATGTGGATATCCAATTTTTCCAACACTATTTATTGAAGAGGCAGTCCTTTTCTCATCATGTGTCTTTCATGTCTTTGTTAAAAATCAGTTTGCTGTAAATGTTTGGATTTACATTGGGTTCTCTACTCTGTTTCATTATTCTGTGTGTCTGTTTCTGTAGGAATATTATGCTGTTCTGGTTACTATAGGTTTGTAGTGTATTTTGAAGGTAGGTAGTGTGATAATGCCTCTAGGTTTATTCTTTGTGCTTAAGATTACTTTGGATATTCAAGGTGTATTGTGGTTCCATACAAATTTTAAGATTGTTTTTTCTATTTTTGGAAGGATATCATTAGTATTTTTTATTTATTTTTTATTTCAGCATATTATGGGGGTACAAATATTATGATTACGTACATTGCCAATGCCCCCCTCTCCCTCGAGGCAGAGCCTCAAGCATGACCATCCCCCAAACATTGCACATCTCACTTATTATGTTTGTATATACCCATCCCCTCTTGCCCCCTCCCACCTGCCAGACACCCGACAAATGTTGTTCCTATATGTCCACTTAGGTGTTGATCCGTTAATAACAATTTGCTGGTGAGTACATGTGGTGCTTGTTTTTCCATTCTTGAGATACTTCACTTAATAAAATGGGTTCCAGCTATATCCAGGAATATACAAGAGGTGCTATATCACCATTGTTCTTTAAGCCGAATAGTACTCCGTGGTATACATATACCACATTTTGTTAATCTACTCATGTATTGATGGGCACCTGGGTTGTTTCCACAACTTTGTGATTGTGAACTGTGCTGCTATAAACATTCAAATGCAGGTTTCTTTTTCATAGAGTGACTTTTGATCTTTTGGGTAGATGCCCAGTAATGGGATTGCTGGATCAAATGGTAGATCGACTTGTATCACTTTAAGGCATCTCCATATTGCTTTCCACAGAGGCTGAACTAGTTTGCAGTCCCACCAGCAGTGTAGGAGTGTTCCTATCTCTCCGCATCCACACCAACATTTATTGTTTGGGGACTTTTTGATAAAGGCCATTATTACTGGAGATAAGTGATATCTCATTGCAGTTTTGATTTGCATTTCCCTGATGATTAGAGATGTCGAACATTCTTTCATGTTAGTTGGCCATTATTTTTTGATAGGGTTGTTTGATTTTTTCTTGCTGATTTTCCTGAGTTCTAAATAAATTCTAGTTATCAGCCCTTTCGGATGTGTACCTTGCGAAAATTTTCTCCCATTCTATGGGTTGTCTGTTTGCTCTCTTGACAGTTTCTTTGGATATGCAGAAGCTTTTTAATTTGATCAGGTCCCATTTATTTATTTTTGTTGCTGCTGTGATTGTCTTTGGGGTCTTCTTCATAAATTATTTGCCTAGGCCAATGTCTAGAAGAGTATTTCCAATGTTTTCCTCTAGAATTCTAATAGTTTCACACCTAAGGTTCAAGTCTGTTACTCAGTGTGAGTTGATTTTTGTGAGAGGTGAAAGGTGTGGGTCCTGTTTCAGTCTTCTACATGTGGTTTTCCAGTTTTTCCAGAACCATTTATTGAATAAGGATTCTTTTCTCCAGTGTATATTTTTATCTGCTTTGT
>VBSM01003039.1:15269119-15287027 GCA_008086735.1 Cheirogaleus medius
TTGCATCTATATTCATAAAGGATATTGGTCTGTAGCTTTCTTTTTTTGTTACATTGAATGATGTCATTAGTATTTTAATAGGTATTGCATTAAATCTGTAGATCACTTTGGTTAGTATGGCTATTTTAACAATATTAATTCTTCCAGTTTATGCAACGGGAGGACTGTTGCATTTATTTGTGTCCTCTTTAATTTCTCTCATCAATATTTTATAGTTTTCATTGTAGAGATCTTTCACCTTCTTGGTTAAATGTATTATTATGTATTTTATCTCATTTGTAGCTGTGTAGGTGGAATTGTTTTCTTTATTTTTTTTCATATAGTTAATTGTTGGTATACAGAAATGCTACTGATTTTTGTATGTTGATTCTGTACCTGCAACTTTAACCAATTCAATTATTAGTTCTATTAACAGAGTCTAATCTACTCTATTGGTGCAATATTTAGGATTTTCTATTTATAAGATAATTTCATTTGTCAACAGGGAAAATTTGACTTTCTCCTTTCCAATTTGGATGTCCTTTATTTTTTTCTCTTGCCTAATTGTTCTGGCTCCAGTATGATAGTAGCTATGGTTTGACATATTTGGCCTTTATTGTGTTGAGATATATTCCTTACATAACTAATTTTCTGATAGTTTTTGTCACAAGGAGTCTTGAATTTTTAAATGAATTTTTGTGCCTATTGAAATGATTATATGATTTTTGTCCTGATTTATTTATGTGATAAACCATGTTTATTGATTTGCACATGTCAAACCCTACTTACAGCCTTGGGATGAATCTCAGTTAGGCATGGTAATAGATTTGTTTTAAATAAATAGGCAGACATTCATTGAATCAAAGTAAATTTAATGTGATTATTTTAAATTGATAAAATTAAAAAATTTTAAATTATTTCTTATTCATTCATTTAATTACTTACCTAGTATGCATTGGATATCTACCATATGCCAAGTGTTGTTCAAAATACTGGTCATGAAGGAATGAACATGCTAATCAATGGTGATTTTCTCATGAAGTATCAGTGAATATTTTGCAAGAAACATAATAGAGTAATAAGTGTAATGTGTAGATGTGAATAGAGTAATATATCAGAAAATTACTAGGTAGTAACTTAAATGGAGAATGAGTAATAAACTCTTTGAGAATATGATTTGGATCTGAAATCTAAAAGACCATGAGAGAACAGGAATAAAAATTTAGACAAGGAGCATTTCAATCTGAAAAAAAAAAGTAAGTCTAGTTCATAGGTTTTAAGGGAGAAAGTACCTTGTCATGTGTTTCTAGTAAATTGAATAAGGGAGAATTTTGCCAGGACAAACGTTCCATGGCTGCTAAGTAGGTCTTCAGACTCTGAGATTCCAAGGTGGTCTCTGTCAAGGCAGGATTGAATTTTATTTGAATAGAATGAAAGCCATTTTTAGAGCTGAATCAGAAAAAATACACCATGTAATTTATGTTTTAAAGGTTTAAAGAATAATTTTGAATGGTGTATAATATTGGTAATGAATTTAGACACGATGACAAATTAAGAAATTATTGTAATAGTCCAAGTGCAAGATTATAGTAGTAGTAAGAAAGAGAAGAAAATGGGCAGAGTGAGACTATATTAAATTGGAGTTGAAAAAACATGCTAAAATAAACTAATTCAAAAGATAGGAGGAGATGAATAAAAACAAACTTCATATTTTTGGCCAGAGCAGTTGAATAAATGGGGATGTCCATTTTCAAGATAGAGAAGATGTTGAATGAGTGGACTTTAGAAGAAAGTTAGATACGTATTTCTCTTTTGGCCATGGTAATTCTTTAGCTTTTAGATGGTTATTGATGTGTAGTATTAAACATAAATAAAATATTATATTTGATGTATGGCAATAACATGCTACATCTTATGTGGCTGCTAACTTTAAAGGTCACTTAGCTTACAAGAGCTGAAAAATAATGTAGGGTATGCTTGTAAACTTATTATTCAATGATTTCAATGAGCTATGAAATAGGTTATTACAATTTTTGAGAGAAGCGGTGTTAGATGTCATAGAAATGATAATTGTGAAATACCACCAAACATCTTCTGTAATTAAAGAGAAAGTTTATAAGGATATTTGGTCTATTCTATTTTTAAGAGAATTAGTATTATTTTATTGTTTTATAATCCTGCAATTTTATTGACATTTAAAATTACATAGATGAAATCACTAAAGAAAAAAGAGGAGTTGATGATAAAATAAAAATGCCATACTGTCCATATCAATTAACTGAAAGGAATATTTTGGGATCTTCACATTGTATTGCCTCCTCTCCAATATAATACTGCCAAAATTTTACATTTTTCAGAAGTAATTTGTATTCTATATTGCTTATTGCACAGTAAAAGAAGCAAAGTCATATAACTGATATGAGTACTCTTTCTATTTGACTAGTCTAATATTTTTCTTTATTAATGTTGATAACACAGTATTGAATATAAAGTTAATTATAATCAGTTTTCAAATTGTCTCAATTGAATATAACAAATCACTTCATTTACAAAGTTATCTTCTGACTACGCATCTTTTATTTCAAAGTTGAAAGTAGAGTTGGGCAGACACACTGTAAGATTTTTGGCTAGGAGTCTGTAGGCACCTAAGAAAATATTATTTTTGAAAAATACTTGTTGTCCAAGTAAAATTGATATGACACTCCCACTCTTTCAGCTTAGCATATCTGAAACCTTCAAAGAAAAGACTGAATCTTCCCAAGATCTGCATGCATCTTTTGTCAAGGCAGTTAATGGGGTGAGAAATGAAAGGAGAAATGGCATGGTGTGCTTTCTCTAAGGAGGCATACTCACATTGCATTCAAAACAAGGAGTTACAGATTCCCTTAACTTGTATATGAAAGTAGTGCATAACTGTGCTCAAGAGTTATTGAAAACTATTATTCATTTTGTCAATACGCTTATTTCTTATCAAGCTTTATGTTAGATTTCAGTGCAAAATAGACAGTAATAATAAAAGGTTTGTCTGGACCCCAAAATTAGTAAAATAATGTATTCATGGCATTATATATATGATCAAATAGAGATCTTTGTTCTACCCTCCCCCTTTTCATTCTTTAAAAATTTTCCTTTTTATTTTGTGCTTTTTTTTATTTTTCTATTACATGAAGGTATTTGAGATGAATAGGGGTTCTTATTGTGGCACTAACATAATTGTACTTCTTAGTTAACATTTCTCGAAAAAACTATAACCATAAGTCATTTGTCTATATATTATTTCAGTTGCCACTGCCTAGTAGCAAAGAAGACTCCAAATTCTTACATAATATTACTGTTGCCAGAAAAAATATCTTGAAAAATAATGTAGGAAATACTTACTCTTTGCATCCAGGATGAAATTTTTTCTTTGGCTTTATAAAAATAATAAATAAAATCTTAATCTGGAAACTTTTCCCTGTAACTGCTCTATTAATTATAAACTTATCTTAGTGCTGCCTCATTGTACTATATTTGGAATCATGCAGTAAAAAGGAGATTTAAACTTAGTGTAATCATTCAAGGAATTCGGGCAAACAGATAATTAAGACCGCTTGTTATTTCTCTGAATTATTTAAATTATTTAACTGTATCACCATAAATTACCAGATAATTACATTTTGATCTGTCCTTAACTCTTAACTTTATGTCTGTTGAATGCTCTTTTAGGTAACTCTGACTCTTATGGTCTTATTAAGGCTTAGAATGTGCCTTTTTTTTTGGTGGGGAGACTTTTTGGAGAGGCAAAGGAATAGAAAAAACTGAACTTACTCATTGGCATAATTTTTATGTATTGAGTGATGTTAAAACTTGAAGATATATTAAGAAAGCTCACAGGATTAATGTGATTTAATTTTACCTTTTAATTTAATTTTATTACTTTCTAAAGCTTTTAAAAAATTGTAAATGTTCTTTATCCTTTAATGTTATTTTAAACAAAATAGATTTATTTTATATATGTTGTAGACAGTGCTTAACTTATTCTTCAGATATGTTGTGGTTGTTTTGTTTTATTTTATTGTTTTATTTTGTCTTCAAAAGTTGAAAAATACAAGAGAAATTGAGAATCTGGCAATAATTTTCATATGCTAGCCAATCATAAACAGTTATCTTGAAAGACCTGTGTAATGATTAGTGAAGCCAAATTAGAAAAATAATTTAATAGGAGATCAATCACATATTTAGTTACTAGTTTATAAACGTAGACTTAATCCATATACTTGTGGTTTCATCCAAGCATTTATTTTTTAATACAGAAATAGTTTCCTTCCTGTGTCACTGTCTCCACTGACTAAATACATCAGATTTTTAATATCAATTCAAGATTTTTAAAATGATATGACATTAGCAATGCATGAGGCTTGTTCTTTTGTAATTAATAAGCTTTGATGATGTTACTGAATGAGTGAAAAGTTACTGTTTATGATTATTGCTTAGATCTCCCTGTCACTGTGTTCCTATTGATAAAAGTAATTTAATTTTGTTATAATAACCTATCCAAAATAATTACAGAGGATAATGTAATAAAAGGTATTTGGTGCAAATTGAAAACAACAATGTAGTCTATAGATAGAAAAACCAAATGCTAACACATAAAAGACTCAGTAGGCTAATCTATTGGATTAGGGCCCGTATACAAGAAGAATGTATCATCCTTTCTCATAGTTATGGTGTTCAGCAATATAATATATATAGGAAATAGAAGATGCTTGAGTGGGGGTTGCCTCTTTGTCTAGCATTTTGCAAAACAAAGGATGAGTAAGTGTTTTCCAAGGAACTGTGAGAAAGAGATAGCCTGGATCATTTGAGGGAGGCAAGAAGATATCAGAGGAAATAAAGCTAAAAGTGTACCATGAAATGCCAAGAGGCTTAAAAATTAATTATAAGCAACCAGCAGATTTGTCTTTAGAAGAACACCTTTGCCTATGTAGAAGGAACTGCAGGTAAAATATCCAGGTGGGAGCTCTGAAGAGGAGGGAGCTCTGAAGACATGACACAGAGCTATCTTAGAGAAAGGACAAGCTTTGAACAGCATCCATCCCCACATAGTACCCTACTAAATCACCAGGGCAAGGCCAGTCAAAGGAAAACTTTCTTGCCATTCACTAATTCTCTCTCCTCCAGCTTTAATCCTCTTTCCATTTTGGAAGTGATGAGGTAAACTTGAAAAAAAAGGGAGGTTGAAGTTAAAAATATTGCTTTTTTAAAAACTTTTTGTTTTGTTTTACATAGGACTGGATATATTACTTATGAAAAGAGACAGAACTAAGGTGAAATTTCTCTTGAAAAAAGTAAGATGTTTTAATTACCAAAAGTGTCCAGAATAATCCTTGTGACATGCCATAGATTTTATCCAAGGGGAAGGAAAGAATAAATTCCACAGAAGTGGTTTACTTGAGCAATGTGGGAGGCGAGCAGGGAATAAAGTTGTATTCTGACTATACCTTTTGTGTCTTGCTTGTTCATCATGTTTCTTAATCCCCAAGGTTGAACCTCACTTTTAGCCCTCATTCATTTATTTAAGGAATCTTAGGGCTGGGAGGGTGTTCATATCTATTAGTTTCCCTCATAAAGTCCAGTATTCTAAACAAAGAGAATTTTGAGACAGTTTTTTTTGTGTGTGTTTCTCATCAATTAGTTTCATTCTGTGCTATATCTAAGAGAAATTTCACAGAGTATATTTATGGCAAGTGTGTGAAATACGTTTTTGTTTCCAAAGCTAACTTACGTTTTCCACATTTAAAAAAATACTTTGTTAATCCATTTTTAGAGAGATTATAGGATCTCTGATCAAAACACAATTGCCATAAAAATGCTATTTCATTATTTGAGAAAGCATAAATTCTAGATATTAATTTTGAAAGAAAAAATCTTCTCAACTTTATATATTATATAAGCACTTAAACACTTAAGATATGTAACATAGTTTTTCTTTAAAAAATTATTTGTATTTATTAATGTATAAATGCAAAAAAATAAACTTCTTTGATATATTGAAAACTAAATAAATGTTAAAAACATGAGTTATCTAAAAAAACAAGGAAAATAAGACTGTTATGTTTTATTTTCTCACAGAAACACCCTTATACTCTCCTTGCTTCTGATAATATAACTTACTTCTGCTTATAGCAGATGATGTCCTAATAGTCCAGGACATATTTCAAAATTGTCTTTCTCTTCTCTTAAAATTCTTCCCATATTAAAAAAATAGTTGATAATATTCAAAGTTTATCTAATGCATAGTTATTTTAATCATCATCTGAAATATTCCTTAAATGGAATTTCTTTTAGTAATGCATTTCTGTTTGAAAGTCTCAGTATATACTGCTGATTTTAGCAACCTGAGTAAATGGAACTTTGGAAAATTATAGGTTATTCCCATTTTACCTAAGTCATGTTTCTCAACTGGAAAATTAAAAGCTGCCCTCAAACCAAGTAAACATCTTTTCTGAAGTTTTACTTGGGAAAAAAAAACTGTTTAAAATTATATGACAGCATCAGCAACTTTGATCTTTGCATCTTTGGGAACAAAGCAGTGGAAGGTTGGCTTTTTTCATATCATTCTGTCCCTTTGAGGAGGATAAAATTTTGATGGAGGTGATAAATATTTACCTGAATGAGACTAGCTTAATTGTACAACTACAAACTAGAGGGAAAATTGTACCTAAAATATTCTTTTCCTCTGAGAATTAATGTTTTTACTCCTTGTAAGTAGCAAAGGAGATGTAAAATACATAGCAATAGCATATCTAAGAGTGTGTGGGCGTGTATGCTTGTGTGTACGTGTATAGCCTAGCAAATAACTACCTGAAAATCATGTAACGTTTGTGTTTCACTGACATCCCAAAGTAAACGAAATTTTAGAATGAAGTTACAGATTCAGTTTATTTGTATTGTATATTTTTTCTTTCAAGTGGTATGTTTTTAATTCAATATTTTACTTTAAAGCATCACTATTAACATTCATCATTTTAGTCTCTATGGCTCTTAATTTTATTTGAAAATTGATAATTCAATCCCATTATTGTTTTTCTACATGTTCTTAAAATCACACTTTACTTTTTCCTTCTATATATGTCAACATCCTGGTTTAAATTTAAAAATTATACATACATATATACATGTGTAAATATACATGAAGAAATCCATATGCGTGTGTGTATATACAATATATGCTATAAGAAAAAGGTAGTTTTCTATTTCAATAAAACAAAAAGAGTTTAAAACAAAATGAGGACTTAGAATATAGTATTTAACACCTCTCAGTTTATAATTAATATCTACTTAATTTGTTTCAGTGATGTGGCAATATTTTCTGACAACCAGTGATTGATACACATAACCAAAGTGAAATAAATATAATTTTGTTTTATTTTGATGTATTTTTATAATAGATTTTGATAATTTGAGGATATATTTTAAATGACATACAGCCATGGAATCAAAATCTATATTTTCCTGTCCATGTTATGAAAATTGAATGGATTTATAAAGCTCCATGGCTGCTTTAAAAGTCTTACATTGACAGTATCTCACATAATGGACCTGAGACTTCTTAAGTTATCAACTCTTACCTAACTGGTATGCTAATTTTTAATTTCATGATAGCTTTACGATTTAACAAGTCACTCTGGGCTTACCTTAAATATGACCTTCTGGGCCTCAGACTTAAACAGTCAGTTATTGATTACAAAGGCTGTCTCGAACCTTCACAAGATGATTTCTAAATGTATAACCTAGTGATGTTTTAGTATTTCTGCTGTTAGCCTGAGTAGAAAGTCTGGGAGGAGGAAATAACTCACAAGAAAATCTTTTGTGCTAGAATGGTGATCATTTCAAATGAGGAGGTTGCTCTTGTAGATATGCAATATCTAACATAGAACTTTTTTACTAAGTCTGGTTTTGAGAACAGGAACATTGCTTCAACAGAGCAAAGGAATTCAAATGAATAATGTTCTCCTTGATAAGATAAAGTTGTCCTAGGCAAGGCCAGAGCTGTTATTACTGGACATAGAGGGAAAAGTATTTAAGATGTTGTTTCTCATCTACACAATCTTGATATACAAATTGTGTTTGGGATTTTTATATCACAAGTAACTTAAAGGGATTAAATTGATTATTCAGTGATGTTATATGTACCACAGTTTGGAACCAGGAGTGATCTTTAAACTGTGGATGGAACATTGGATCCCCTTCAACTTCTCTCAACTACTTTCAGTCAGTCACAGGAAAATCTGTGATAAGACTCCAGGCCCCTTGTCCATTCTCAAGACCTTTGATTTACTGTCTACCATGGATCTTCCTCAGAACTACCTTTCCCAGTGGATAATCAACTGATTATTCCCAAGCATTAGCACAGCAATATTAACAGAATAAAAAGCAGGGAGATCACAAAAAGTAACTAGTGTCACAATGGGATATAAAGAGTGGTCACTGAGACCTAAGGCAGCTCTATGACTTACATCATCTTTTTTTAGCTTTTTTTTTTTATTTCAAAGTATCAGTATTACAAGTATGAATATTCTTGGTTACATGATCACTTTTATAATGCTTGAGTCAAGGTTATAAGTCTGCCTGTCACCCAAATAGTGTTCATTGTACCCATTAGGTAGGTTTTCACTGATCCCCTCCTCTTTCCTCCCCTCTACTTGATTTCTATTAAGTTTTACTTCCCTCTATGCACATGTGTGCTCATCGGTTAGTCCCAATTTAATAGTGAGTACATGTGGTATTGTTTTTCCATTCTTTAGATACTTCACTTAGGGTAATGGTCTCCAGTTTCATCCAAATTGCTGTAAAAGGCATCAAGTCATCTTGCTTCATGGCTGAGTAGTACCATGGTATACATACACTACATTTTGTTAATCCACTCATAAATTGCCTTATTGTATTAAAATTACCTATGTAAATAGTAAAAACACAAGAGGAAAAGATAGCAAGGAAGTGATGGGAGCCAAAGTGAAAGATTTGTAAGAGGAATGAAGAGTTAGCAAGGTGAGTGCTAAATATCAGTTTGTTTTTATCTCTTTCTTTCATATACCAAAATTATTTTCTCCATTGAAGCAGCCTTTTATGAATTAATGAATGAATATAATTGTGAGTAACATACTATGAGAAGAATTAAATGACATTTTGAATATAGCCATTGAGTCTGTCACTTAGCATATTAAAAAATATCTACTCTTGTTATTTTTAGATTCCTAGGAGAGAAGATCTCTTACATTTTTCTTCCTACTGTCATAAACTAAGCATTTAAAGTTTTTAACACTAACCAACAATTATAAGTGAAAATATTTCTATGTCTAATATCACAGTCATTTGCAGCCTTATAAGCCTATGGATAATTCAAAGCAGACTTTTTATAGTAGTTCCATTCTAAAAAAGAATATATGCAATGAAATATCGGTACTAATTAATTATTGAAAGCAATAATTCATCATTCCTTTTCTGGTGATAGAATTGCTTTTCCTCACTGTGCAAATATTTTGCTACAAGAATATTTAATAAGGAGAAAATTTATAACCAAAATTGTACTTCACAACATATAAACCCCAACATAATTACTTAAGTTTGACATCATAGTTAGAAAGCCAGAAGAAAATTGTTCTGGTATCCTAAAAAGACACTATAGGAAAAAATTCAAAGGTGACAGTAAAGTCACTGACCTTTTTTCCTATTTCATTTATTTTTATTGATACATAATATGTTATATAATTTCAGGGTACATGTGATATTTTCACAAACTCATGTAATGTGTAAAGATCAAATAAGAGTAATAGGGATGGCCATCATTTTAGATATATATCTTTTAGTTATGCAGGGAATATTCAAATTATTCTCTTCTGGCTATTTTGAAATGTACAGTAAATTAACTACATGATGTATTGAACACTAGATCTAATTTCTTTTATCTAACTGTATATTTGTACCCATCAATCAACCTCTCTTCATCCCCCTCCCTCCTACCCTTCCCAGTCCCTTGTAAACAATAATCTACTTTCTATCTGTGTGAGATCCAATTTGTAGCTCCCACATATGAGTGAAAACTTGTGATATTTGTCTTTCTGTGCTTGACTTATTTCACTTAACATAAAATCTTCCACTTTTATTAATGTTGCAATGACAATATTTTATTTTTTATGGCTGAATAATATTCCATTGTGTATATATTCCACATTTTAGTTATCCATTCATCCATCCATAGGCCTTTAGATTGATTCCATATTTTGGCTGTTGTGAATAGTGCTGCAATAAACATGGGAGTGCAGGTAATTCCTTGATACACTTACTTCATTTTTGTGGGATATATACCCAATAGTGGAATTGCTGGATCATATGGTATTTCTATTTTCAGTATTTTGAGGAGCCTCCATGAAGTTCTTCATAGTAGCTGTTCTAATTTACATAGCCACAGTGTAAGGGCATTCCCCTTTCTCCACATCCTAACAGCATCCGTTATTCCCTATCTTTGTGATAAAAGCCTTTTTAACTGAGGTGAGATGATACCTCATTGTGTTTTTTTTTCCTCATTGTGGTTTTGATTTGCATTTCTCTGTTGATTATTGATATTTAGCATGCTTTCGTATACCTGTTGGCCATTTGTATGTTTTCTTTTGAGAAATGTCTATTTAGATTGTCCAGTTTTTAAGCAGATGATGATGATGATTATTATTATTATTGTTATTTTGCTATTGAGTTTTTTGAGCTCCTTACATATTCTGGTTATTAATTCATTGTCAGATGGATAGTTTGCAAAATTTTCTCCCACTCTGTGAGTAATTTCTTCATTTTGTTGGTTGATTGCTGTGCAGAAGCTTTTTATCACAATGCAATCCCATTTGTCTATTTTTGCTTTTGTTGCCTGTGCTTTTGAGGTCTTACACAAATGCGCACACACACACACACACACACACACACACAGTTTGCCTAGACCAATGTCCTGGAGCATTTCCCCAGTGTTTTCTTCCAGTAGTTTCATACTTTCAGATCTGAGATTTTTAAGTCTTTAATCCATTTTGAATTTATTTTTGTATATGGTGAGATATACAAGTTTAGTTTCATTTTTCTGATTATGCTTATCAGATTTTCCCAGCACCATTTATTGAAGAGTCTGTCCATTCCCCATTGGATATACTTGGCACTTTATTGGAAAAGAATTGGCTGTAAATATGTGGATTTATTAATATATCTGCATTCTCTTTTCTATTCCATTGGTCTGTCTGTTGTTGTGCCAGTACATGTTGATTTGGTTAACACATTTATATTTTGAACCAGGTAGTGTGATGCATCCAGCTTTATTTTTTTCCTCTAAATTACTTTGGCTATTCAGGGTCTTCTATGGCCCCATACAAATTTTAGTGTTCTTTTTTATTTCTCTGAAGAGCATCATTGGTATTTTGATAAGGATTGCATTGAATCTATAACTAATTTGGGGTAGTATTGACATTTTAACGATATTAATTCTTCCAATCTATAAGCAGGGGATATTTTTCCTGGTTTTTTTTGTCCTCTTCACTTTCTGTCATCAATGTTTTATAGTTTTCCTTATATAGATCTTTCACTTCTTGATTAAATTAATTCCTAGGTATTATGTATTGTTTTTAGCTATTGTAAATGGGATTGCTTTCTTGTTTCTTTTTTTAAGATTTTTCACTGTTGGCATATGTAAATGCTGCTGATTTTTGTATGTGAATTTCATATTCTGCAGCTTTACTAAATTAATTTATTAGTTCTAACAAGTTTTTGGTGGAGTCTTTAGAGTTTTCTAAATATAAGATCATGTTGTCCCTTAATAAGGGTAATTTGACTAATTCTTTTCCAATCGGATGCATTTTATTTCTTTCTCTTGTCTGATTGCTCTTCCCAGGACTTCCAGTATTAGGCTGAATAAAAGTGGTGAAATTGGGCATCCCTGTCTTGTTCCAGGTGTTAGAGGAAAGATTATCAATTTTTCCCTATTCAGTATGATGTTAACTATGGATTTGTTACATATAGTCTTTATTATTTTGAGTTATGTTCCTTCTATACCCTGTTTTTTGAAGGATTTTATCATAAAGCAATGTTGAAGTTTATCAAATGCTTTTTCAGCATTATTAAAATGATCATATGGCATTTGGTCTTGTTTCTGTTAATATGATGTGTTATGTTTATTGATTTGCACATGTTGAACTACCCTTGCATTCCTGGGATGAATCCTACTTGATCATGGTGAATGATTTTTTTCAATGTGTTGTGAAATTCTGTTTGCTAGTATTTTGTTGAGAATTTTTGCACCTATGTTCATCCATGATATTGGCCTGTAGTTTTCTTAATTTTTTTGTTATATCCTTGTCTGGTTTTGGTATCAGGGTAATGCTGGCCTCATATAATGAGTTTGGAAGTATTCTCTCCTTTTCACTTTTTTTTTTTGAAGAATATGTCTAGAATTTGGATTAGGTGTTATTTAAATGTTTGGTGGAGGTCAGCAATGAAACCATTAGATACTATGCTTTTCCTTTTTTTAATTCCAGAATATTACAGGGGTGCAAATGTTTAGGTTACACATATTGTCTTTGCCCCACTCGAGTCAGAGCTACAAGTGTGTCCATCTCTCAGATAGTACGCACTGCACCCATTAGGCGTGAATGTATCCATCCCCTCAACTCTCTTCCCACCTGCTCGACACCTGATGAATGTTACTACTATATGTGCACATAAGTGTTGATCAATTAATACCAATTTGATGAGAGACCTTTTATTACAGCTTTTATATTATTACTCATTAATGATTTGTTCAGTTTTTCTCTTTCTTCATGGTTCAATCATGCTAGATTGTAACTATGAAGAAATTTATTCCTTCTAGGTTTTCCAATTGATGGGTGGGTAGTTGATCATAATTGTCTCTAATAATTATTTGCTTTTTGGTATTCTCAGTTGTTATGTCTCTTGTTTTGTTTCTGATGTCATTTGAGTTTTTTCTCCATTTGTCTTAGTGCTAGCTAAAGGTTTGATGATTTATTTAATCTTTTCAAAAAACAAACTTTTCATTTTTCTGATCTTGTATATTCTTTTATTATCAATTTCATTTATTTCTGCTCTGATCTTTATTGTTTATTTGTTTCTACAGATTTGGGTTTAGTTTGTTCTTGCTTTTCTAGATATTTAAGTGCATCATTAGGTTGTTTATTTGAATTCTTTCTGCTTTTCTGATGTAGGTATTTATTGCTATAAACTTCCATTTTAGTACTTCTTTTTGTTGTGTCCCATAGATTTTGATGTGTTATCTTTCCATTTTTATTTAAGAAATTTTTAAATTTTTTTCTTAATTTCTTCATTGACCTGCTGGTCTTTGAGGAGGATATTTGTTTGTTTAATTTCTATGTGTTTGTCTATTTTCTCTTGTTATTAGTATCTAGTTTTATTCTGTTGTGATCAGAAAAGATACTTGATATGATCTCTACATTTTTGAATTTGTTGAGACTTTTTTTGTGGCCTAAGATATGCTCTGTTCTGAAGAATGTTCTATGTGCTGATGAAAAGAATGTGTATTCTGCAGCAGTTGGCCGAAACATTCCCTTAACATCAGTTAGGCCTATTTGGTCTAGGGTGTTGTTTTTAGATTTTGTACTAAATTTATGAGTGAATTACACACTATCATTACAGTATTAGTGTATTCTGCAGTTGTCTGTATACTTACTTTTACCAGTGAAGTTTATCCTTTAATTTTTTTTTCATGTTAGTGTTTTATTCTTCCAGATTGAAGAACTCCCCTTAGCATTTTTTGTAAGATAGGTCTGGTGGTGGAGAATTCTCTCAGCTTTCATTTGTCTGATATAGACTTTATCTCTCCCTCATGTTTGAAGGATAACTTTGCTGGATAAAGTATTTTTATATGACAAGTTTTTGTTTTGTTTTTTTTCTCTCTCATGTATTTAAAAATGTCATTCTACTTCCTCATTGCTTGTATAGTTTCTGTTGAGAATTCTGTTGTCAGATTAATTGAATCTCCTTTATATGTTATTTGCATCTTTTTCTTGATGCTTTTAGGATTCTGTCTTTGTCCTTGACCTTTGAGTGTTCAATTATTATATGTCTTGGAATAGTTTTATTTAGATTAGTTTTTTTTATCTGACCTTCCTGTACTTGAATGTTTATATTTTCCAAAAGTTTGGAAATTTGTCTATTATTTCTGTGAGTAAGCTTTCTATGCTTTGCTTTTGCTCAATTCCTTCTTTCACTCCAATAACTCCTAAATTTCATCTTTTGTAGTAGTTTTCATATATCTTGTAGGCAGTCTTCATTCTGTGTCCTTCTTTCTCCATTTTTCTCCTCTGACTCTGTAATTTCAAATAGCTTATCTTCAAACTCACTGATTCTTTCCTTTACTTGATCCATTCTGCTGGTGAGAGCATCTAATGTATTTTTTTAGTTTAGCAAATATATTTCTCAGTTCTAAGATTTCTGGGTTTTTTTTCCTATATTTCAATCTTTTTGTTAAATGTTTCTGATATTTTCTGAATTGCTTTTCTGTGCTATTTTGGAGATCACTGAGTTTCTTTAAAAATGCTATTTTGAATTCTTGATCTGACAGCTCACAAAATCAGCATCTCATTAGTGTCAGTCACTTGTTCCTTGGTTTGTCCGTTTAGAGAGATCATGATTTCCTGTTTGCTATTGTTTCTTGTAATGTACATCTATGTCTTTGCATTGAAAGGTTAGTTATTTATTCCAGTCTTCTCTGTCTGGTGTTTTGGTTTTTATTGGATATGTTTGCTTAGAGATTCTTTGTAATTTACCATTTGAATTTCTTTATTTTTCTGCTATGTTATTGCCTCCCTTTCAGTATTAGATGGCACCTCCCAAGGGGATATGCTGGCAGTATGGGAAAGTTTGCTAGAGGTTTATGTCCAGAGGACTTATGGAACTTATTACCTACAGTGTGGCACTGCTGAACAGCCACTCTGCTCTGGTATCTCCTTTGGCTGAGTTAAAGATCCATGTTTCTGGGGCTGGAGATGATAGTCTCAGCTCTCCTCTTTGGTCTATCTCTGTTTATTTTCAGGAATATTGCTCCCATCAGGCACTCACAAAGCTTATCATGGTTTGAGGCAGGAACAGGTCTTATACCAGGAAACTCAAGATGATGGTGAAACTGGTTGTGAACCTCAATCTAACTTTTTCTAATTTATAAACCAGGAGGTGAGGGGAAATTTTCCAAGCATCTGGTGCCAGGAAGATTGGGGAAAAGGGACATAATTGAAGTCCAATTATTTTATCATCTACTTGGAATTTTTTTACTTCTCTGTGGCCCTGGAAACTGTCTCATCTTTATATTTTAGTTCCTGGATATTGCTGGGGATAATCTCAGCACTCTATATTTGTTATTGATTTTCTGTGGGGTGGCATGAATCCAGTTCCCTTCTATGCTGCCATTTTGGAACCAGGAAATGTGTAAGTCACTGGTTTTTGAAGTATATCTGAGCCAATTTTTTATTTCAATGAGCATGTATTTGAATGCTGAATATTATTAATTATCTGCCTTAAATTTGAGCAAATTGTTAAAAATTTAAAAGACCAATTTTCACAGTGCTAATTATTATACAATGTTTTTTACTCACAATATTTTGAGTATGAAAATACTTGAGCTCTTAGACTTGTTTTTAATATGGGTTATTGAGTGAAATCATGGGTATTGTAAATCATCCTTTATCATAGTAGTTGTGATTTTATTCACTAAGGCAGACAAATTGATCTCAGGACTTTTAGCGCTAGGCATCATCACAAAAATTAATCTGTAGTAATATTCTAGAAGTATCAAAGAGTAAATTGAAATATTTTAGAAAAAAGCTTTTAAAGCAATTTGTTTGCTGAAAGCAGTGATAAACATCCATGTTTTATATTAATATCTGGACATTCTTTATATTACTTTAAATTCTTCTCCTGTCTTTATCTTGCTGGATTACATCAGAATAATAATAATGAAACATAAATACTAGACCAATATTTATTTATTTATTATGTGTGTGCTTATAATAAATGGAGGAAATAAAAATGATTAATGTATGTTCAGTTGGAATGATTTGAGAAATGGAAATGTCTTACAAATTAAGGCCACTAACCAATTTTAGCTTAGTGAAATAAAAATCTACACTTAAAGGAGTAGAATTATCATTTAGAGGAGAATAAAAAACATTGTAAGCAATTTTGTAGATTTTCAAGAACATCTTATTCAATGTTTTGCTATGCTCCTCTTATTCTAGCAATTGTTTGTCTTGTGCATATAAAAAAGTATTTTCAATGAAATATTTTTGCGACTTACATTCAGAAACATACTTTCAGATAAGTGTATCAATTTATTATCCTTAAAACTATCCTTCTAATAAGGGCTGTGATATCAATTACCTCCCAACATATCATGTAAATTCAAAAATATGTAATTAAATATATATATAGATATTCACAAATATTTAAAGATATAACAGGAATATTTTAGAGCAGGCAACAGATATTATCAAATCTGTTATACATATAAGGTTGTGATTTTCCTGTCCTACAAAAAAGAAACATATGACCAAGAGGATGAAGCACCAGCTAAAACTTAACCTGTGCTTTGCTTACCAAAACTTGCCTACTTGTAGTCATATCCAGTAAAATAAAACATATTTTTCAAAGGTATTTTTATGAAGGCTGATTAATAACCCCCTCAAAATGTCCATTTCCTAATGCCCATAAACTGTGAATATTTTACCTTATGTGACAAAGGAGACATAGCATATGTGATTAATTTAAAGATCTTGAGATTGGGAGATTAACCTAGTTTAATCAAATTGACCTAGTATAATTACCAATGTCCCAAGAAGAGGGAAGAAGAGGGGTAAAAATCAGAGAAGATAATGTGAAAATGGCCACTCCAATTAAAGGTTGGAGTGTTGCAGGGACAGGCACCAAGTTATGGGGCAGTCTTTCCCAAAGATGTAAAAGGAAAAAAAAATGGATTCACCTCTAGGGCCTCCTAAAGAAATAGTTCTGCTGACACCTTGATTTTAGGCCAGAGAAAATAATTTTGGAATTCTATTCTCCAGAATGATATGAGAATAAATATGTGCTGTTTTAAGAACTATGTAGTAGTAATTTGTTATAGTGTAATAGGAACCTAATACAACCTTATAGACTAGAATTGATTTGGATGATGAAGAAGGTTCTAAAGAGCAATAATTTCCAGTTTTAGAGGGACTGTGGCTATTTTAACTAATTGTGGATAGTATCTGATCCAACATTATTTATCAACAGTTAGTAAATCTGGATTAAACATATATCATCTTGCAGTTTAATACATGCTTTGAGTTTTTCATTAACTATACTTTAAGGAACAAGTCAGTTCCCACTTTATATTATTGAGTTTTTCTACTATTTGTACCATGCGAAAGAATCTCCAAGAACAAAACTTTTTTATATTGGCTCTCTCTCTTCCATGCCATACATGGTTTGATGGCATATAGTTCTACACATGCTCTAGTACTTTCCAATATATTAGTCTATTTTTTAAAACCTAATCAATCTGTGTTCTTAAAGGCAAATATTAGACTGAAATTCCTCTTCTGTCTGATATGGGACTTAGCTTCTGAGCAGACAGTTGACACTTATTAACACTATAATGTTCAGGATAGTAAAAATAATTATTTTTTGTTGATGTCTCAATTATGAAAGTTGTAAGTATAAGCATATACAGGAAAGGAATGCAAGAAATTAGTTGTCTTCCAAGAGCTTCCTAACATGTGACCATTAGCACATATTCATTGATAAAGAGAAGCTTCAAGCCTTCTAAACACACCCAGATGATACTTCTTAATTCAGGGTACGTTTAGAAATTGATCAGATTCTTCAGAAAACCTCATTTTAGACTTTTATTTTATTT